>OX596226.1:7204787-7804787 GCA_951394215.1 Glyphodes perspectalis
AGTGACCCTGCCCCATGCGCCAAGAGTTGTGGGTTCGATCCCCACCCAGGACAAACATTCGTATGATGAATACTTGTGTTTGTTCTGTGTCTGGGTGTTAATATTCAATATTTAAGTATATATTTGTAATACCACTGTTGATTCCGATATCCGTAACACAAGTGCTTAAGCTACTTACCTCGGAGTCAGATCAATGTATGTGATGTAGTCGGATATTTATATATATTTATTATTATATTTATTTACTACAAAGTAGAAGACTTTTTAAATGATAAGAATATTTGGTTGGCCTCATAATAGGCTGTTCACCTACACTGATAGATTTAACTTGATTAAATTTTTTTAATTATTAGTTATAAGACTTGGCATTTGAAAAGAGTCCCTATCGAGTTTCTTCTCGGTAGAAGCTACCTGTTGAACCGTTTGATATTGAATTTGTTTTGACGATTTATAAGTGCTTTGTTGAAGCCTATATAAATACTGATCTATACTAGATACTTAATAATTAGTATCACACCAATTTCATACTCACGGTAGCTCCCTAATTCTACCAACTTTGCAGTAGCTATTATTAATAATAAGCTAACCAAACCATTAGGGTAAATTATTATTATTGCTCCGTAAATTTCACTTTTGCGAAAACTAAATCAATTATTAACTTCGAAAATTCTCTCGTACTTAGAAAGACGTTGCGCAAATATGAACCTTAAATATATAGATAAAAGGTCAAAGTTGGAACAAAGGAGGTTCTCAAACGTAGTAGGTAATTGAGTTTCTTTATTTGTATAGGTAAATTCGTTACTTTTATTTGCCTTACCTTTGGCAGAAGAAAAGTACTTTATGATGCTTTGTCTCACTCGGGTTTGAGTAGGAGTAGGGTGGAGATGTTTTTCTAATGATTCAGGACCGATTTTTCTTACGTATAGGTCGCTAACCGAGAGGGACGCGAAACATTCTTGATCTGGTCTTAATTAAAACATGAAGTAGCGTTTAGAAGTAAATTAATGAATAAATTACTCAAATAAAGAATTTATGTATTTGTCTGAGCAATAGAATATAGACACTTAAATGCGTTTCTAAACGTCCATTACTTTAGTATAAATGACTATGTACACCACAAAAAATAATATTTAAATCATCTCGTTAGTCATGGTAGACTGACGTTACTTTTCCGGCCAGTCATAAGGACCTAAAATGTCCTCATAAACACAAAAAAAAGACTCACGCTACCTGAAAACCTTTTTTCAAACCGTCCCTAGAAGAAAGGGACAGTTGATCGCGTGCTCAAACAACCATTCGCATGTCCAACATCAAACATGGTTCAGGATAAACTCTTCAGACGATACTTAAGACTACGACTAAGTTCATACAACTTAGATCTTACTTATCTAAGCATAGGCGCATTCAGTAGTGACCCTGCCCCCAACTCTTGGCACATGCCAAGAGCTGTGCGTTCAATCCCCACCCAGGACAAACATTCGTGTGATGAATACTTGTGTTTGTTCTGTGTCTGGGTGTTAATATTCAATATTTAAGCATACATTTGTAATACCACTGTTGATTCTAATATCCGTAACACAAGTGCTTAAGCTACTTACCTCGGAGTCAGATCAATGTATGTGAGTCTTATATTTAATTATTATTAAATATATGCAGGGACTTACTTAATTTTTGTTTTTCTAACAAAAGTTAAATGTAAACCAAATTCTATAAAATGGTTCTATGTAACTAACTAACTAAACTTGACGCCACTATATAAACGTCTTAAATATAGGTTTTTAGTTGATTGTATTAGATGACTCTACGCATTTGGTAGTGATGTCCTAAGACCGCTAAGAGTATAATATTATCTTCATACATACATGACATCACGCCCATAATACCCGGAGGGGTAGGCAGAGTCAAAGGGGCAGGAGGCCCTTTTAACCACATTCAGCCAAAATTACAACTGGGCTGGGTTAGATGAAAAAATGTAAAAAAGTAGTGCCAAGTGGCGAGCTTGTCGCCTACACAATCACATACCCGAAATCCCATATACCATTAGTCGCGTTTTAAGACATGCTAGGCAAGAAACACAATTGGCACATTATTTTTAAGTCCCAGAACAACATGGGACAATAATATTAAATGTAGAGTATTTCTATACGAAGTCTATGAAAACTTTTGCTTTTGACAGCACATAGGAAATATGTCAAATTATAATAGAGGTCTTATGAGTCGCTACCATAAGCAGGCTTTGTTTATTTTTCTTTTCACGAAATTAAAAAAAGTAACCCCCCCCGCCCTTCCCCTTCCCCCCATCACACAAAAGGCCTTATCCACGCATCAGTGTAATTGCGCACAGGCCTCGCAACCCTAATTAAATCCGGCTTACACCGGCCGTATCCGGATATCCGATTTAATGCTTATTTGATCCGGATTTTGATTGCGACCGGATATCACAATTTTTGTACTGAGTGTAATGCTTTTTTCATATTTGCAGCTTTACCCGTCATATATGATAAAGCAATTTGCTTGGCGTTTTTAAGCGGTTTTTAATGTGTTGTTTTTGTATACAATTTTGTTGATGACAACGGTGGTATATTATTTATACTTTTTCATTAGTAGCATATTCAAGATCTAAAGTTGTCATTGCGATAAGTTAGACGGTGCAAGTCACTATAATTAAATATTTTAATAATCTTCTATTATATTCCATATCACAGTAAATACCATTGGATGACACCGACAACACAATCGTTATTTTAAAGAAGTAATATTTTAAAAGATACATAAATAATTGTTGTTTTTTTTTACTTATCAAACATCCATTCTTCCTATTTTTAACATTTGACTTGACAAGATTAAGATCACTGACGCTTTTAATCCGACTCGTCACGCTTAAACTGACACATCTTTCATACACAAAACGTAATTTAATCTAACTTCAAAGTTAGGAAGATGTCAAACTGACAAACAAATGACGTCATTAGATGTGTTAACACCTTACGGTGCCAATTATTGGTCTTTGTGCCTAAAGGGAACAGGTGGACCGGACCTTTTTTGGATTTCTTTACCTTAAACATGTGCTCAAACATTTAAATAAGTTGCGCAACAAAGTAGAATGGCAGTATGGCGACTGCTAACAAACTGATTTCTCCAAATTGTGAACTTTTCGTTGTAATTAGCTTTACCCGCTGATGTTGTTTGCGCAAAATTCCAAATTAAGCAAAATTACTGTCTTAAATACTGATTTGTTATATATTAATAATGTTAATTGAAATAAAACTATTGACTTCATTACATCTCGACCAGTCAATGCGTCAAAACGTAAGAAAATTTTTGAGTATGGATTAATTATAATTATTTCATTTTATTTCAATCATATTGTTAATACAGCTAAGTTTATATAAACTCTGTGGCACACTTTTAATTAAAAAGACAGGACTCACTGCCTTTTGTTACATTGTGTCCCGTTTTAATATTCAGAACTTCATATCTCACAAAGGCTCCACGGGGGGTCCAAATAACGTGTACCTTCCTAATGTACAGGGTTATCTTAAAAAAATGAACGCCAAAGAACAATGGACCCTTTTGTGGGAAAGGGCCTTCGCACGAACTTCGCCCTTTGTCTGTCTGTGTGTGGGTGTTGATTTATATGTACGGATTTTTGGGTTTTTGTGTTTTTTGATAATTTTTGAATCTCGCTGTAAAGGGTACGTCCTATTGTGGCGTAAGAGTAGATTGTTGTAAGGGAATCATTGTGATTCGGCGTCTGTCTATGAAGGTTGCTTTGATTGATCAAGTTAAGTGATGTACACTTCGCCTGAATTTAGATGGCGTGAAGGTAGTTAATTAGTTTTAATTTTTAACGTGCCAAATCTTATCACAACTTCTTAAGTGATTGTAGGCGTAAAAATGTGACAAAGAAAGAAAGAAAGAAACATTCATTACATTTGGACATTACAACACAACCAGGATAGTACATCAGTACAAATACATACAACAACAAAAAAGGAGTAACACAACTTATTACGACAAGTTAGACAGAGATAGAAGAGAAAAAAAATATAAAAGAGTTTTCGATAACCAGACATGGGCTTGCAATGTCCAAAGGAAAAGGGCCTCACTCAGCATTTAAGCCATGGCCTGCATGGCAAGCCATAACGCTGGTTTTCAGTGTGCCCTGCCGAGTGATGCCCAAGGACGAGTGCTCTGCTAATAAATATAAATAAATAAATAAATATCCGACGACATCACATACATTGATCTAACTCCGAGGTAAGTAGCTTAAGCACTTGTGTCACGGATATCAGAATCAACAGCGGTATTACAAATATATACTTAAATATTAGATATCAACACCCAGACACAGAATAAACACAAGTATTCATTATACGAATATTTGTCCTGGGTGGGGATCGAACCCACAACTCTTGGCGCATGGGGCAGGATCACTACCGAATGCGCCATCGAGCCGGTCAAAATAAACAGAGTAACATTCGCATTTATAATACAAGCTTCCCTCCCAGGTTCGCACAGGTGTTTGCACTAGTAGAGAAATAGTTTTTCTAAATAAAACCAAAAATTGCTGAACTTTATAGCACGAAATATTTACTAATTATATGCATAAACGTTTCTCGATCTTTACTTTATCTACTAGTGAAAACCGCATCAAAATCGGTCCGGTAGTTTCTGAGATTAGACTATACAGACAAATATAGGCATCAGGGGACTTTTTATACTATGTTTATGACGTAAAAACTAAATAAACAAAGTATGTAACATTCGCATTTATAATATCACTAAGAATTCCCGTTCAAACCTTCACATTTCACTTCTAGAGCACGTGACTGGCTTATCACTGACTGTTGCAGTTGGCCACAGGCGAAGAACTAACTTTATTTTTGCGTATAGCAATTTATTTGTCTCACTGTACAAGGTTGTAGGGGTAAAAGCGGGGATTTCAGGTGAAATACTATTTTTGATGCACTGCAACAAAACGGGACTATGTCACTTGACTGATATTGTAAATACAATTCTATTTTTCTGCACCGAAACAGAAACGAGAGTATAGATTTTACTGGTTTTATAAATGTGAAAGTCTGTCCGTCTGTACGTAACTAATTCTGAGAGAATTAAGTATGCCAGTAGTTTGATCTCTTACAATAAGCATAGGCTAATCAATTACATACATACATACATATTGTATCTCATAACATTGATGTATTTCATAACATTGATGTATTTCATTTCCTAAACATAGGTACGATACATACTTACCATCATGCACGAAATCCCCTCTGGTAGAATATAAGGGGTAAAAAGCTCCTTTGACCATATAACCTAAAAATTTAATTGAACTTATAAATATCCCACAAAAAAAAAAAAATTTACATACATATAATAAATAATTAATATATAAATTTCCTTTTTTTTTTTTTTTTTTTTAAATATTCACCGACATCACATACATTGATCTGACTCCGAAGTAAGTAGCATAAGCACTTGTGTTACGGATATCAGAAACAACAGTGGTATTCTTAAATATTGGATATTAACACCCAGACACAGAACAAACACAAGTATTCATCACACGAATGTTTGTCCTGGGTGGGGATCGAACCCACAACTCTTGGCGCATGGGGCAGGGTCACTACCGAATGCGCCATCGAGCTTGTCAATATCTATCTACATCACATACATTGATCTGACTCGAGGTAATTAGCTTAAGCACTTATGTTACGGATAGCAGAATCAACAGTGGTATTACAAATATATACTAAGTATTGGATATTAACACCCAGACACAGAACAAACACAGTCCTGGGTGGGACAAGTGCTTTAGCTACTTACTTCGGAGTCAGATCAAACTAAATAAATAAATAAATAAAATAAGTATTCAACGACATCACATACATTGATCTGACTTCGAGGTAAGTAGCTTAAGCACTTGTGTTACGGATATCAAAAACAACAGTGGTATTACAAATATATACTTAAATATTGGATATTTACACCCAGACACAGAACAAACACAAGTATTCATCACACGAATGTTTGTCCTGGGTGGGGATCGAACCCACAACTCTTGGCGCATGGGGCAGGGTCACTACCGAATGCGCCATCGAGGTTGTCAAAAAAAGTGTATGATATTTATTGATTGTTTATTATTAATCACTGCGATAGTAATTTCGATACCAATCAACCCTCAATGTTATATTGTCGACTAGGTTGCGTTGTTACAAATCTTACTGGTTTTAGAATGCGACTAAAACTCCTAAAAATATTATGTAAAATGTGCTGTTATAGGGTAAATAAAGGAAACGAAAAAATATTAACTCAAACCAGACCGCGGGACGAAGCTAGTATTTATCATCTTCCTAGCGTTATGTCCCGTGTTTAGACGGGGTCCGCTTAGACCATGATCCAGGATGTAGCGAGTCTGGTAATTACATTGAAGCGACTGCCGATCTGACCTTCGTAACCCTAAGATAGGGGAACCAGACAATTTTTGGATCATAGTTACAAATCCAAAGTTGTTTGAATTTGCAGGTTTCATCACGATGTTTTCCTTCACCGTCGAGCTAGTGGTATAAATACGTACATAGATTTAAAAAATCCAGTGGTACGCGCCCGGTTTTGAACCCGCACTCCTCGGTTAAGAGGCGTGTGTCCTTACCTTTGAGCTACCACCGCTCTCGGATAAAGCTAGTATATAACAATTATGCAAATCACCCCCCGTTTATCACTGTTGTCTTCTAACAACTTCTGTATTAAATTAATCTACTTTACTGCTTATATTAGCGACAGTAATTTTGATGAAGCGATAAATTAACTTGCACTATAGACTTGTCCGAGATCTGGTCGCAATTATTACTTAGATCATTTATACAACCGGAGTGAGCGTAGCTGGAATGAAAAAAAATATCACTTGACCGTTAAACTAGATTCCATCGGGCAAATTAAGTCTAATATGATGGACCCAAGTCATGTTAAGTACTTTAAATCTATGTATATCCGGTAGTTAGTACCTATCTATTTGCTAACAATTATAAATAGATATGGATACTCAGGAAATCTTGTTTGAATCAGGACACATGCCTCTACTATGAGTACAACATAAGTAGCACTAACTTTGTTTTTTAATAATTAAAATTTTAGTAGATATTCATATTGATGACCCGTAATTTAATGACATCTTATATACAAAATTTTCGAAAGGACACCGAATATGATCACTTCAGATAGAATCAGTCGTCCTTTAAGTCCTCTCCGGCTAGCATTGATCATCTAAGTACCAAATTGATTGCGAAATTGTCAGCTCAAGTTATTTACAACTGTAGTTAAGCAATAATTCGCACTTAAACCTTATTTTGATGCCCAATAAATTACAATTGATTGTATAGATTAAACGATTTATCCTCAAAGATAAATTAAATATGTCTTAATATTGCCGATAGCGGATATCGTGTTAGTAAATTATAAGTTATTATTATAAGTTACGGCTTTATGTCAAATAACTTAATGTAGGGTTTGTTGATAACTAGTCATTTAAGTTGGGAATATGCGTAACAGTTATACTTGTTAGTATTATAAATGTGAATGTCTGTCATTCTCACGATAAGACTACTTGACCGATTTTGATGAAATTTAATAAGACAAAAGTTATCAATCAGAATCAATTCTAAGTTATGGTTGACATAAAAAGTATTTTGGTTTGATTCCGAGGTAAGTAACTTAACACTTGTATTATTGAAATCCAAGTCAATGAAGGACTCGTCACACACCTGTATTTGCCATAAACATAACAAAATAAAAAACAGTTTGTTTCTCTCAATGCGAGCATCAAACCCGAATCCTATACTTTCCGTCAAGAAGTCTAGACCATTACACACCAACAATTTTAAAATAATTATATATATCCTAGCATTATGTCCTGTGTTTATCGGGGTCCGCTTCCACCGTATGGTCACCCATCCAACCGCAATCACCCAGTTATTTAACTTTACTCACAGAAAACCTACCATTTATTTGCGGTGTACCATCACAATCGCGGTGCATTATGCACCGCAATTGTGATGCAAAATGCACGTAGACTGCAATAAACAAAAATTAATTTTGAAAACACTCGTAATTCGTCCCCACGGACTCAATTGTGTATAACAAGGTAATTTACCTAAAGTGATTTTAAATTTGACAACCCTATATCACCGTACATGGCATATCAAAAAACCATTCAATAAACAACCTTATTACTATACACATAAGAGCACAAGCACCCTCGTGAATACACACTGTAATCCATTATTCACCTTATACGTAGTCTTTTGTGGTCAATTATTAATTTTTACTCCATTTCAACGGCAGCGCATTTGTAAATTAAACCTTATGCAGCTATAAATAAAGTTAATAACGGCTTGCAATTAGTCTCTCGTGTTCTGCAGTCGTATATGGAGTGACAAGACAAATTGGATATGTCGCCAATTTGTTCCCGGGAACATAAACTACTTGGATTAATCGGGAACAAAATGGTTTAAAGATTTTTTAGTGTCAGTGGCAACTAGACGTACATTATCGCGCCTGCGGTTCCCAAAGTATTCAGAAGTCACGAAGGATTAAAGCCTTATATTCAGTTTTAGGTAAAAAAATTGGGTTGGGTAAGATGGAAAATTGTGAAAGAGTAGTGACAAGTGAAATGAAATGCAATGATTTATTTCTGCAAATGTATTCATAACAAATTATTTTGCACGTCAGATATTTTTAATCCTACCATGACGTAAGTGGCTTTCTAAGAAGAGGTCCCGCAAGAAACATTGCAGATATTAGCGCTTTTTAAATAATTTTCATTTTACTTAACTCTAATAGAGCATAAACATTATACTTAAAAAATAGATTTTACTGTACAAAGTGATTAGCTTATCGTCTGCTTAATCACAAATTAAGTACCCAAGAAACTATTGGTAATTTGTTTTTAAGTTCCAGACCATCATGGGTTTATAAGGAGGAAATATTTGTATGTTTGTAAACATCATCATCATCATCCTCTAGCCCTTCTCCCAGTTCATCTGGGGTCGGCGCAGCATGTCTTCCCTTTCCATACGTCCCGGTCAGCCGTCATCAAGCTATCCACTCCCATTTCTCTCATATCATCTTTCACACAATCCCTACTTTCCCTACTAATATTATAAATGCGAAAGTAACTCTGTCTGTCTGTCTGTTACGCTTTCCCGCTTAAACCTCTCAACCGATTTTGATGAAATTTGGCACAGACAATCTTTAGACCCTGAGAAAGAACATAGGTTACTTTTTATTACGAAAAATAAAAGCGCGATATAACCGATTACCACGCGGGCGAAGCCGCGGGCGGAAACTAGTAAACGAATAAGCTTAAAACCTACTGGGCCGATCTCAAAAATTCTTTCGCCATTACGAAGTAACGATATACAGAAAAAAAACACTAGCTAGGTTTATTCCGCTAAAAATATAAAATCCCACAGGAAATACTGCGGTAATAGGGGTTTTACAGAAAAAAAAAACGTATCACAAAAATAAATTACCTTATCGTTATAACTGCAACACAAATGCATTATGCAAAAGAACGGCAATGTAGCTCACGTGAACGTCACTAATGTTTAAACTCTCGGACGTTTGTTTAAATGAAAACCACTTTTTTTATTTTGTACATGTGTTTATGGTAATTTGTCACGCGGTTAATAAAAGTCTATTTATTTTTCCGTATGTAAAAATACGAAACATACTGCGGTTATGTGCAATTTGAAATTAGTTATAGGATATGCGTGAAGTCGCAAAAAATATTTTTATTAGATTGATGTCACGTGCAACATAGGTTCCCAACCTTTTTTGGATTACTGCCCCCTTTATATAATAAACGAATTATTATCTATTAATAATGACAAATTAATTAAAATAATTAGTTATCATCCTCGACCAGATACAATGTTCTTCCCTAAGAATAGAGGCAAGTATATTTATTACCTATATTAAGTTTATAATTAAGCCCTACGACTGTTATAATGCCCCTCATTTGCCTTTTGGACCCGCTATCGCTTCTCAAAAATCTCCAGCGCCCACTAGGGGGCGGTATCGTTCCCATTGGGAACTATTAAATTAACTAACTTCACGCCACTGTTTCGTTTGTATGTTTTATATATTACATAATTACATACATATATACATAAAATCACGCCCATAATCCCCGAAGGGGTAGGCAGAGTCAAAGCGGCAGCATGCCCTTTCAACCACATTCAGCCAAAACTAAAGTCGGGCTGGGTTAGATGGAAAATTGTAAAAAAGCAGTGACAAGCGGTTAACCTGTCGCCTACACAATCGCACACCCAAAACCCGATACACTATTAGTTGCCTTTTACGAAATGCTAGGCAAAAACCACAGTTGGTATATTCTTTTTAAGTCCCAGACCAACATGGGACAGTGGGCTGGGTTGGATGGAAAGCTGTGAAAAAGGAGTGACAAGTGGCCAGCTCGTCGCCTACTCAGACACATACCCAAAGGCCCGTAAACCATTAGTCGCCTTTTCCGACATGCTAGGCAAGAACACATTTTTTTTTGTCCCAGATCAACATGGGCCAAGTCCCAGACCAACATGGGACAATGGGACAATTACATAATTACGATCTACAAACGAGTTCATCTTTAGGAACTAAGTTGTCAACGTTTGGGAATGTTCTTAGACCCCTCAAAATGCTTTGGAAACTGGGTATATTCTGTCCTAGTGTAGACCAACATGAGGTTTACGAGTGTATAGTACTGACTAACTAAACTTCACACTACTTAGCGGGGTAGGCAGAGAGAACCGAAATAGTTAGTAAAATATACTATGAAAGCAATTATGACTGAACTTATTGGCAACCGTACAAAACCTTCTCAGTATCCCCCTTTTTATTTTATTACTATGAATTACTGCACGGCCCTACCCCTACCTTTTCATAAGCTTACTTTCCTCCTCCCGAAGGTTGTCTGGAAGAGATTGCTTTTAGTGATAAGACCGCCTAAATTGTATTGTACTTGTCTGTATAATTAATTCTGTATCTGTTTTTCGTGCAATAAAGAATATCTATCTATTTTTATTTACTCCTATAAACATAACTAACATACATTATTCTTTTTGTTTCAGGTATTTTGCTGAGCTTGTTTTTCGTGGTAAAGTAGTAACTGGCATCTTACCAAACGTGTCAAAGAAAATCTACACGCTTAAGTTTTCCCGCATCTCCGAGTTTCACCTACGCTTACAGCTCAAGTTTGAATGACAGTATGGCATATGAAGGGGTAGGCACAGAATCACAAACTGCATTCTGGAAAAAAAAATGATTATACTTAAACTATCAGTTGGATTATAAAAAAATATTAAATACGATTTTTTTGCTATACCTAATACTAAACAAAATACGAAGATACAGCACATCAAATTCTGGAGTAGGGCGCTTAGACGTCATTGTGGCATTAAAATATTAATGCCATATAGATTTTACGTGGAATTTGAGCACGCTGTACCTTCATCATGTTTAGTTTGCGAGACAAATGAAAAAATACCCATACAATATATTTTTGTAATCTCACTGACGGACTAAAAAAGTTTTTAGTCAAGTAACCAATAAATAAATATTCAACGACATCACATACATTGATCTGACCCCGAAGGAAGTAGCTTAAGCACTTGTATTACGGATATCAGAAACAACAGTGGTATTACAAATGTATACTTAAATATTGGATATTAACACCCAGACACAGAACAAACACAAGTATTCATCATACGAATGTTTGTTCTGGGTGGGGATCAAACCCACAACTCTTGGCGCATGGGGCAGGATTACTACCGAATGCGCCATCGAGCTTGTCAATAGGATAATATATGGTAGATGTTTTACTAAAATCGAATAATCGTATAAACCCAATATATAAAATATTAGGTTTATATTTCCACGTTGTATTAAATGTTACAGTTAGTTGTGTCAGCTGCTAAAGAATTTGGTTTTGGAGTTAACTAAAAATTGCATCATGGCGCAGTAACATGGAACGCGCCAAGTGCTGTGGTGCGAATTGTCTGTTGAATTCTCCTTGTCCATCCAGGATTGGCGCAGTGCGTCAACAGTCCAACTCATGTCTGTGCGTGTATGTGTGTAATATGATGAAATGGGGTTGGTAGACAAGCGTCAGTCAATAACTTAACTTTAAGTATCTTGTTTATTCTATACAAGCAGCGCCCTGCGGTTTCATCCATATAGTTCCAAATATAGCCTATATAATCCGCTGGTAATGTACTTCTTTATTAGTGCAAGAATTTTAAAACCAGCTTAGATGTTTAGGCGTTAAAACGAAACAAACAAACTCACATTCGCATTTCAATATTACTTAGGATTTTTTTTATATTTCCTTACTGTCACAGTTCTCTATACTGTGAATCAGATAAATCTGATAGTTACTTCGTGCCGTGACTACAGTACCACCTTGGGTGTATACCACAGCGTCTTGCGTAAGCCATTTTAAACCTTACGACGTCACTCCAAAGTCTATATTGGAACGACCGTGTTATTTAGTACAATTTTATGTTGAATATTAGATGACACCGGATTTGGATTACACGTGAAATGTGTAGTTAATTTTGCATTATTTCCTCTTTGCGAATTGGGTACTTACTGGATAGGTACTTATGAAATGGGGATATTCGCCTTTTGCTTTGAGAGAACTTATTAACAAATGCACTTTGTGTGAATATCTATATTTAATCCCATGTCGATCTGGGAGTCAAAAATAATGTACCAATTATGTGAAAGGGGAATAATGGTGTAGGAGTTTTGTATGTTAATAAGGATTAGCAAAATATGTATGCCATATTATACCTACTAAATCTACAGTTTATAGATTTTTAAGGGACCCTATTACTAAGACTCCGCCGTCCGTCTGTCTGTCTGTCACCAGGCTGTATCTCATGAACCACGATAGTTAGACAGTTGACATTTTCACAGGTGATGTTTTTCGGTTGCCGCTATAACAACAAATACTAGAAAACAGAATAAAATAAAATATTTAAGGGGTCTCCCATAAAACAGACATGATTTTTTTTTTTGCTGTTTTTATAGATAATGGTACGGAACCGTTCGTGCGCGAGTTCGACTCCCACTTCGCTAGGTTTTTCGTTATACTAGCTTTTGCATACGACTTACAAATGAGGTTATTGTAAATTAGAGATGCCCTGACGACTCCAGGACACAAATGCGCAACTGTCATACACATGACAGTTGGTAAATTAAGAACAGTAATGCAAGCCCGGGAACAGCTGAAATGAAGTTATGTTATAGGGTGACCAGGTGCGAGGGAATATGTGGATAGTTTTAGGGAGTACCTACCACAACGAAATTGGTATTGTTGAAGGAGAATGTAGAAGCCACAATAACTGTAGAGCAGTGGTTTCCAACCAGTGGTCCGCGGACAGACGTTGGTCCGCAAGGCTTATCATTTCGTCCGCGGAAGACCTAAAATTTTATTGGATTTAAATTGGATAAATAAAGTTATTTTAAAATTAACACTCAACATTTTTGACCTAGTGGTTCCTGATAACAATAAAAGTGAAGTGGTCCTTAGTCACAAAAAGGTTGGGAGCCCCTGCTGTGGAGTATCGTAGAGTATGTATTAAAAGAATCTTAAATTACAATAAAACGAGTTGTGTAGGAACCACGTCATATGGCGCTCCATTCTCTGCCAGATACTAAGCAAAACATTTGTCATAAAATTTGTTCATCTGTAAAAAATTTTTTTGACATTTTGGACAAATAATCGTTAGTTATTCTTTAGTTTTCCATATGACGAGTGTGTTACAAAATAGTCGTTTGTCATACACAACATCTGTGAAATACTTAATCTGGAATAAAAAATGACAAACACAAATAATTATTACAAATAATTACGTATAATACTTATCATTAGGAGGATATGAAAGAAAATACTGTGTAGGAAAACAAACAAATATATTAAATGCTATTTTTATTTAAGATTTCCTATCGTGGTTGTCCTTTGTCACACGAGAAATAGAATTTCTTACTTAGTCACTGTAATAATTTTATCTCTATATTAACTTTCGCGGGCACAAAAGACTGTTGTGATTCTATTTGCAGAAATAAATTACTTCTATTTATGTTTTGTTAATTTCCAAGTTAAATACATTGCTTTTTGTATTTTACTTACCCACGCACAGATTAATTGAATACTAGATAAGCTTTTTCTTGTGTTTTCATCTCTGTGGGTTTTAATATAAAAATGGTTTGCTTGCAAATATTAGGCCCAAATAATTTATCTAACTTAACTCAATTTCATTTTAACTGAATGTAGGTTTGGCTTAGCAGCAAACATTGCGGTTGTCTTCATGTAAGTGTTTATATTTTCGAAAGTAAAAGTAGCCTATGTTCCGTTTTTGTTATGTTCCGTTCTGTCTTCGATAGCTGTATAAATTAATTAAATTAACGAACATAGATAACACGACATAACTCATTTACAAGTCCCTTCATGTTAAAATACGAATAGTCCTGATATTTCCCCAAATCGCGGCCACCCCACCCCAGCACCTGGATGCACACCAAATTAACTTGTGGTCCCCGGCACTCTCGTAATAACGGGACACAAAGCCGACCGCTCCCGGGAAATTTCTGGAAGTCCCAGATAATGCATTCCCTGGTTAAACAATTCGCTTGACAAGGGAAATTATTGCGATGAATCGTGTTGCCACATTGTGTCAGAGAGAACGAATGTGTGTCCCATATTGGTGTAGGACTTGAAAATAATGTACAATTGGTTACATAGCCTGGCATGTTGTAAAAGGCGATAAATGGTGTAAAATGTCCTCTTAACTGATATCGGTCACGGCGGCCAATCTAAACGAGGATAAGCCATCTAAGCAGAAGATATTATAGTGCACTAGTGTGTGCGCAAATACAGATGCACTCTCTATTCCTTCACTCTCATAGTCCGGTGAGACGGCAATTCGACATGACAGGAGAGAGGTCAGGCGCAGGACCAACAGCTTAACGTGCCGAAGCACGGTGGTGATTAAACCGTCAACTGCCAGACTCCAGACTGTTACTGAGTAAATTTTTGACCTAACCCGGGATCTTAACCCGGGACCTCTTGGTCCTTAGGCAGCGCATGCTACCACTCACAGACCACATACTCCGTGCTACCACTAGACCAACGAGGCAGTCATTTATAACATTGGCAAATATATGTATTAAGGACCATGTCATATGGTGCTCGGTTCTCCCTGCCTACCCCGCCAGGAAAATGGCATAAAGTTAATTAGTTAGTTAGTAAATGTATTTACTTACATAATAAGTAGAAAAAAGTTTAGTTTCTGCATTGAATAACAGCCAAACGTGACCAGGTCTGATTAGTAGCTTATACAAAAACCCGACTACATTGTGTCCCAGGTTCGATCCACGTGAGGTATCGACGCAGCATCCCTCGGGAAATCCGATAAAGGAAGAACTTTAATCCTGAGTAAATAGGAGGAGCGGTCTACTGAAATATTGATGAGTCAGGACGACAATTAGGGAAATTAGATTCTGGGTACAGGATATTGGGAGGAGGGTACATCTTTAAGATTAAGTAGTAAGAATAGAAGGCTGATTAAAGTCGCCGAGTTGAAAAAACAAGTTACTACAAAACAATATGAATTCATTGTACCTGGCATAGATTTAGAATTTTTTGGCCTAAATCTATGGTACCTAGTAAACCATAGTCGACCGACATACCATAGATAACATCATTCCCGAAGGGGTAGGCAGAGTCAAAGGGCAACAAGCCTATTTAGCCACATTTAGTCTAAAATAAAACTGGGCTGGGTTAAATGGAAAATTGGATGAAGGACTGACAAGTGGCTAGCTCGTCGCCTATACGATCACCTACTCAAAATCCGATTCAACATATCTTGATTTATATAGGCTACAAGAAAGCTCTTATAAATAGTCAATATACAAAAACAAAAAGAACAAATAATACTACCACCGTAACGTTAGCAAGATGGGGAATAATCAATCTGTACCATACAAATTACTGTCAGATATTATCAAACACAGATACACATCCATGCGCACAGTCTTTGAAACCAAATGGGACCAGTCTTCCCAGTCTTTACGACACAGGGAATCCTAGTCTGGATTTTGTGTCTGGGTATTATGTATATATTTGTAATACCACTGTTGATTCTGACATCCGTACCACAAGTGCTTAAGCTACTTACCTCGGAGTCAGATCAATGTATGTGATTTAGTTTGATATTTGGTTATATTCTTAAAAACTAAAATTTTGGACCTAATAAATTATATTTGTTTTTTATTTTTTTTTATTTATTATGTAGTTGTAAATAACAATAGCATAAATCTGATACTTCTACATAAAACAATTTTTAATTAAAAAAATAATACTTAGGCTATTCGTAAATAACCGTTTAAAAAAGTTATAAACCGCCTTTGAAAACGGCGTTTCATTAAAATAGTCGTTCAAAACCTCCATCAAAGTTACCACTGAATTGATTAGCCAACTTTCCCTATATCTCTTGTTCAGGACCAGATTATTTGCAACCCGCCTCAATTAAGGGCACTATCCCTTATAATTATCCGACAAGGGATGGTACTGTCGCGGCTCTATAAGGATTTATTGCGGTTAAACTGACTGATAATTTGATATGTGGGTTTTGAGGCAGTGTTGCATTGAAAGCTATGATTTTTTGATTTAGTAGTATTTTGTGGTGTGTGAAAATTAAAAATATTTGTTCTATTATAACATATAGCTTATATATATATATTTTTTTTTATATAATAAACACAGAACCTTTGTTATGTAAAAAATATCAGACTACATACATTGATCTCACTTCGACGTAAGTAGCTTAACCACTTGTGTTGCGGATATAATAGTCAACAGTGGCATTGCAAATATATACATAACATCCAGACACAATAATTTGCACATAACACAAGTTATTCTTTTTTACCTGGCAATTTTGATAAATCCCAACCATTCCATAACATTCTAGAAGACTGGCAACACATCAGTAATTATTAATATAATAAACCCCGTGGATTTCGACAGTGTTTATACACGAAATTAATGTTTTTTTTTTTATATCTACGCTTTCAAAGACTTTACAAACGTGGGAAACTATACAAGACAAATCTATATTTAAATTAATAAAGTTTCGCTTTCAGTGGAATCACATCTTAGGGTCCGGCTATCTCGATCGCTTTCACATTAAAACTGACTAACTATATTGGAATTTGAACTAAAATCGATGTTATAAATTATGCGTATTAATTTGAATGACCCACATTTTGTATGTTCTCTACTTTCTCCTATTATTTTTGGAGGAAATATATTTTAGTTAAAGTATAAAAGCTCGTTTCAGCTCGAGCGGTACTATTGAGCCATTGAGCTTACAATTGAGTAAGGACAAGCGTCTTTTAACCGAGTAATAAAACAAATCAGTGAGCAGGAAATAATAGTCAACAACTACAACAAAGCAGTACTTTTATTCCTAGATATGTTCTTACACAAACACTGCACTTTATTATTTTGCTCCTTCTAGCAATGAAGTTCGCAACCGAATGACAACGCTCAGTCAAAATGGCCGGATGATAAAAATGTACTCACGGAAACGTTGAACAACCATTAACATTCTTTATTTTTAATTTCAAATATTTAATCAATATAAAAATGTGTAATTAATAAAATAATAATAAATACTAATTAATATCAAGCTTACACGAGCGATGCGGGTTCAAACCCGGGCACGTACCTATGGATTTTTTTAATCTATGTACGTATTTATACCACTAGCTTAGCGGTGACGGAAAACATCGTGATGAAACCTGCACATTCCAACAACTGTGGATGTGTAACCATAATCCAAATTGTCTGGTTCCCCTAACTAAGGGTTACGAAGGTCAGATCGGCAGTCGCATGTTACCTGACTCGCTACCTTTGGCCGGAGCAGGGATCCCCTGCTCAAGAGTCCCCGGGAGTCACTACACATCCCCCCCGGGTAGGGTGACGGTGCGAAAAGCATTTCTTCGCGTAACAAAAAAAAAATACCTGACTTGCTAAACCCTGGATCATGGTCTGCGCGGACCCCGACTAAAAACGGGACATAACGCGAGGAAGATGAGAAAGGCTCGTTTCAGTCCCGTTTATTATTGGATTTTTATGTTCATATATATAGCACACTTTATAAGATCATATGTAGCTTGTTATTAGAAAACTACCGTAATATATTATATATTTGGTACACTTTTAAACATATGCAGTACACAGTTTAACATTTATCATGTTTATTATGAGATGATTAATTTGATTAATCAGAAAATTAGCATAATATCTGGTTCTAATTAAATATGTAAAAAATTAGAAACTTTGTTTATTACACTTTCACATCCATATTACTTAATTATTCACCACATTATTACTTAATTAATCACAATATTGCGTATTCAATTTCTCATGGGTATAAAAATGAAATAAAAAATTATTTTGGATTATTTTTGCCACAAAAAGAAACGATTTCCCAAGGATATTAATAATTACATTAACTAAGAGAAGTCGCGTGAAAAAGCTAGTATACTTTATTTTAATATATTTTTATGTTTTCCAGATAATAGGAATGTTGACTGGCAAGTCAATTGTGATACTTTTTAAAAGCTGTCAAAACGCAATCACTTCATAGATTTCGTATGGGCTTGTCAACATATGACGTCACTAGTTCGTATAGTCAACTGACTAATTGTTAAGCAGTTTTTGTAAAATATAAAATCGTAGACTCAATATAATTGAAAATCAATAAGGTTTCACAACATACTACGATACTTTCTTTTACGGAATTGATATTACAAAATTAAATATAAATGGTGTCATCATTCCAATTCTTTACTCTATTGAGTTTCGGAGTAATCATACACTATAAAAAGCGCCAAGTTTAATAAGATTTTAACCTCGAAAAATAAAAAAATATACGCAAACGCGAGAAAAGCCACGGAAAATACCAAGTTTTACAATACATTCCCTTTTCTGATACGTAAAAACTTATTTAGATTCAGTAACTTAGATTAAGCAACCAGATTCCACAATTCTTAGCACAAGACACCAGAACGAAGTTGTACCTTTATCTTGACATTGCTCAAAGAGTACTTGAGCCAGTCTGTCTTAACTCAGAAGTCCCAACTTAGTCTAGGTAACTTAAATGTAGTTGGAGCTTAGTATACTTACTTGTGGCGACAACTTGTATTGGCGGTGTTTTATCTTTGGAGTGAGTTATTTGGAATTTTAACGCTGTTTTATCTTATAATAGCTGCGCTCGCGACTTCGTTTGACATTAAGCCAAATATTTCGGCCTTTTTTAGCCAATCCCTATTCTTTTTTCTCATAAATAAATATGGTGCTGGGTGGGAACTTTGCCTACCCCTTCGGGGATCACGGGCGTAAAGTTATTTACGTATGTATATATAAAAGTTTCGTCATTATCGGCTCAACCATTTAGTAGATTAGCCGAATCTTTACAAATGAACGCTGGCAAAGCTGTGCGCAAAAACTAGCAAGTACGTACACATATATTCCAATATCATTAAAATACCAAAAACGAAGGACACGGTTTCCAATAACAAAGGTAAAATACGTTCCTTTTTTCAGTCTTAACTTGGCGAGAACGCTTCATTACCCCCATTACGGGAGAAAGCCTTTTAAATTCGCGATTCCTTTGCCTCCATCAAGCGAGGGAAAATGTCCGTCAGACAATAAGGCTGAGGCTACACAGGAAATGTCATAAATGACAAACGGGCTGTCTTTTCCTTTGGGTTTTTAGTTTGTGCGCTGTAGATCATTTTGATGGCCAAGTTTATAATTTACTAGCTTCTACCCGCGGCTTCGCTCGCGTGGTACATCGATGAAACATAGCCTATATGGTATCGGGTGTATGAGCTATATTATTCTGAAGTTTCATTAAAATCGATTCAGTATTTTTTTTGTGAAAGAGAAACAAACATCCATACATACAAACTTTCGCATTTATAATATTAGTAGGTGCGTTAGTAGATTTTTAGTGTTTTTTGTAGTATTGAAAAAAAAACAGACATCACGCCCATAATAATCCCCGAAGGGGTAGGCAGCGTCTAGGCGACAGCAGGTCCCTTTAACCACATTCAGCCAAGAACCAAACTGGGCTGGGTTAGATGAAAAATTGTGAAAAAGTAGTGACAAATGGCTAGCACGTGCGCGTCGCCTACACAATCACATACCCAAAAGCCCAGCCCATCTCACCCGGGCTGGGTTGGCCCATATTGGTCTGGGACTTAAAAAAAATGTGCCGTCTGTGTTTCTTGCCTAGCATGTCGTAAAGGGCGACTAATGGTGTATTGAAATAGTTGTCATTTTATAGCACTTTGTTTATTTAAATTTTTATCGAAAATTAAATGAATACAGTAATTATCGCTTGGAATATTAAATTACAAGTTTAAACTAAAATTCATATATGAATATACGGTACTCTCTCATAGCAAGAAACGACTATTAAAAAGTTTTGTCTGTTTTTCTGTTTATTCAGAGTAATCTCCGAAACGGCTGAACCGATTTTAACGGGACTTTTACTGGCAGATAGCTCTTATTACAAGAAGTAACTTAAGCTTTTATGTTAGCGTTCCGCACTTGAAAATGTTTTCTTGCCAATTTCCAAGCGGATGAAGCCGCGGGCAATAACTAGTTCGGTGTAGAGTTAAATAGGTTAGACTCGGTTCGATGATACCCAGATTATCTAGAATACTAGGCAATTTACAATAACCCTGGGATTGGAGTTAATCATGATTTGTGCTGTGCATATCATTAGGGAATTGTTTTAGGTATTAACCGCTAATGCCTAATGGGAGATCTAGGCTCTGTCCGGCATAATCTTATTGTGACTAATGATATCACTATATTACAAACACTAGAATAGTACTTATTTAGGCAGCTAAATATCCTGAATAAATTATGAATACAAAAATAATTCTGTCAGTCTGTTACCTCTTCACGTCTAAACTACTAAACGGATTGTGATAAAATTTAGCACACCTAATATTTTAACGAAGGGAAAGGTCACTTAGCTCAAAAACTTCTTATTACAATTACATAACATGGCACGCAATAGAGTTTATATATTATAATGAACTTAACCTAATGCGGGCGGAACCGCGGGCTAAAGATAGTTGAAAGTATATAAATTAGGAATAGTTGACGACACGATCGATAGAGTAAATTAAATTGAAGCGTTTCTTTGTAATGTCAATATTACATTGTGACTGTCAATATTACATAACTGCCTCGTTGGTCTAGTGGTAGCATGCGCCGCCTAAGGATCAAGAGGTTCCGGGTTCAATCTCCGGTCGGGCCAAAAAATTGTGACTGGTTATTTCAATATTAAAATTCCTCAGTCTGCACCCAGAAAGTTGGCGGTATAATGACCCCGTGTCTCGGAAAGCACGTTAAGCTGTTGATCCTGCGCCTCTTCTCCGGTCATATCGAATTGCCGTCTCACCGGACTATGAGAGTGAAGGAATAGAGAGTGCACCTGTGTTTGCGCACACATATGTGCACTATAATATCTCTTGCGCAAATGCCTAATCCTCGTTGAGATTGGCCGCCATGACCGATATCGGTTAGGAGAACATTATTATTATTACAGCATATTACTAAATGTATATGAAAGTGGTCTGCTGCTGTGGGGTTCTACGGCCAATATTAAGACTATTTTCATTTTGCAGAAGAGGGCCGTCAGAGCCATATACGGCCTCAGACCATGTGATTCACTCAGAGAACTGTTTAAAGAAATCAATATATTGACACTAGCGTCACAATACATTTTAGATTGTATCATGTATGTTTACAAGAACATTCAAATATTCCCAAAAAAATCAGATACTCATTCATTTAATACTAGAAATAGACACAGACTTGCTGTTCCAAATCACAGACTTAATAAGAGTGGTAATTTCTTCATTGGGTTAAGTATAAAAATATTCAATATGTTACCTCAAAATCTCATTGATTAACCTGTACATAAGTTTAAATTATATGTTAAAAATTGTTTGATTAAAAAGGGCTACTACAAGATAGAAGACTATTTAAATGATAAGAATATATGGTTAGACCCAGAATAGGCTGTTCGCCTGCACTGCTAAATTTACATTCACGTATAAATTGTAATAATAGACTTGGCATTTTAAAAGAGTACCTATCGAGTTTCTTGCTGGTTTCTTCTCGGTAGAATCTACTTTTTGAACCGGTAGATATTGATCTTATTCTGACGATTTATGAGTGCTTTTTTTAAGCCTACGTAAATAAAGACAATTTCATTTCATTTCATTGTTTATGGTACTAACAACAATTCAAAGGAACGGTTTTTCCATGCCGGTTGGTACCCGTTAGTTTTACGTACTCATTACATTACCTTTATTACAATAGGTTCAGTGGTTTATACTCATCAGAAAGGCTGACGGAGTAGATTTATAATATTAGTAAAGATCTATTTGCTTTGTAAATGTACCAGTTAACAATAACACGACAAAGAAAACGATCAGTCTCACTAAAGAATCTTTATTACAAACAAAACAAAAACGCTTAAACAAAGATGGCTACCCATCCCGAACTAGTTCAAACCGAAAATAACCGGTTAAAAACGATCGCCATTAATCAAAAGCTAATTTGTTTTGATTGTTAACTATAACGATGTTAAATCTATGATTTATCATGGTAACAATCGATTTGGAATTTTGTTTATAAAGTTTTGTTTCGTATGAGTGATACATGGTCAAGTGTGAGAAGGACTTGTGTTTGAGATTCCGTATCATTATTATTAATGATAGCAGCGCCCCGCGGTTTCACTCGCGTAGTTTCCGTTTCCATAGGAATAGAGGGATACTATATAGCATAGCCTACGATACTTGCTGATAAAGTAGCTTTCTATTGGTAAAATATATTTTTAAATCAGTCTTGTAGTTTCGGGCCCTATTTAATACAAACAAACAATCAAATCTTTCCTCTTTATAATATTAGTATAGATAATTAGTTAATTAATTATTAATCGGTTAATTATTCGATTCTCTCTGCTCACCCCGCTGGGGAAGTGACGTGAAGTTTAGTTTGTTAATAATTAATAAAGATGTACAGATTAACATACTGTGTAGTTAACAAAATAGGGGACTAATCTGCTTTAAGAATATTTAATTACCTAAACTAATGTTATATAATGTATAAGGTAGAAAGGTTTTTCGTTACATTTCACGATTTAACAACTCCCATATTTATTATGAAATTTTGCATTAAGTAGAAGGGAAAAGTAGGTATACTGTTCTTGAAGGATTGAAAAATCTTCGTTAACACGAGAAGAGACGAAATATTAGCTAGTATTTAATGCTCTAATCTAATTTAACGGACACGCGCCTCTTAACCGAGGAGTGCGGGTTCAAACCCGATTTTTCAAATCTATGTAGGTACGTATTTATACCACTAGCTCGACGGTGAAGGAAAACATCGTGATGAAACCTGCAAATTCAAACAACTTTGGATTTGTAACCATGATGCAAAAATTGTCTGGTTCCCCTATCTTAAGGTTACGAAGGTCAGATCGGCAGTCGCTTCAATGTAATTACCAGACTCGCTAAATCCTGGATCTTGGTCTAAGCGGACCCCGTCTCAACACGGGACATAACGCTAGAAAGATGTTGATGCATACTGAACAATTCTTGTTAACGGTTTTTTTTTCATTTCTAAATACGAACGGGACCCTATTGTGTAACAACTGATGCGAGCCCATTTTATTTGACCCCAATGTGAAATATTGTTTTTATATTACAACCATTGTTTGAACTATAAAGTTTGATGGAATTTGTATTGTAGTTTTATAGCCTTTGAATGTTATAAATGCGTATTTGATATAAAAAGGATGTGTGGAGTAGTTGTTGACACACGCTAGTTATATTGGTTCAAATTCTGACATATGTATTTTGTGGATTATTTTGTCTTTGTACTTGTACAATTCCTTTGTATAGTAGTATAAGGAGCGGTGATAGCTCAATGGTAAGGACACGCGCCTCATAACCGAGGAGTGCGGGTTCAAACCCGGGGACGTACCTTTGGATTTTTGAAATCTATGTACGTATTTATACCACCAGCTTGACGGTGGGGGAAAACATCGTGATGAAACCTGCTAATTCAAACAACTTTGGATCCTGAACCATGATTCAAAAATTGTCTGGTTCCCTTATCTTAGGGTTTACGAAGGTCAGATCGGCAGTCGCTTCAATGTAATTACCAGACTCGCTAAATCCTGGACCATGGTCTAAGCGGACCCCGTCTAAGCACGGGACATAACGCAAGGAAGATGATGAGTAGCATAGTATAACTTATACATTAGAATAAAACATAAGCTATGTTTCATCGATGTACCACGTGAGCAAAGCCGCCGGCAGAAGCTGTATTGTTACGGAACTCAAAAAAGTTGCAAGTTTCTAATTACCGTTTTTGTAACTTTTAACGATTTTCTCCAACGTAGTCACTGCGAAAGTTGCAGCTGAGATCCCTCTCAAAGTTAAGCCGGAGGACCGGTTCCCTCTTGTTAATTAGTGAGGGTCGCCTCTTTAATTCTTTTTTAATTTTATTAGTTATTCAATTCACTTTGACCTGTATATTTTTATGGGAGGGAGAAAGGCATGATTTTTCTTTTTTTGGTCAAAATAAGGAAAGCAACAATATCTTTCCTTTCTTATTATTTAGATAATTGCATATGATTCAGTTAGGAAATATGAAATTCGACTGGCCCGTTGGTCGAGTGGTTAGAAACCCTGGCTACGAAACCAAGAGTCACGGGTTCAAATCCCGGTAGGGGCAAATGTTTCGTGTGATGAACATGAATATTTGTACTTGAGTCATGGATGATTTTAAACGTATTTAAGTATGCTATTCACCTAGTATCCATAGCACATGCTTATAAGCTTAGCTTTGAACTAGGGAATTGGTGTGTCAGTCTGAAGAATTTATTATTATTATTTATTATTTTCATGAAATGTATAAACATTTACAATTTATAATAACATTAGCTTCTGCCCGCGGCGTTCCTCGCGTGGTACATCGATGAAACATAGCATACAATTGTAAAGCTTCAGTAAAATCTATGCAGTAACAAACATCCATCCATACAAACTGTTGCCTTTATATTATTAGTAAGATATTGCACCTGCTTAAAAAAAACACTAACAGACATGTTTGCCATCCCCGAAGGGGTAGACAAAATAATAGGAGCGATATAGTTTAGTTTGCTTTTAGTTTCATGGAAAATAGTGAACATTGGCTAGCTTGGCCTCTACATAATCACGACCCTATCACAGATTAGTTCTTTACGACAAGTTAGGCAAGAAACCAGTTGGCACATTATTTCTAAGTCCCAGACCAACATCAGACTATGTACTTACTTAGGTGTTTGTAACAACTCTTATGTAAAGTGGGGCCTAGGTATTCTAGGCACATGTATGCTGATCTAGATTTATTAATGGATTAGATATTTACAATTCCTAAGTCTTACATCGAATTCTGTACAGTGCACACGATTTAAATCACTTAGTAGGTAATACGAGACATGTTCAATTATGTCTGTCTAAAACTCGTTCACAGTATATCAAGGTAACAGTGAACCTGTCACGCTTTTTGGTTAGAAGTACAATGCTTCTTTATGTGGGGTTACAAAATGAAACAATGTTTGGCAAAAAATATATAATTAGGTCCTATGGCAACTTGTCTTCGGTTATCATTAACTACACGGTCCTAATACATACTTGGCATATATATTTCCGAAGCTGGCAAAGTCCGCTTGGACTTGATCCTACATTTAGCGAGTTTCATTGTCTCATTGAAGTTGCTCAGTTGCTATTTGATTATCCGCATCGACATGAGGATCATATATCGACGCTTAAGAACCAAGACCATCTATCTACACTTTTGGCGCTTTTTACTTTTTAATGCAGTTATTGTTATGATTAATTTACGCATCGTTTCCTTTGATCAGTAACCTCAAATTCGCATTAAACAAGAAGTTATGAAAAAATACCAATACCACCTAAGTTACGTGACGTAATAAATTTAAGGAAATAAAACGTTTTTTTCGTCACCTGAGAAGTCGACTTTTTGTAGATAGATGGTCTTGGTTCTTAAGCGTCGATATATTGGATCATCACACACCTCACACACGTAGTTATTTAAATAAATAAATATCCGACTACATCACATACTTTGATCTGACTCCGAAGTAAGTAGCGTAAGCACTTGTGTTACGGATATCAGAAACAACAGTGGTATTACAAATATATACTTAAATATTGGATATTACCACGCAGACACAGAACAAATACAAGTATTCATCATACGAATGTTTGTCCTGGGTGGGAATCGAACCCACAACTCTTGGCGCATGGGGCAGGGTCACTACCGAATGCGCCATCGATCCAGTCAAATCTCTAAGACTTACCTTTACAGGCACTAGAATGCATTTGCATTCAAAGTCTTGCTTAATTTAGCATCCTAGCTAAAGCAGGCCCTAAATAAGAATGACTTGATACTTACCAGGATAAAAGTGTTGAACCAAGTTGATACACTGTCTCCCGTTTCACTGTGCCTTTATCTTCGAAAGGGCTTCTCAGACCTTAATAATAGCGCCGGAGGATTTATTTGTGTCCAGATCTAGATACAGTCAGGCAGGTCTAGACGCACGTTGTTCTTTCGCCAAAGCTAAAACTAAATTATCTTCGACTTAGATCTAAAGCTAAGCTCCTGGTTTTGTTTTAGTCTCAGATTGTTTAATGTCTGTGTTTATTGTTTAGCCATTGATAGATGGTGCAATAGACCTTTAATGGTTTTTTTAACGTAAACAAAAGCTCAGATGTATAGAAATTGTAAACAAAGATGGCGTCATGTGGCAGCCATCTTTGATATATTTTAGACTTATGACAGAGCGGTGATAGCTTAGTGTGCAGACGTATCATGTGTGAAAAGCTCTGATTCGAACCCAGACACTGAATATTGAAACATTTGTTCAACCGTGGACAATACCATCATGAGGAATCTAGCACAGATAACTATAAGTCACCATCTAATTGTTATTGCTATATGCAGATTGCAGATGGAAGTCGCTCCATGGTGGATTTGTGATTATGTAGACGACAAGCTAGCTCCTTGTCACTTCCTGTTTACAGCATTCTATTTAGCCCAACTTGGTTATATTTTCTGGCTAACAGTGGTTAAAAGGGCTTGCTACTTCTTTGTTCTGGTCATCCCTTCGCGGATCGTGGGCGTCTTGTGAATGTAGTCACTGTTGAAGTGATGTTGAACAAAACTCGCTATACCGTCGTGTTGCTATGGTCAAATCGCTGCATTAACACTTTACTTCGATTGTAATTTTCCATTGTCTTTTGCCTATATTGCATTTTAATCTCAGTCCCAAACTTTTGCATACTTTTAAAGTTAGTTAGAATCTGAACTTCGCGGATAGCGGTACTTTTGTCGCTCCGGGTAAATTGGGAAGTCCGTGCGTGGTAAACTGTATTTTGTTGTAGTCAATAAAATCAGTGCGTTAATCCTCGCGTGTTTTTTTTCAAAGCCAATCTGGGTCGGCCTCCTAACAGTACGAAGACGAGTAATTATGTAGCCACTTCAATGCAACAACAAAACTAGCTAAATCTAGGTTAGCTCAAGCTGTTCCTGATAAGACACAGAGCATGACGCTAGAAAAATTAAGGTTTTATTATTCGCTAGCTTCTTCCCTCAGGAATCTAGTCTCGTTGATATTATATGGCTACGCATCTAGTCTTTCCCTAAACATAGTTTGACATTAGCATGCAAATGTCTGTTTTCAATGTCAACAACAAACTGGAACAGATGAAATGACGCTTGCAATTGCATTGAAAGTCGATAGACTAGAAACGCATTCGAAAACAAACTCCATTGCATGTTGGACTCCGAAACAAATGGGTTCACGCGTGACTGCCGGCGCAATGTCAACGGAACTGCACGCACATTAATGTTGTGTAAGTGATAATGTTATTATCGATATCGGTGATGTATCGATGTAAAGATAACCATGTTGGTAACTGGAAATAAAATAATCGCTTTTTTTTAAGTCGCAGACTAACATATTTTACCCAATTCAGTAATTAAGCTAAGTCTTTAAATGAGCTTGCTGCTCCTTGGAAATTTACGGGCGTGATACTATGTGTGAAAAAGTATTTTGGAACAAACATGAAATACGGATATGGATGTCGCCTTTGAGTGTATGTGTTATACTGCAACTAAGGAATTGCCCTTACCGCCCGAGTATTGACTCGGCCGGTGTTCCAGTACACATTCAGATCAAACTCTCAAAAGGCCCCTACGTGTTAGACCTATGTCCCCATGCAAGCCTCCCGGCCCAAGCTTGTCCCGTGATTGTGCCGAAAGACATAATAAAAAAATAAAATAAATAAATATCCCACAACATCACATTCATGTTACCGATATCAGATTCAATAGTGGTATTACTAATATATACTTAAATATTCGATATTAACACCCAGACACAGAAGAAACACAAGTATTCATCACACGAATATTTATCCTGGGTTGGGATCGAACACACAACTCTTGGCGCATAGGGCAGGGTCACTACCAAATGCGCCATCGAGCCAATCATTCTCCAAATCAATCAATAATCTGAATTTAATATCGATATTCGATATTAATGAGAACAACACTACAATTGCGTCAGGAGATAATGCGTTTCACGATTCAGTGTGCGGCAGTGCTATTACTCGCATTGATTAACGTAGTATAACATCATTGAAATCGAACGTAACATTGAAATTAGTTTAAAGTTAAATTCGGATTGTTTGTCAACATATATCATTAGTATTGGTTTAGAACTTGGTAATACCCACACATCACGCCCATAATCCCCGAAGTGGTAGGAAGAGTAAAGGGGCAGCAGGCCACTTTAACCACGTTCAGCCAAAAACAAAACTGGGCTGGGTTAGATGGAAAATTGTAAAAAAGTAGTGACGAGTGGCTTGCTCGTCGCCTATTCAATCACATACCCAAAAAGTCGCTTTTTACGACATGCTAGGCAAGAACCGCAGTTGGCACATTATTTTTAAGTCCCCGACCAACATGAGACCAACTTGGTAATAGGTGTTTAGTTTCTACTTATATTTTGACTACGACTGCTTGCGACTTGATCTTACTAATATTATAAACGCGAAAGTTTGTATGGATGGATGGATGTGTGGATGTTTGTTACTCTCTCACGCAAAAAATACTGCATGGATTTTAATGAAACTTTACAATAGTATAGCTTATACATTAGAATAACACATATGCTATGTTTCATCGATATACCACGCGAGCAACGCCGCGGGCAGAAGCTAGTAACATTATAAAAGTATTAATTTTGACGTTACATTCTTATGTTGATCTCAATGGTAAGGAGCGGTGGTAGCTCAATGGTAAGGACACACGCCTCTTAACCGAGGAGTGCGGGTTCAAACCCGGGCACGTACCTCTAGATTTTTCAAGTCTATGTACGTATTTATACCACTAGCTCGACGGTGAAGGAAAATATCGTGATTAAACCTACAAATTCAAACAACTTTGGATTTGTAACCATGATCCAAAAATTGTCTGGTTCCCTTATCTTAGGCTTACGAAGGTCAGATCGGCAGTCGCTTCAATGTAATTACCAGACTCGCTAAATCCTGGATCATGGTCTAAGCGGACCCCGTCTAAACACGGGACAACGCTAGGAAGAAGAAGATTCTTATGTTGATCTGGAATTGTAAATAATGTACCAACTGTTATCCTTACCTAAATTTTCATGGTACATTAACATATATACTTAGTACCTCCACCAGTCTAAATTAAACAAGTGTCGAAGCGGACAGGTGAACAAGCTGATAGATAGATAGATGGTCAGTTGTACATATGTCACTCATCATCAAAGTGTCACGGAACTCATCTTGTCCGAAACGGACTAACTTTGTCATACTCTGTATTATGTCGTCTAACCTATCTATTATTTTAATGTACCTTTTTGTTTTTGTTCTTAATAAATAAATAAATTCTTCAGACTGGCACACCAATTCCCAAGTCCCAAACTAAGTTTATAAGCTTGTGCTATGGATACTAGGTGAACGGATAGACATACCTAAATACGTTTATAAACATCCATGACTCGGTACAAATATCCATGTTTATCACACGAAACATTTGCCCCTAGCGGGATTCGAACCCGCGACCCTTGGTTTCGTGGCCAGGGTCTCTGTGTGTTTTTCTTTCTTTCTTTCTTACATAAATATTATTAAAGTCTGATTTGATCATAGGTTACTACTTCATCTGACCAATGCACATATTAATAAATAGATAGACACTAATAAAAGTGATCAGATCCTATAAAGCTTCCATATTTTCTTACATCCTTTGAGGTCGACCCTCAAAAATTGACTGTTTCCCCGTTCAAGTTATTAAGCGTGCCCTATTTCTCGCGTTAATTAGATCCCCAACTCACATAGGTACAGTGAGCCAAAATTAATCTCGTACTAATTTCACTGTACAAAGTCCGCAAGAGTCGTCAAGGCTGCGTTGTATGAATTTCTTATACGTATGTATTAAATACGTCCTAATTTCACGCTAATATTAGTTGGTCTGCAAGCTATAAACTTGCAGCGGATAAGGACGGTTCCTTATCCGCTGCAAGTTTATAGCTTTTTTTATAGCTTTTTGTGGTACATGACATATATTTATCTTGAATATTTTTATTTTCTGCTTAATTGGTAAAATAGATATATTGACTGTGGTTCTTGCCTAGCATGTCGTAAAAGGCGACGAGCTAGCCACTTGTCACTCCTTTTTCACAGCTTTCCATCCAACCCAGCCCACTGTCCCATGTTGGTCTGGGACTTAAAAAGAATATGCCAACTGTGGTTCTTGACTAGAATGTCGTAAAAGGCGACTAATGGTATATCGGGTTTTGGGTGTGTGATTGTGTAGGCGACAGGTTAGCCGCTTGTCACTGCTCTTTCACAATTTTCCATCTAACCCAGCCCGGCTTTATTTTTGGCTGAATGTGGTTGAAGGGACATGCTGCCCCTTGGACTCTGCCTACCCCTTCGGGAATTATGGGCGCGATGTTATGTGTGTAGATATAGTGATAAAGTTATAAACAACATCTAAGTTATGAGGTGTGTAAGGATCGTGCCGTATGGCGTTCGGTTCTCTCTGCCTACCTCGCTAGGGAAGTGGTGTGAAGTTAGTTAGTTAGTTATCTAATTATAAACATATAATAATATTGATGAAATGGTAGGAATATAAATAGGAATATCTTTGTTCATATGGGCTCCACAAAAGCACTTATGAATAGTCATAATACTACAAAAAAGTGATTATACCGGTTCGGAACGTTGATTCTACCGAGAAGAACCAGCAAGAAACACGGTAGTTACTCTTTTAAATCGCCTTGTATACAATAAAGAACTACTTATATCTACTTCTACTAATTTATATAATTCCAATACAATTAATGTAATACATTACAATAGTAGAGTAGACCATGCAAGAATTTGAGGTAATTTGTCAACTGCAGCAAGAAAATGTTTATATACTCCTAACGACAGAACTTTGATTTACCTAGCTAGTTCATCTCTCGTCACTTGCACCACATTTGACTCTATATTGAATTTGCTCGCATTCGGGTTGGCTTTTAAAGTGTTACTTAGTATAATTTAGTTGTCCAATTACAAAGTTAATTTAGCAAAGACGCCCCAAAAGGGTAGTAATTAGACGAAAGATAATGCTCACTGATTATAATTATTTTTACTCGGATAAGACTTCCTTATCATGGGAACGTGTGTGTCAGATGTGAGACATAGTATATATACATGGCAGTAGGTCTAGTCTAAACAGCAATAAGCCCATGAAACAAATTTTAGCAAAAAAATAAAATTTTGTCCCATGTTGGTTTTGACTTAAAAAGAATGTGCCTAGCTTGTTGTAAAAGGCAATGGTGGATATCGGGTTTTGGGTGTGTGTGTGTAGGCCATGAGCTAGCCACTTGTCACTATTTCAGAATTTTCTATCTTTTTTTTTTTTTTTTTTTTTTACTTGGGGAACTCCCACGAGCCGTCACCCTCCGGACGGGGATCCAGAGGGCGGTGTGTCGGACTCGAACCGACTAAACCCCAAGGTGGCCTCCATCGGCGCAGTTCCGGAGGAGCCGGTATCCCCACTGTCGGGACTATACGACAGCTCCTCCGGTAGTGCGCGTGCCGCGCTGCGCGGCTCACCTCGCGCGGCGGTGGTCGATGCTGTGCAGCCCACGCCATCAGTCGTCGGATGCACAGCACCGAGCACGCGCGCGCGTCGAGACATGCCAGGCCACCCAGCATGTCTCAACTACTCCGCCCAGGATTCAGACGCCGATCGTCCCCGTGACCGGCGTCGTGGGCCCACTCTCGCGCTGTGACCTCTGCTAAGCCAGAGGGCACGCGGAGAGCGTCTCGTCAGGGGGGGCCGCCATCCGCCCGGCGACCCAAATTGAGGGCAGAGCCCTGTCGTCACGGAGGGAGAGCATCGAGACGCTCAATCCCTCCGCGACCCACCACGACGCGACCCAGCGCGCCCCTGTCGGGTTGCCGAGGATAGGGAGGCGAGCAACGACAACACTCAGCTCCTCCTCTTCCTCGGCAACCCTGGTCCGGTCGCAATGGGCCTGTATACGACCGGACCGCCGCAACTGCCCGGATGCAAGTCGTGCAGTCGCGGCTCACCTCGAGAATTTTCTATCTGACCCAGCTTGATTAAGTGGGCTAGCTGTCCTTTGATCCTAGTCCCCCCCCCTTCGGGGATTGCGAACATGATAAAAATTAGTGGGTCCATCTAATGATGGAAAATTAGAGACAAGTTGCTAGATATAAAATGACCAACTCATCGCCCAGTAGGTACACGTTGCCATTTGTTTAAGGAACTTTAAAGCTCCTTGAAATCTGCCTACCCCTTCTGGGGTATGTGATGACATTCATGTAAGTATGTATAATCACATGCCCATTAGGATTCGAACCTGCACGACACGTGAGAATGAGAGTGATATCAAAACAAACAAGCTAATCAAATCAAACAAAGTGAGAACAAAACACATTTTCGAAAGTAAACAGATTGAGCAACTGAAACTCGATCCCGTTAACGAGTGTACTGGAATCTGTCCTCTATTACATTAGCAATAAGGGTGTCACATTTGCATACCGAATTGCACGGATTTACAATGCTGTTATATACAACCTGTTCAGGATTGCAAAGAGGAATTGTTCTAGTGAGAGCCCCATTTTTAATAAAATAAATGGCCCTATAATGGATTATCTATATTTTTATTTAAAAGCACGTTTTTCGAAACACTTATTAATCATTATAATGTCCTCCTAACAGATATTGGTTACGGCGGCCAATCTTAACAGGGTAGCCAACTGCGCAGGAGATATTATAGTGCACAAGTGTGTGCGCAAACACAGGTGCACTCACTATTCCTTCACTCTCATCAATCAAAGTTGTAGAGAATTTTATACTCTACATAACACATTTGTCCCATGTTAGTTTGGGACTTGGCCCATGTTGATCTGAAACAAAAAAAAGAATGTGCTAACTGTGGTTCTTGATTAGAATGTCGTAAAAGGCGACTAATGGTATATCGGGTTTTGGGTGTGTGATTGTGTAGGCGACAGGTTAGCCGCTTGTCACTGCTTTTTCACAATTTTACATCTAACCCAGCCTAGTTTACTGATACTATTTTACCAAACTAAGCTATCGGTACTATCGATAGGCCTATCGATATTATAGATGTTTTTCAAGGTCAACTATCGATAATTCGGCATAAAGAATATGCCAACTGTGGTTCTTGCCTAGCATGTCGTATATCAGGTTTTGGGTGTGTGATTGTGTAGGCGGCAGGTTAGCCGCTTGTCACTGCTTTTTCACAAATATTCCATCTAACTCCGCCCGACTTTATTTTTAGCTGAATGTGGTTGAAGGGGCATGTTGCCCCTTTGACTCTGCCTACCCCTCAGGGGATTATACATATATAACATAACATAACATCACGCCCATAATCCTCGATTCTGCCTACGCAGAAACCACAGTTAGCCTAAAATAAAATAAAACTGGGCTGGGTATATGGAAAATTGTGAAAAAGTAGTTACAAGAGGCTAGCATGTCGCCTACACAGTCACATACCCAAAATCCGATATACCACAGTTGGCACATTCTTTTTAATCCTCTACGATATATATTCTTTGCCTACCCATGGGAAAAAGACGTGACATTATGTATGTATGTATGTACAATATATATGTAATAAATGCAAATACGATTGGAGACAAAGAAAACGATATATTTTCAAAAGAATGATTTTTTGGCTCTTCGACTTTGAACATTTATATTTAAAAATTAGATTTTATGAAACTTTTGAGGCAACCTTTAGATGTACCATTAGTCGCCTTTTACGACAAGCTAGACAAAGAACACTGTGGGCATATTCTTTTTAAATCCTAAGCATCGAATATCATCATCTTCATCTTCCTAGCGTTATGTCCCGTTCTTAGACGGGGTCCGCTTAGACCAAGATCCAGGATTTAGCGAGTCTGGTAATTACATTGAAGCGACTGCCGATCTGACCTTCGTAACCCTAAGATAGGGGAACCAGACAATTTTTGGATCATGGTTACAAATCCAAAGTTGTTTGAATTTCCAGGTTTCATCACGATGTTTTCCTTCACCGTCGAGCTAGTGGTATAAATACGTACATAGACTTGAAAAATCCAGAGGTTCGTGCCCGGGTTCGAACCCGCACTTCTCGGTTAAGAGGCGCGTGTCCTAACCATTGAGCTACCACCGCTTATGCAAGCATCGAATATATCCGATAGTAAATCATGCATATCGATATTTTTCCGCGCGGGACTACTATAGCGAATTATATTCATTCCGAGGAAATTCCTTCGCTGTTTATACGTAATTTTATTATGTTTCATCATTCTACTTGATTTAAGAAAGCATCTCGGTAAAATAGGCCCTAATATTTAATTTTATGTGAACGCGAGACTATTAGGTAAATTTCCAGGCTCAAACATCGTAGTAGCTTTGCAGAAATTCTGTTATATTCAGCGTAATTTGTTTGAAGCGAGAGAATTGTTGAATGTTGAAATGGTCTTTTCAACCGTATTTATGTAAAACTAGCTTTTTCCTGTGGTTTCGTCTGCATGTGATTCGGTATATTATAGAGACTCTATATCAGGTGGCCAACCGGTCGATCGCGGTTATTAGTCCAGTCGATCATAGCAAGAATAAAAAAACATATAACGTTTATTACACATTACGAGTATGTACTAACCTTCAGTGTAATCTCCATCTTGTATCAAAAATCAGAAAATATTAAAACACCGTTCTCGCTTGATACATGCTCATACGTTGGATTCCTTAAGGTTGGAAATGTTCAACTACAAACCTTATTACATATTATATCATTTAAAATTCAAGAAACACGTAATTGATAGATGGCACTTGGTTCACATTTAGTAAAGAGTAGATCTTTAGCATAATCAGCTTGGCCACTCCTGATCTATATGAATCTTTTTATTTTTCTTTTTTTTTTTTTTTTTGTGTGAGAGGACGTCGGTAGTTGGCCGAAGGCGGCCTTTACTACCTACCGGGCTGGCGGGGGAGCGGGAAAATATTTTTTTTCGGGCATATAAGCGCTTTTTATATGAGTAATATTTTAGCCCTTAAAACTTTTGCACATCAAATTCTATAACGGTCGATCAAGTAGTTTAAACGATACAATTCCCAAACACATTTATCATTTGACTAAATGGCGACTAATGTCTATTCGAAATCATACTAAATATTTTAGCTAATAACCACTAATTTCGCTATGAACCAATTAAACTGCCCTCTAGTTATCCAATTAAAATTCAAAGCTTTCCATACTATTATATTTAAAGTAGTTTCTCGTAGATAAAACCAATGTAATTGCATGAACGAAGATTAAGCTACAGCTTTGGTCACCCATCCAAATTCGACTAGAGCCAAAATCACTTGAATCTTACCACCGAGTTCTCTAACTAACTAACTGACTAAACTTCACGCCACTTCCCTATCGGGGTAGGCAAAGACAATCGAACGCCATATGGCACGATCCATACACACCTCACTTGCCTCTTCAACATTCATAATCCTTTTCATACAAGCTCTACGGTTTTTATGACTCCTAACATCACCTTCTGTTATACCGAGTTCTCAGTCTGTCATTTATAATTAACAACCAATGCTTAGTGACAGTCGTCATCTGCATCCAAAAACTCGCTAAGTCTTAATCAGACGAATCGCAAAGCTTATCAGATCCCAGGGCTGTTCGACTTTACAAGATGTCCCTCGCATAAAGTGAGCACAAAACGCCACAATTGTGAATAAAATCATTATTTAAACAGCTCTTTGGACGGTATTGGTGAGATTTGTACTTAGGGCTGTCAATATATTAATTTTAATGTTGAGAATAGATAACTAAATGATCTTCCTTGCCATACATACATAACATCACGCCCATAATCCCCGAAGGGGTAGGCAGAGTCAAAGGGGCCGTAATCCCCCTTAAACCACACTCAGCCAAAAAATGGGCTGGGTCAGATGAAAAAATTTTGAACAAGTAGTAACAAGTGGCTAGGTAACATTGGACGTAGCAAGTTAAAACGTTTTAAATGATTCATAGAAACAAATTAAAACCCGATTAAAACAAAACATCTTGGTAGGGTCTGTAACATCTTAGTAGATCCGTAGACTCTACTGATCCGACGTGTCGATCCGCGTCCTAAACTTTCCGGATCAATCGGATATCCGGAAAGACTCTTCCGGATCGCAAACGTCAGATACGAAGGTCTACTTATCTATCAATTTTCTGGATTGATCGGATTTCCGAAAACACGCTTCTAGATTTTCAACGCTGAATCTGTAAGGTCCACTGATCAATCAACATTCCGGATCCAACGGATATTCGGGAAGAGTCTTTCCTAATTGCAAAGTCTACTTCTCAATCAATTTACCGGACCCATCAGATGACAGGAAAGACTTCCGGATGGCATACATCGTATTGTAAAGTGTACTTAACTATGAACATCCTGCGACATTTCCATAGGATCTGCGGATAGCGAACGTCGGATTTCACGCCCTATTAACTTTCCGGATATCCCGATCGCAAACCTAGCCGTCAACCCTGCTTCGCTCGGATTTTATCGCGCAATCGCACGCCCACGCCGATGCTTTGTTTAAATTAAATGAACTTAAACATTATCTTATTGTGTCGTTTTGACACTTTAGGTTAGATAATAGGCCTATCTCGACAGATATTGGGTATTTCATTCGCCCTGTCGCCTACAAAGTAGCTGAGATATCGCGTTGCGTGGGTTCTGTTTTCATTCAAACCCTATAATTACTAGCTGTAGCACGCGACTTTCCTTAGGGAGTAGATTTTGTGGAATTGAGTATTTTACCATAGCACTTTATACCTGAAGAATTCTGTTAAATAGGTTCCACTTAATATTAAAATACCGAAAATCACGTTTTACAAATTAATTTGATATATTCTCTGTCATAAATACATGTGTGTTAAGAGAAATGGAACGTAAGGCGAATGAATGAGACGAATGAACGAAAGAATGAGATACGACGAATGAGTGAAAGAGCGAGAGATGAGAGTCTGCTAGAAACGACGAAAGGACTAATACGTAAATACGAACGACGCATAGTATAATTATTGTAAAAGTATTTGTGATAATACAAGAATTCACCGAGAAGAGATTACTTTATTTGAAACCCTTATACCCTACATACAAAAAATAATAATATCACGCCCATAACCCCCGAAAGGGTGAGCAGAGTCAAAGGAGCAGCAGGCTCCTTTAACCACATTCAGCCAAAAATAAAACCGGGCTGGGTTAGTTGGAAAGTTGTGAAAGAGTAGTGACAAGTGGCTAGCTCGTCACCTACACGATCACATACCTAAAACCCTATATACCAATAGTCGCCTTTTACAACATGCCAGGCAAGAAACACAATTGACAATTTTTTTTTAGTCCCAGACTAACATGGAACATCGGTCATATACATTTTAAAAAGGTACAAATAGCGCGTAATCATCGCGTGGCTAAAATACCGTTTATGTCATAACATTATTGTCAGCAAGTCCAGCAATAAGTTCAACATAATGTCCAAAATTCTCTCCTGAGTTTGACAGAATTTGAGTTTTCGAACCTATCCGAATATTACGTCATTTCGGCACCATAGTAGTCTATGCAAACTGAAACGTCAGCTATCAACTATCTTTTAAACTATTTTGCTTACAAAAAATACTTTTTCATGTTAATTTTGTCCCTATGTTTATATTGCGAAAGTGGTTTAAAAAAATCGTAAAATACCCTAATAATGATAAATTTTATTTATGTACTTGGCTGTCTACATGTTTGCCTGTGCCTCTTGAATGAAGGCTTTTTGAATTAAAACATCCAAAATATGGCATAACTGTGACGTGCGGTCTTGTCACCCTCCTCATTGGTTAGTTGTCAGAACAAACTGACATTCTGTCAACAATGAGCCAATAGTGACAGTGATAAGACCACGAGACTCCCCCGTGCCACCTAGGCAAGGAACACATTATTTTACATCCCAGGCCAACATGGGACACCCAAACAAAACGTACCAAAAGTATCTATCCACTGGTAATCACACACCATGTAATCCCCCAGTCGAACAATAAATAACCACGATTCACATTTGTATATTGCTTAAACCCCCGAAGGGCAGCTTATCATTCAGTATCATAAAATTCCTAAATTGCAACGCTGCATGGAACATTTCAACTTCAGCCCACGGGACCGCATGTGCAATATGCAGATGCGTTCCGCGTGGAACACTACTCGGCATATTGGAACAAACCGCGAGGGTAATACTTGTATAGGTATTCTCTTGTTCGTGTTGGATGTTTTGGGTCTGTTTCTTGAATAATAAGTAAATGAATAAATAACATAACTTAACATCACGCCCGGGATTATAGGCCAGCTGTCCCTTTGACTCTGCCTACCCCTTCGGGATTATGGGCGTGATGTTATGTATGTATGTAACATCATCTCTACAGTACTAAGTCGAGGTCAGCTTAGACCAGGACTTTCCAACCAGGGGGGGCGTGCCCCCTTAGGGGGGATAGGGATAGAGATATGCCAGTGAAAGCATAATAGATACGTTTGCATTTCCGAAAGAAAAAAATCTATTCAAAGCATAGGTGAACTAAAAAATAAAGTAGTAATTTTTTTTTAACGCTTAACGGGGGAAGTCTTGGGGCATGAAAATGGAGAAATTGAGGTTGGGAAACCCTGGCTTAGACCGTGATCCAGGATTGAGCAAGTCCGTTAATTATATTGAAGCGACTGCCATCAGACCATTGGGTCACTACCACTCAAACGTTACATACTTAAATATTTGCTATTAAGTGTTACGGATTAACATAATGTAATACAATTTCCAATTCGATTCAATGTTTCATTGAATGAAAACAAATACAATTAGAATCCAATGTTTATTTAACCTCCATTTATTTAAGTGCCCATTCGTTTTCAATCTACATATTGTTCATATAAAATTAGAAGATCTTTATTACGGCCCTTTCATACAAAGATAATAAAACTGGGGTTACAAACGCTCGTATTGTCTCAGCGTGCGGTCTTAATGCCAAATACATTGTTTGATTATATCTTTTCTTACAAATAAATAGAATAAGTAACTTTTAATGACAGTGCTTTAGGCCCGGGCGGCACTTGTTGGGGGCGGCAACATTGAGATAACTGTTTTGTTAAAATTTTAAAGATTTATTGAGTAAAGTCAAACGGGCAGCCCCTTTAACCACATTCAGCCAAAAATGATAATAAAATAAAATTAAATAAATGGTTTAGATAGAAAATTGTAAAAAAAAGAAATAGTAACAAGTGGCTAGTTTGAGCTACTTGTCACTACTTTTTTACAATTTTCCATCTAACCCAGCACAGTTTTTTTTTTGGCTAAATGTGGTTAAAGGGGCTTACTGTTCTTTTGACTTTGCCAACCCCTTCAGGTATTATGGGCGTGATTTTACGTACATAGGTAGGATTTATGAATACGAAAATCGTGGAAAATTCTCTTAAAATATTATATAGCGAATTCGCAGAAAGAGAATATTCAGTGTAGTTCGAAAAGCTACAAAACGCTACAAACGAAGTGTTGTATACAAACGGCTTTGTATGTCGCGATATCCCTTCGTTTCAGAGTAAGCGGCTTACACGTTGCAGCTGAAAAGCTAACTAACTATTGTGCTGTGACATTTAATACGTACAGCTTACGTTCTCTCGCTTCTAATCTACGAATAATGATAAGTCACATCTTGTGTGTATTCTGAAAGGTATTGATTAGGTTGTGCATGTAATGAAAATGTTTGATATGCCAATTAGTGTTCCGGAAAATTATTTGACCGGAGTATGAGATTGAAGGAATAGAAAAGGCGCCTGAGTTTGCGCTATAATATCTCCTGCGCAATTGGCTAATCGTCTTTGACATTTGCCGCCGTGACAGAAACGTTTAGCATGATTTTAGGTTTTCCGGAAAAAATATATACATACTATATGGAATTATACTATAGTAACAGATTTTTTGGAATTTGCTAACAAATATCAAATATTTAGGATATTTGTTAGTTTATCTATATAGACTAGTGATCGCTCACTGGTTGAAATTCGACCATTAAATAGTCTGATTTTTTTTAAATATTTATTGAAATATCAGCTTTTGCACTTCTCCGAACCCATATTATTTCACTTGACGAGTTGATAAATCAAATATCAATTAAAAATATCCTTTGTCGAATTCTTCATAGTACTATAAGGGTAAAGTTAGGTCGTAAGTCTAGGACCTAACTTAATTTGTAGTCAGGTTTGTCTTAGTTAAATCTAAATAAGGGTCTAAGTAAATTATCCCTACTAATGCAGACTGTCTGAACCGATTTCGTTTGTAAAGGATAATCATTTGGAGAAAAAAGTTCAATGTGTTTGAGGTAAACAGATTTAACTTTTTATTAAACTTTTATATGCATTGGAATTTAGTGCAAATCAAGTTCAAATTTGTCCCCTGTTGGTCTGGGACTTGCCAACTGTGTCTCTTGCCTAGCATGTCGTAAAAGGCGACTAATGGTATATCGGGTTTTGTGTGTATGATTGTGTACGCGACAAACTAGCCACTTGTAGTTTTTCACAATTTTCCATCTAACCCAGCCCAGTTTTATTTTTGGCCTAAGTGGTTAAAGGGGCCAGCGGTCCCTTTGTATCTGCCTACCTCTTCGGGATTATGGGCGTGATGTTATGTATATGTATGTATGTAAGTTTAAATAAAGGCACTATTTTTAGAGTATCGTAAATAGCCCAGACTATATATACTACATAATAATAATTACTGTATATCATATTGTTGGTATCTCTGCTATTGTCTCTCGTCATCGTAAGGACTCTTCAGAGTTCAAAATCCATTCAGCCGTTTCGATTTATTAGAACAAACAGACAGATATACCATTTTGTGGTTACAGATACTATATATAAACTTTCAAAGGCGTATGACAAGTATGTCTTATCAAACCAAACGCAAGCATAGTCACGGGGAGAAACTAGTCATGTTATAAAGACGTTTCGTCTTATTTGAGCACGGAACATTTTATACGGCAATTTTAGTTAATAAAACCATTGACTTTACTATCAGGCCTTACAGGAACAAGTATGGTGGTATTATGTCATTAAGTCATTGGAAACTGATGTACAATTAAATTGAATTAAGCGTAACAAGTAGGTAACTGGTCTCATGTTGGACTGAGACTTGAAATTATGTATCAAATGTGTTCTTTGCTCAGCATTTTTTTTATATTTGTTGCTCAATAATAATAATAATAATAAATTCTTCAGACTGACATACCAATTCCCGGGCTCCAAACTAAGCTTATGCTTGTGCTATGGATACTAGGTGAACGGATAGACATACTTAAATATGTTTATAAACATCCATGACTCGAGTACAAATGTCCAAGTTCATCACACGAAACATTTGCCCCTAGTTTAGCCGACCCTTAGTTTCGTAGCCAGGGTCTCTGACCACTTGACCAATGGGCCAGTCAATGGTAAGGAGATGCGCCTCATAACCAAAGGGTGCGGGTTCAAACCCGGGCACCTCTGGATTTTTCAAATGTATGTACGTGATTATACCACTAGCTTGGCGGTGAGGGAAAACATCGTGATGAAACCTGCAAATTCTGTTTCTAACAAAATTGTTCTAACAGCTACGGATTTGTATTTGTACGGAAATAAATCATTTTAATACATTGGTGAAAGCATTTTTAAAATCGGTTTAGTGGCTTGTACGTAAAAAACATAACAAACAATCTCATATTCGTATTTATAATATTAGTTAAGATCAGGCAAAGAAGAAGAGCGTTATTATGACCAATAACAAGCTACGGTCTGCAAACTCGAAAACAGTATCCAATCACACGCTAGTTAGTGACAGACAAGAGCTCTGTGATTGGCCAGTATTGTCCGTGCCCATCTAAAACAAGTAACAAGTTTTATGAAGCGTCAATTAGACATGAGAATCAGTGAACAACTTTTAATTGGCGAATAGAAGAAGTTTGTAATCAAAACTGTTTCTATAGCCATATTGGAAAGTACTGTGGTGTACTGGTATAGACTTGCAACTCACATGCGATTATTCATGGTTCAATTCCGTACCGGTACCTATATTTATACATACAGAACATCACGCCCATAATCCCCGAAGGGGTAGGCAGAGTCAAAGGGCCAGCAAGCCCCTTTAACCTTATTTGGCCAAAAACAAAACTGGGCTGGGTTAGATGGAAAATTGTAAAAAAGTAGTGACAAGTGACTAGCTTGTCGCCTTCACAATCACATACCCAAAACCCGATATACCATTAGTCACCTGTTACGACATGCTACGCAAGAAACACAGTTGGCACAATATTTTTAGGTCCCAGACCAACATGGGACCTTTGTTCTACCTATGTACTTATTAACAGTGATGTTAGGAGTCATAAAAACCGTAGAGCTTGTATGAAAAGGATTATGAATGTTGAAGAGGCGAGTGAGGTGTGTAAGGATCGTGCCATATGGCGTTCGGTTCTCTCTGCCTACCTCGCTAGGGAAGTGGCGTGAAGTTTAGTTAGTTATGTACTCGTACTAAGAATGAGACCTCAAATTTTGTAGTTATAATATTGTACACATTTTTTTTATTAACTTTCAAGAAACTTTTAGTGGTCTGTAAAGTTAATTAAACGATCTTATAACGATTGACAAGAAATCTACCCTTTTTTTCGTAATACGTACATCAAAACATATCTCCTCAATTCTATTCCTTTTCCCAAAAACCAAACCGAAAACTATCCTTTACTCCCAAAACTCTATTTAAATTCCATAAAATTTTTTAATGAATTTGTATCCTATCTCTATCTTAATGAGAATAAATTAATTCATTAATTTAATGTCTCTAACATTTTAAACACTCTTGAACACTCGACTCACCTTTCCATCAATTAACTTCGTTACAACATGAAGGTGATCTATAAAATTGGGAATTAATTAAATCATAACACTTCGCCGTCTAAAAAGGACTTTGTAATTAATTTTGTGATTTCTTCAAATCGAAATTTTGTGTTGATGAGACTTGCCTCACAGTTCGATGAAAAACAGTAAAGAAATTGGAATTTTAAAATGTTTTATTTATTGATCACTGTTAATCCCATGTTGGTCTAGGACTTTAAAAGAATGTGCCAACTGTGTTTCTTGCCTAGCATGCCGTAAAAGGTGACTAATGGTATATGGGGTTTTGGGTATGTGATTGTGTAGGCGACGAGCTAGCCACTTGTCACTACTATTTCACAATTTCCCTTCTAACACAGCCCAGTTTTATTTTTGCCTGGAAGTGGTTAAAGGAGCCTGTTGCCGCTTTGACTCTGCCTACCTCTTAGGGGATTATAGATGTCATGTTATGTATGTATGTAATAAGTGATTTAAATTTATTTCATCATCATTGCCATCATATCACCACACCTGTAATCCCCGGAGAGGTAGACAGAGTAAAAATTGTAGTAAGTAATTAAATTAGGGCCAGCTAGTATATAGCCTAGTTCACTAGACTTTATAATAATAAATAAATAAATAAATTCTCCAGACTGACACACCAATTCCCTAGTCCCAAACTAAGCTTGTGCTTGTGCTATGGATACTAAGTGACATACTTAAACATGTTTATAAACATCCATGACTCGAGTACAAATTTCCATATTCATCACACGAAACATTTGCCCCTATTGGAATTCGAACCCGCGACCTTCGGTTTCGTGGCCAGGGTCTCTGACCACTCGAGCAACGGGCCAGTCGCTGTTAGTCAAAATTATGAATAGCTTATTTTGCTATCTCAAGCATACTAGATTGATTTTCGTAAAGCCATATGTGTTTTCTGCGCATAGTCATATCTTTTTGAAGTAATGCTATGATGGGTATTGTAGGTATGCAGTGGCGAGAGACTTACACAATATGAATATTTAGAACTAGCGACCTGCCCGGGCTGGCACGGGTGGACATTTATTTTCTAACCCAATTAATTTACAAAATATTCTGTAGCCTATGTTAATCAGGGATAATGTAGCATTCTAATGGTGAAATAATTTTTGAAATCCGTCCATTAGTTTTTGAGTTTATTTGTTATATAGTACAAATCTTTCCTCTTTATAATAATAGTGTAGATTATTATAATGGACTTGTTGAAAGTCTCACTTAAGCAAAATCAATGTATTTCAGAAATAAATGTATATTGGAAGCGTAACTATTTTTCTTATCTTATTACTAATACTAGCTGTGCCAGCGGTGTCACCCGCGTTTATGGTTAATATTATAAAGACTATTTCCGTCATACATGATTTCTATGTAACTTTAACCATTAAGGCTGCACACGCGACGGAAGTTTAAAAAATGGAGTAACTTCTCCCGTTTTCCCAACATTTCCCTTCACTACTCTGCTCCTATTGATTGCAGCGTGATAAAAAGTATACTATAACCTGCCCAGGAGTATAAAGAATAATTGCACCAAGTTTCGTTAAAATCCGTCGAGTAGTTTTAGTTTCTATAAGGAACATACAGACAGACAGACAGATAGACAGACAAAAATTTTACTGATTGCATTTTTGGCATCAGTATCGATCACTAATCACCCCCTGATAGTTATTTTGAAAATATATTCCATGTACAGAATTGACCTCTCTACAGATTTATTATAAGTATAGATATATAAAGCTGAAGAGTTTGTTCATTGGTTTGCTTGAACGCGCTAATCTCCAAAACTACTGGTCCGAATTGAAAAGTTATTTTTGTGTTTTATAGTTCAATTATCGATGAAGGCTATATATCCTATAAAACATTAACCATAAATGCGGGTGAAACCACGGGCACAGCTAGTCTCAGTATAATACGAATCCATGGTCCTTAATTCGACCTGAAGTCTGGACCATTATACCAAAGGGATTGTAAAATAAGGCCTTAATCCCAGAAAATGGACGCTTATCGGAAATAAAAATCCAATTTAACTCAGTCGCAGTTTTAACTAACAGCGATACGTAATTCACAGTTCCCCGTATCAGTTACAAGCGGATAATTACGGCAAACTTCTAAGGATATATCGTTGATCCCGGCGAGACCTGTTCCCGGCTGAGCAACAGTGACAGGAAACCGATAACTTGAGCAAGCTCTAATTTGTTCTGCGGTCGCGTCCACTCGATGCTCTAAGTGGGTAAGTGTCGGGTGATCGGTCACGTGATATTATGTTTACTGTAGTAATGCTACTAGATATCAAGTGACTGGAATCGAGAATGGATGAGTTGTGAAATAAAAATTGCGTTCGGAATTTCCGGATCGGTTTTCTTTAGAAATTATTTATTGAAAAAGTGTATATATAGTGTATAGCATAGTTCGTAGGTTTTGGTTTTGTCATACATTTGTATCTAAGTTTATTAAAAAAAAAAAAAAAAAAAATTTAACTTACTAAAATTTACGGAACTTCCCTAGCGGGGTTAACACAATGATATTAAAAACAAAAATAAAAAAAAAAATATATATTTGGCTGAATGTGTCGTTAAAGGGGCTTGCTGTGACTTTGATTCTGCCTACCCCTAAGGGGAATATAAATGTGATGTTATGTATTTATGTATGAAAAAACCAAAAAATTGTTCCATAATGGTCTGGGTTTCGTGGACTCGGAAAAGAATATACCACTGTGTTCCTTGCATACCATGTCTTTATAGGCGATAACTATTGGTGCCTTGGGTATGAATTACTGTAGATGACGAGCCACTTGTCACTCCTCTTTTACAATGCCCGAACTAATCCAAATCAATTTTATTTAAAATTCATAGTTCAAGTAAAATTCACTTTAATTGTATTTTTTTTAATGACCATAGTACAAACAGACCCTGACTTCAAATGGGACACACCGCTAGGAATATGACAAACATAACTGGCCGCCATAATTTAAAAATTAAATAAAAAGTCAGAATATATATGGTCCAAAAACAAAATGGCTTAATCCAATGCCCATTATTGGCCCACAAACAATGCCCTCAGCGGGGCTCCTTCCTTGAGCACAGACAACAGAGGCTTATCAGCCATCGACAATAAAAACCATAACGACAACCCTAGGAGCCTGATTGCAGCGTCCATATATTTTATGGTAAAATTATAACTAAATCTGGGGGTGGTACTAATGGAACTCGAATGAATTCTTTGATCAAAAATAACAAGCTATGCTACTTTCACCTTGGCAGACATTTATTTATAATGCAATTTAAATATATTTACTTACAAGACATATCATAATCATTTTGGCTGAATGTGGTTAAAGGGGCTTGCTGTGTCTTTAACTCCTGACCCCTTCGGGGATTATGGGCGTGATGTTGTGTATGTATCTGTACGTTATGTATGAATGTATTATAAAAATTTAATGCGAAAAATTATTATCGTCGATTGTGCATGCAATAATTAAAAAACTGTATATTGCGTATAACTAAATTATCTTTATTTCCCTAGCGGGATATCCAGAGAGAACCGAACGCACAGCGCGGTTCTTACACACCTCTCTCGCTTCTTGAACATTCATAATCCTTTTCACACAAGCACTACGGTTATTATGTCTCCTAACACCACCTATTATTATAAGTGTCAGAATTTCTCACTCCACATTCTCGTTCGTTATCGCCCCAATCGAGAGCCCTTAGTACTTCCCACAGGAGTAACGAGAGCCCATTAGGGCTCGGGAATTTACAACCAGAGCGGTCACCCTCACATAAACGGTACACTTATTTAAAATACCGGCTGTATCGGTCTTCGGGGGCTGTGAACGAGATTTTATTGTGGCAAGGTATGCGGTTTATAACTAACTTGGACAGTAAGCTTTGTAGGAAGAAGACATGCTGCGCCGACCCCAGATGAACTGGGAGAAGGGTAAGAGGATGATGACAGTAAACTTTGTAAGAAGAAGACATGCTGCGCCGACCCCAGATGAACTGGGAGAAGGGCAAGAGGATGATGACAGTATGCTTTGTAAGGAAGGAGTTTGGGCTTGAGGTTTCTAGCACTGCGGATTCACAGTTTAGTTCTTGATCTCTGAAGGGCAGTCAGTCTAAGCAGATGTAAGTTTTATTAATGATACATACATATATAACATCGAAAGCGGTGGTAGCTTAATGGTAAGGACACGTGCCTCTTAACCGAGGAGTGCAGGTTCAAACCCGGGCACGTACCTCTGGATTTTTGAAATCTATGTACGTATTTATACCACTAGCTCGACTGTGAAGGAAAACATCGTGATAAAACCTGCAAATTCAAACAACTGTGGATTTGTAACCATGACCCAAAAATTGTCTGGTTCCCCAATCTTAGGGTTACGAAGGTCAGATCGGCAGTCGCTTCAATGTAATTACCAGACTCGCTAAAATCCTGGATCATGATCTGAGCGGACCCCGTCTAAACACGGGACATAACGCTAGGAAGATGATGACATATATAACATCACGTTTGCAATTCCCGAAGATATAGGTAATTTAACGAGCAGCAGACTCATTGAACAAATTTTGGGCAAAATTGTATTAAGTTGCAGTAGACAGAAAATGAAGCAACATGGGCCAGCAGTTGGCTTTACAATGCTAGGCAAGGAACGTAGTTGGTATATAAATAAATATCCGACTACATCACATACATCATAACTGACTCAGAGGAAAGCTTAAGCACTTGTGTTACGGATATCAGAATCAACAGTCGTATTACAGATATATACTTAAATATTGGATATTAATACCTAGACACAGAACAAACACAAGTATTCATCACACGAATATTTGTCCTGGGTGGGGATCGAACCCACAACTCTTGGCGCATGGGGTAGGGTCACTACCGAATGCGCCATCGAGCTTGTCAAAAAAACTTGGTATATTAATTTTAAGATTCAACCAGCACCTGACAATTAATTAAATTGTCCGATTTCGGTAATTTGTGGTGATCACTAGAGACGTCTACGTAAAACAGGACAGTCAAGACCTTGGTCAGATTTTCTATTTATGGTCAAGACTAACAGTTACAGTGTTAGTCTGACATTGTTAGTCTAATAAGTTAATTTATCTGCCGCCACTACATTCATTCCAGAATGTGCCGACGAAGTTATTCTCACTATTAAGAATGTATACAATAAACCAAGACGGAGTCAGAGTCTCAAATCACGTAATACCTACCTAGTTTAGAAGAAACAAACGTACGTTCACTTTGGTGGATCAAATTTTCGTTCAGATTTTAGACTGTGAACCCGTGTGAATAAAAAAATTGCTCTTTTTTTACCCCAGAGTTTGAAATACGATTTTTTTCGTACAAGCCGAACTCTTGAAATGTCAAATCCTTCACCGACCTCCGTCGAAAACAAACACGCCATAAAAATGTGGATGAAAAAAAAAGAACCGCCAATTTTAACGAACTCGCCAAAGTACGCATTCAACTGTCAGATTTTAAAAAACGTTCCACTTTCAAAAGTGTTCCAGTCATAACCGTGTTTTGTTCCGGCAATATTGCGTCGCCGTTGGTACGGAACGTCGGACGGAACAAATAGAACGCGTGTTCGGAAAGCGCGGTTGCATTTTTAATAACAACTTTTTTCTATTCTAAATAATAAAACCAATATTGTTATGGCGCCCGACTATTAAAGTTTCACTATAGAGTAGGCTTTCTTTATTATTAAATTGTATTCTGATTCAAACTAGGCATAAAGTTTACTAAAACATGTAAATTGATAATTTTTACTCAACTCATCATCTTCCTAGCGTTATGTCCCGTGCTTAGACAGGGTCCGCGTGGACCATGATCCAGGATTTAGCGAGTCTGGTAATTACATTGAAGCGACTGCCGATCTAACCTTCGTAACCCTTAGATATGGGAACCAGACAATTATTGGATCATGATTACAAATCCAAAGATGTTTGAATTTGCAGGTTTCATCACGATGTTTTTCCTCACCGTCGAGCTAGTGGTATAAATACGTACATAGATTTGAAAAATCCAGAGGTACGTGCCCGGGTTTGAACCCGCACTCCACGGTTAAGAGACGCGAGTCCTTACCATTGAGCTACCACTTCTCTAGGCATAAAGTTTAGTAACTAAAATATTAAAATTGCTAATTTTTACTCAACTAAGGCAAAAGTAAAGTTTCGATTTTAGAAGCGAATGAAAATAATAAAAGTCTATCTGTGTTATTATTAATCCTTTTAATATTTTCAAGGACCCTTTTATCATAGTGTTTACTGTTTATCTTGTTGGTTGTATATATATAAATAAATAAATTAATTTATAAAAACGCAATATTTTTTATATATATTATTTTCAAGCATATTCTGTCTTTATAAAACGGAATTATCATATCAAAAATAACATTAAACTTTATCCGCAAATATTTAGCAAACTCCACTACCAAGTCATGACGTCATAAATATTCATACTTAATTTACTGACACGATTTTGTCCTTTAAGGTCATTTGAAATTGCGCCGTCCTCTCTCTAGGGAAAACCCTTTCGCACTACAGACATCCAATTAAAAACTTCCAACCTTATAATAAAGAGTTTACTTACATGTGTATCCGATCGATAAAAAAAGACAAGCAACTCTCTTTGTGGTTGAAATATGGATGGGTTACCATATTGAAATACCATTACAGTGGGATAACAACATTAATTACATACCTCAAATGGTGATCAAGGAACATTTTACATTAATAGGTCAGAACTAAGATCTAAACTTAGGATCATGGCCAAAAAATACCCTGAAGTTATTCTAACTTAGAGAAATTAGAAAGAATAGAATATAAGGCATCGGATAACTAAATACATATTTACATCACGCCCATAATCCCGAAGGGGTAGGCAGAGTCAAAGGGACGGCAGGCCCTTTAACCACATTCAGCCAAAAATTAAACTGAATAGTCAATGATAAATGATTTTACTGGTATTCCAGACCATACCGGTACCTTACCGGTTTGGACTGATTAATATTACTATCCGTCTGAAATAGTTACCTTTTTTACCGGTTCCTGGTAATAAACAGTATTAGTTAAAACCGATTAAAATTTGAAATCGTTACTTATTACTACCGGTCACATTAACCGGTACTCTCACAACCGGTATCCGTCTGAAACCGGTAACAAGACCAAATGGCCAAATCGCTCAGCACCGATACAGAACCCTCTCAGTATCTGTACAAGCTTTCCAGTAGCCCATTAGGTTTCAAATGCCCTGTACCACTCACCCGTAATCAAGTGAGGTCAATAACTGCACCGATGCAATCGACTGCGCTCGTAAATGCATATCTGTTTCACGATCCGCGAGTTGAACAATGTGCGCATATAATCATTGCCGGTGAGTGTTTTCCAATCAATCGAAGTATCTTTATTTATACAGGTGTTTGAGATAAATGCTGGCCTATGCCAGACAAGCGTTTGCGCGTGGCTTTCATCGCGTAAAATTTGTGCAGAGTAAGCCTGTCTGGTTTGTCTGTTCGTCTTTACGTTTGAATTACTGAACTAATTGCTATGAAATTTGTGCACACCTTAAGTTTGAACGTTGAGAAAGGACTTAGGCTAAATTTTTTTCGTAAAAAATTATTGATACATCCCACAGGACACTCAGTAGTGTCCAGTGTTTTTGTAACTCACTGATTCCGACACAAGCAGAGCTGCAGGTAAATGCTAATAATATGTAATTCAATTAACTTTTATAAAGGGACAAACCCTCACAAAAAGTGGTCTCTGTGTACACCAACCCCTACTCACTCTGAACATAAAGATACTGCATCGCCTATCTCGCGTGGTAACTACCGCCATTAATAATGCAACTGTAGAATGCGCGCCGCGTAAAATTGGGCCGAGCGCCGATCGCCGGATTAGTATGCAACTCTGCGTCTATGCGGTATACGGTTTTCAGACAAACAGATGCACTTCAAACTGCAGCAAGTGTCCGAAACGGCCGAAATTAGTTAACAGTTTCTAGCAGTGCCTAATAGTTTCTGACAGTTGCAGATAGTTGCTGACAGTTCCCGTTTCTACTCTTTTACGTTTTAAGTACTTAGCTGATTATCATGAAAATTTGCATAAATGTTGTCAAGCGTAGAACTTCCATATGCATTGTTTCCCGAAAAAAATACTTTTCTCGAGTTCGAACGATCGATTGAGTTACCGAGCAGAGCACAGAGCAATCCTTTATTCACCCTAAACAGGAAGATACTGCATCAAATATCGTGTGGAAACCATCGCCATTAAAAATGCCACTGCAGAATGCACGGCGCGTATAATCGACCCGAGCTCCGATCAACGGATTAGTATGCATCTCTGCGTCCGATGGGGGTTTTGAAAACAGATGCAATTCAATCTGCAGTATCTATCTATTGACAACATTTTTCCATTAAGTAAAGGAAATGTCGTCGATTGTCGTTGAAATTTGCCGACAGTTGCTGACAGATGCTGAGAGATGCTGACAATTGTTGATAGTTTGCTGACAATTGCAGACAATTGCTTATAGTTGCTGACAATAATTGGCAGCTGCCGCGACATTGATTTAGATAGTTATGCTTTTTAACTGATCATTAAATTTCGGGTGCAAGTTATCAAGCGTACAGAAAAGACTATACGGTTATGTCCAGAAAAATATATTTAAAAATATATTTCTTGAGTTAAGAGGATATCATTTAATGGATTATCTGCAGGGTAATTATATCATTTAATGGATTGAATAGGCTGGAGCCTAAACAGAAAGATACTGCATCGACTATCTCGCGTAGAAAACATCGCCATTAATAATGCAACTGGAGAATGCGCGCCGCGCAAAATTGGGCCGAGCTCCGATCACCAGATTAGTATGCACCTCTGCGTCCGATGGGGGACTGTGTGCGGTTTAGGAAACATATGCACTTCATACTGCAGCAATCGTCTATTGACTCGAGCTTTTTTTGGTTTAACAGCGGTCACCGAAAGTATTCGACCGTTGTTAATAGTTGCTGGTAGTTGCTAATAGTTGCAAAAAATACTGATAGTTGCTGACAGTTGGTTATAGTTGCTGACAGATGCTGACAGTTCTAGATGCGCTTTTATATCTTAACTCATGATCGTTAGTAAGTATTCGTTTTTGGCAATGAAATACACATATGCACCATCACGCCCGTAATCCCCGAAGGGGTAGACAGAGTCAAAGAGGCAGCTAGCCACCTTAACCACAATCCAGCTAAAAAATACAACTGGGTTGGGTTAGATGGAGATCTGTGAAAAAGTAATGACAAATGCCTAACTATCAATGTAATAACCAGACTAGCTAAAACCTAGGTCCTAGTCCATGAGAACCCTGACTAAGAACGGGACATAACATTGGTAAAAAAGGTGACCTACGTCACGTATTCGCATGTCGGTTCTCTGCAATAACAACTCAATCATTTCACTAAATCGCACCGCGTCGACAATATCAAAGTAGTGTTGCCAAAATATCGATAATTTCGATATCGATAGTATACATCGGAAGGCAACTCAATGGATGAAACTATTGATAGTAACTATGAATAACTGGACCACACAGCAATACTATAGATAACGACAATATTGGACACTAATAGTCGTCCCATGTTGGTCTGGGACTTAAAAAGAATGTGCCAACTGTGTTTCTTGCCTAGCATGTCGTAACAGACGGCTAATGGCATATAGAGTTTTGGGTATGTGATTGTGTAGGTGACGAGCTAGCCACTTGTCACAATTTTTTCTAATCCAACCCAGTTTTATTATTGGGTGAATGTACAGGGGCAGCCGGCCCCCTTAACCACATTCAGCCAAAAACACCTACTGCCTACCCCTTCGGGGATTATAGGCAATGTTATGTATGTATGTATGTAATAGTGACTACACACGGGATAGTATCGATTGTATTAATACTACCGCTTTTATAAATTCGATAATATTGATAGAAAGAATAGCTTAACCCTATTAATAGTAGGTATTTAAAATAAATAAATAAATTCTCTAGACTGACACACCAATTCCCTAGTCCCAAACTAAGCTTATGCTTGTGCTATGGATACTAGGTGAACGGATAGACATACTTAAATACGTTTATAAACATCCATGACAAGTACAAATGTCCATGTTCATCACACGAAACATTTGCCCCTAGCGGGATTCGAATCCGCGACCCTTGGTTCCGTGGCCAGGGTCTCTGACCACTCGACCAACGGGCCAGTCATGGTTCAAAAAGATGGTTTAAAGCAATAAATTGTGTCGAAATACCTTGCATAGCACTGCTTTTTTGAAAATATATATAGTCGATAATATCGTTAAGTTTTGGGCACCAGTCTATAATATTGCACATCGCTAATATTGTCACGAATTTTGTATTGTCACGTTCTGAGCTATCTATAGTACGACTGATAATGATGCTGTAGGTTAGTTATGTAATCTGCTCAGATCACTATCGATATCGAACACCAATCAACAACACTAGCACAAAGACCCAACGAATCTGCGGTGTAATTGGCCTGGCTACACGATCAGAGGTAAATTAGTATGCGGGTTCGAAACCCGGCGGATTACTGCGGGGTGCCCGGTATCTTTTATCTTTATGTCATGTAAGCTCCGCCCGCAGCCACAGAGCTCAGAGACGAAATGAATGAAGTAGGAAATATGCATACATAAATAAATATATAATGTGTGATATTGTATATAAAGATATTTTTCCTGCGCTTTTTAAACCGTGGTAGTTCATTGGTAAGGACTAATGATTGCAATCCGGAAAAGTTGGATCCCGTAATCCGGCAAATATGACATCATTTAACGTATACCTACCGGAATCGGTGAAATAATTTTTGGCAAAAATAACAGCGCTATTGCTGCAATTACAAACCATAATTCATCTTCCTAGCGTTGTCCCGTGTTTAGACGGGGTCTGCTTAGACCATGATCCGGGATTTAGCGAGTCTGGTAATTACATTGAAGCGACTGCCGATCTGACCTTCGTAACCCTAAGATAGGGGAAACAGACCATGTTGGATCATAGTTATAAATCCAAAGGTGTTTGAATTTGCAGGTTCCATCACGGTGTTTTCCTTCACCGTCGAGCTAGTGGTATAAATACGTACATAGACTTGAAAAATCCAGAGGTACGTGCGGTTAAGAGGCGCTTGTCCTTACCATTGAGTTACCACCGCTCCCCGAATTGTGAACCCTAATTGCAATCTGGAAATCCAGATTCGGTAATCCAGCGGATAATTTTCAGTCCAACCGGATACGATCGGATCCGGCTAGGTCGATAGAAATCCGATCGAAAATGACACCAGATCGCAATCCTTAGTAAGACACGGGTCTCTCGTGCGAGCGATACTGGTTCGGACCCGGGTCCGAACTTTTGATTTTTCAAACCCATGTTCTTATTTATACCACTAATTCGGCAGTGAGAGAAAAAATCGTGTTGAATTCCTAACATTTAAATAATTATAGAAGGTAACTACGATTCAATTTGTCTGGTTCCTTCTAGGGATATGAAGGTCAGATAGGCAGCCGCTTCAATGCATCATTTGAATGTACAGGTTTCATCCCGATGTTTTGTTTTCCCTCATCGCCGAGCTAACATAATGGCTCGATGGCGCATTCGGTAGTGACCCTGCCCATGCGCCAAAAGTTGTGGGTTCGATTCCCACCTAGGAGAAACATTCGTATGATGAATACTTGTGTTTGTGTGTCTGGGTGTTAATATCAAATATTTAAGTATATACTGTAATACCACTGTTGTTTCTGATATCCGTAACACAAGTGCTTAAGCTACTTACCTCGGAGTCAGATCAATGTATGTGATGTAGTCGGATATTTATTTATACATACATTTGTAAATTCTGAAGCACGTGTACCGTTTTGAACCCATATCTTTCGCATAGGAGGTCCTTACTATAGAGCTACCACCGATCATGTTGTGTATGTTGTAAGCACGCATGTAGGTACATTTAAAAATGTCAAAGTGTTTCTCGTTACAAACGTTTACTCAAAACATATTTTCTCTACACGTCAAACTCACGCTTACCATATTGTGACCATAAACTGACTCCATGTTACTTTATAACTCATTTGCGCAGGTAGCCGTACAATTATCATCAAACCCGGCCGAGCGAAGGAGTCGCCCGGCCGGAATGATTTTATTACATCACTTATTTCACGTGTTGTGGCTTAATAACCTAATAAAAACATGATGATTTAAACCGCTGCTTTCGTGGTTAACAGTCGTCTTTTGTTTATTTTTCGAACGCAACTTATAAACGGAATACGATCGAAAGTTGTTGCGTGTTTTTCGCGGACGTCTTTTGTTTCTCTGTCTTGTTGGTGCTGAGTTTACCGTCTTTTGTTTTTTTGAAGGAGTCCGATTTTATCGCCGCGACTTTCAATTTTTTGATCGTCTTTTATTTTTTAATAATTATTATGAGGTCTTATAGGTATTATTTATATTTTTTATTTAGTTATTTATTTATTAATAGGCACAGCAACAGTACATTATACAAGACTTACAATATGTTGTTTACTCTATCTGGTGTTTTAGTGATATTTGATTAAGTCGTTTTTTTTTTGTCTGGAATATTATCTTTTTATTATTCCTTATTGTTTTTCTCCATCCTTCTTGCATGTACTTATGTTTATGTTCGGTTTGAAAAATGTGGACACATATTCATTGATTTTCTTTTTGTTTCAGGTATACTTCGTTCTTTGAGCAACATTGTAAGAAAGTGTACATATTTACTTGCTTATAAAACATTGAGCGTGAGCTTGAAAACGGGGTCGCGTAACGCACTCTCACATTGTATTGTGTGAGCGAGAGGTAAATAGGGACTCATTTTAATCCCATCGTAAGAGTTAATATTGCACTTTGGCGTATAATAAAGTCTAGGCTTACAGTTCGCCAAAAAATTACATCGAACATAGTTTTGTATCGTCACTGAATATAAAATTGATACATATATAGCATCACGCCTGTAATCTCCAAAGGGTTAAGCAGAGTCTAAAGAGTGACAAGCTCCTTAAATTACTTTCAAAATCTAAATGGGTTAGATGGAAAATTTAGAAAAAGTAGTGACAAGTGCCTAGATTGCTGATCAGAAACCTAATTTCCAATTCTTATTAGTTTCCTTTTACGACATGCTAAGCGAGGAGCACAGTTAACAGATTTCAGATTCAAACCAAAATCATCATCTTTCTAACTTTATGTCCCGTGTTAAGTCGGGGTTCGCTTAGACCATGATCTAGGATTAAGCAAGTCTGGTCGACGTTGAAGGCACTGACGATCTGTCCTTCGTAACCCTTAGTTAGCGAATCCATACAATTTTGGATCAAGGTTAGACACTCATAGATTTTATGTTTTCTGTTCGCCGAGCTTTGGTATAAATACATACATAGATTCGATAAATCTAGAAATACATGCCCGGATTTGATCCCACACCCCTCGTATGACCGCTACCACGGCTTACATCTGCCTGCAAATCGTAAATAACACTGCACCACACTGCACTGAATGCAACTGGGATACAAATTGGCATTGTACAGGAACAGAGATGCGCACTTATGCGATTACTCAGATGCACTCGTCGTTGCACGATGCACATTCAATGTCCGTTGCACTTTGAATTAAAAGGATCACTAGTATCGAATGCTGTTGAAGGAATGTTTAATTAATTAGAACACGTGGGAATAGGAATGGACAATGTATTTTTAGATGGTGCTTTGGAAAAGCACTTAAAGTCAGTCAGTACACAATAGGATGAAATCAAACGCTTTAGAAAGTATCTACCGAAAACCAGCAAAATATACTAGATTCTAGATTTAATATACTAGACTCGATAATATTAAATTTTCATCGCTAAGTTAAAAAGTAATCAACATTATCCTATTATACAACACAACTCTATAAGCTTGGTCTTTAGTCCCGTGTTGGTCTGGGACTTAAAAAGAATTTTCCAAATGTGTTTCTTGCCTAACATGCCGTAAGAGGTGACTAATGGTATATTGGGTTTTGGGTATGTGATTGTGTAGGCGGCGAGCTAGCCACTTGTCACTACTTTTTCACAATTTTCCATCTAACCCAGCCCAGTTTTATTTTTGGCTGAATGTGGTTAAAGAGGCCAGCTGTCCCTTTGACTCTGCCTACCCCTTCGGGGATTATTGGCGTGATGTTATATTATGTTATGTTTGTGTAACTCTATAAGCGGTGGTAGCTCAATAATTAGGACACGCGCCTCTTAACCAAGAGGTGAAGGCTTCAAACACGGGCCACTACCCGTATTATACCACTAGCTCAGCGTCAGGGAAAATCATCGTGATGAAAGCTGCACATTCCAGCAGCTATGGATGTGTGAATGATCCAAATTGTCTGGTTCCCCTATTAAAGCGTTACGAAGATCAGATCGGCAGTCGCTTCAATATAATAACCGGACTCGCTTAACCCTGGTTCATGGTCTAAGCGGACCCCGACTAAGCATGGGACATAACGCTTGGAGGATGATGACTAAGCCACCCTATATTCGAATTTAGCCATGTAGAACTTCTTTAAAAAATCTGCGCTTTCAGATAACTATAGATGAGTAATTTGTCTTAATTTACTTACTTACTTGATCTCGATTAAAGACAAGACAATACTACCGTTCCCCTGACTTGTCTGTACAGATATTCTAATTCAATCAATTCAATACATATTATGATGCCCGTAATCCCCTAAGGGGTAGGCAGAGGGGCAAAAGGGGCAGCTCACTTAACCACATTCAGCCAAAAAATAAAGCTGGAAGGGTTAGATGGAAAATGTTGAAAAAGTAGTGAAAAGTGCCTACGGAATCGTTTACCCAAAACGCGATGTACCTACAGTTAGTCGCATTTTACCATATGCTAGACAAGGAACATAGTTGGCACATTATTTTTAATTCTCAGACCAAAATAGGACTTCAAAATAAATGTTAAAACAAAAACAAAAGCTACCTAATATGGAATAAGCAGTTAAAAAAATACAAAAAGAAACCTCCAAGCCATATTGTACCCAATTACAAACAATGAAATTAAATTGCTATGCTATCACCAAAGCCATTACCGCACAATCGCTATCCCGCCATCCGAACCGTCACAAAACAACGATAAATATCGTTATACGTTCCGATTACGATAACGCCATTATCACGGAGCGTTGCGATGCGCAATCGATTCTATTCCGATCGTAAATCGATTCGGACCGACCCGAGTCGAATAACAAGCATCGATTATGATTCGAGAGGTAGGACGTGTGTGATACGGGTTTGTGGACACAATGGAGATGAGGACAGTGGGGTCGTTAATTGAAAGCCTCGTTGGTGTAATGGCCACAACTCGCTGGTTGGGTCGTCGTAACAAATAATTAGTTTTTGTTGTAACGGGTCGGTATTTTTCTCTGATCTGGATGAATTTCCTATGCACTAGAAAATTTCTGCATTAGAATCAGAGCAATCTATATCTTATGTTTGTTTAATTACTGCTACTATCAAAATTATCTAGTCAATATTTTAAACACTCAACGCTATCTAAGAAGAATATGTTATTTTTATCGTCTAACTGAAGAAAGAAGATCCAACAGGTTAAGTAATAATCTCAAATGGCTCTTGTATGGAACAAGTAAGAAAAATTGGTTTACAAATTTTGGACTTGCTTTTTACCAATAAGCTCATCATCATCACATGTCAATGTACTATTTTAATAAATTAATGAGACAAGTTGATCTAAAAATAGTAACTTATGCTCATATATTAAGAAAACTGAAGATAATTTTATAATAATTTATTTAATAAAATTCTTCAGACTGACACAACAATTCCCTAGTCCCAAACTAAGCTTATAAGCTTGTGCTATGGATACTAGGTGAACGGATAGACATTTCCCCCTCCCTTAGTCTCTCATAGAAAACGTCGCCCTAGGAACGTTCTCCTAGACCCCGACGATGCCATCACGCTAGCCATAAAGTCGGCTCAGCAGCTCGCGACACAGCCCAACACTTCAAGTCGCCCGTCGTTCCGTCCTCGCCGGCGAGGACTCGCGTCGCGCCGCCCCCGCTAGGTCCTTATTCGCGTAACCGGCCCGGCCCGGTCGCTCTATCCCCAAACCTACGTGTTTCTGTCCTCTCAGCAACGTCCTGAGCCGAGGTCGAGCCCCACAGGGGGCGCCCTCAGGCTGTTGCCTAAATTTTAGGGGTGAGAGTTTCCCGCTCCCCCGCCAGCCCGGTAGGTAGTAAAGGCCGCCTTCGGCCAACTACCGATGTCCTCTCAAAAAAAAAAAAAGGATAGACATACTTAAATACGTTTATATACATTCATGACTCGAGTACAAATATCCACGTTCATCACACGAAACATTTGCCCCTAGCGGGATTCGAACCCGCGACCCTTGGTTTCATGGCCAGGGTCTCTGACCACTCGACCAACGGGCCAGTCACATGTAGTCAAATACATTAGATAACCGTAAAATATTATTTACTAAATTGTTATCTACTACTACCGTATTCTTACTTTAAGACTTGACGCTGCTGCATCGTATTTTTATTCTAAGTTTCATACCGACATGTCGCACTGTCACACCTTTAACTGTGACCGTATTGCTCATATTTACGGCTACATAGGGGTTTCTTTCATGGCTAGTAACGTCATGTATTACGATCGATAGTATAAGCCTGAGCTCGTAATATAAAAATGAGACCGTGTCGCATCGCATTGAGAATTTACCGTACAGCAGTCATACTGATATTACACATTATACTTTAAGTGTTGAGGTATGTGTGATGTAGGGGTTATTTGATGTGTCCCGTTACGAATGGGACAGGGACGTTTTTCGGATTTGTTAAGTGACGTCAAGGGACTTGAAATCGTCCGTTTTGAAGAAGTATCGTTTTGTCAACAAAAATAAGGCATTTAGTGCTGAGGCATGTGTAATGTGGGGCTTATTTTATGTGTTAATATGTCCCGTTTTGAATGGGACAGGAACGTTTTGCTGATGAGTTGCGACACTAGGGGCTCGAACGTCCCTTTTTAGAAATTGAGTCTATTTTTCAAATGTAAATGGACATATGCGAAACCTTTGTTATATGATAAATTGACTTAGGTATATGAGATTTGGGAAGAGAGAATTATGCTGTCCCGAATTTTGTCGAGGCCTATAGAAGATGACCTGCAGTGATGTGGTGACGACTTTTGATACACTGAAAATTTGATCCCAAAAACGGTGTTTTTTCTTTCCCATGACAGATCCCGCTGGATGCACAATAATATTTCTATAACTGTGTGTGACTGCCTCTTTGGTCTAGTGGTAGCATGCACCGCCTAAGGACCAAGAGGTCCCAGGTTGAAATCCCGGGTCGGGCCAAAAATTTGTGACTGGGTATTTCAATATCTAAATTACTCAGTAACGGCCGTCAGGAAGTTGGCGGTTTAATCACCCCTGTGCCTCGGAAACCACGTTAAGCCCTTGGTCCTGCGCCTAACCTCTCTCTGGTCATGTCGAATTTCCGTCTCACCGGACTATGAGAGTGAAGGAATAGAGAGTGCACCTGTGTTAGCGCACACACTTGTGCACTATAATATCTCCTGCGCAGATGGCTAATCCTCGTTGATATTGGCCGCCGTAACCGATATCGGTTAGGAGGACATTATTTTAATATATCTGTATGCAACACATCCGTGACTTGTGCAAAAGTAAATGAATTACATTTTCATACAATGCAATGTAATTTAGTAACTTTATAAATAACAAGCTTCTGCCCGCGGCTTCGCTCGCGTGGTACATCGATAAAACATGCCTATATGTTATTCGGGTGTATGAGCTATATTATTCTAAAGTTTCATTAAAATCCATTCAGTAGTTTTTTTGTGAAAGAGTAACAAACATCCATCCATACATACAAACTTTCGCATTTATAATATTAGTAGAATAACTTTACTTGTTCCTCAAATCGAAACCTATTGTTTTGTTTTTTCGCTGAATCCAGTTTTTATTTTGGTCACCCATCTTAATTGTAAACTGCTGGGGTAGCTTAACCTTTACGACCCAAGTAAGGGCCGCGCCCGTTCCAATGTATGCTATCAACAATCACGGAAGTTTTAATTAACTTCAATTTGTTGTCCATTTGTTTTAATTGAGCCTCTGGGACTAGGGTTGTCAGGTTCAAGATTTTTCTTAAAGAAATACTTGCTGCAAACTGCGAGATTTGTTGCCTGTAATTTATTTTATTTTGACAATTGTCAAGCTCGATGGCTCATTCGGTAGTGACCCTGCCCCATGCGCCATGAGTTGTGGGTTCGATCCCCACCCAGGGCAAACATTCGTGTGATAAAGACTTGTGTTTGTTCTGTGTCTGGGTGTTAATATCCAATATTTAAGTATAGTAATACCACTGTTGTTTCTGATATGCGTATCACAAGTGCTTAAGCTACTTAGCTCGGAGTCAGATCAATGTATGTGATGTAGCTGATATTTATTTATTTAATAAACGAATGTCATATAATAAGAGGATGGACAATATACAGTACGTATTAGATATGCGATTTAAGAGCAATGATAGCTCTTTGTAAGTGCGATGGATGTTTCTTTGTATATAAGAGCACGATGTTTTATTTTTTATTTCATTTAAGGTAGTTATGTAAATACTTTTTAAGAAAACCTTTTTTTTACTAATTCAATTGTCGTTTAAATAAGTAAAAAAAGTTTGATCTAGTCCCTTAATTTTATCGAAGGTCAAATGGCAGTGGTTTTAATAGACACCTTAGTTATTACTTTATATAAGATCATAGATAAAACGGACCACGATATGAACCAGAGAGACTGTAATGTTTTTGAAGTAAAACCACATTTTCTCTCTTTGTTTTTGACAGCCCTGCAGTGTTGTCTAGGGATTCTGCAAAGATGTGATCTTGTGCCCATACAAATGTTCCATAAACGAATGATTGATTGGCAAGAAGATAGTTACATGTTATCCTCGGAATACTGTATGATGCTGCAAGATGAATATCAATATCAAAATAATGAGTACGTAATTGGCGATTCGATTGGTCTTTTTTGGGATAGAATTTCCATGTTGTACTTAAGTGCAATTATCTACACCTAAAACCTCTCCAGGGTTTACGGGCGTGATGTTTAAGTATTTATGTATATAATTATGCAGAAAGATATCAAATATGTCTCAATAATCTTAACAGTCGCGAAAGAGCCGTTCTGTCATTTATATCGATATAATTAAAGGGGACATTGCCATCAATCAGAGCAAATTGACTGTCCGGATGGGTGAGTGCGCAAAAAAGGGCCAATTTTTGCAAGAGCGTTGGTAACTTAATGGTAAGGACACGCGCCCCATAACCGAGGGGTGCGGGTTCTTCAATTTATGTACGTATTCATATCACTAGCTGGGCGATAAGGTAAAACATCGTGATGAAACCTGCAAATTCAAACAACTTTCAATTTGTAACTATCAATTTTTGGTTACGAAGGTCAGATCGGCAGTCGCTTCAATGTAATTACAAGACCCGCTTAATCCTGGATCATGGTCTAAGCGGACCCCGTATAGAACACTAGGAAGATGATGACTGAGGCTTCGAATTGGTAACGGTGATAGCTTAATGATAACATGCGCCTTAATTGCGAGGGGTTCTGATTCAAATCTAATTACGGATTCACACTTGCTATAGCAGTGATGGCGAACCATTGGCACGCGTACCATAGGTGGCATGTTATACAAATTGCTGGGCACGCATTTTCTTTGAAATAGCAGCACCTCGCGGTTTCACTCGCGTAATTCTCGTTCTCGTGGGAATATGGGGATAAAATATAGCTTATGTTACTCCCTCATAAAGTAGCTTCCTATTGGTGAAAGAATTGTTTAAATCGGTCCAGTAGTTTCGGAGCCTATTCAATACAAACAAACAATAAAATCATTCCTTCTTATAATATATAAGTATGATTACAAATTTATCAACAAAGCTTGACAATAACATTTACTTAAATGGCTTTCCCTGGCACTTGATGAAACAAATTAAATTGAAATCGATACTTCTATACTAATACTTACTAATATTATAAAGCTAAAGAGTTTGTTTGTTTGCTTAAACGCGCTATTCTCAGGAACTACTAGTCCAATTTGAAAAAAACCTTTCAGTGTTAGATAGCCCATTTATCGAGGAAGGCTATAGGCTATATAACATTAAACATAAACACTAGTGATACTGCGGGCACAGCTAGTTTCAAATGTTTTCGCACGTCTTGTTAAAAAGGTGCGCCATCCCTGTGCTAGAGGATGATTGACCACATTGTATGTCCAACTATGGATATTGATTACTTAGACCATGATCTAGAAAGTTAAATCCAAAGTCTATCTGACTGTGCGAACAGCTAGGTGTTGCTTGCTCGGCGACCTAGGTCCGACTAACCGTCTCTGTGTATTGTATATATACTTAGTAGTGATAAAAACTTCGTTAGCGCGATGCAGGATTGTATGGCGTTTCTGTATGTTCGATCAACGTCATCGGTTGATTTATTGAAGCTATAATCTTAACTATATTGTGGCGCGGTCGCCACATGACTTTTGAGGAATCAGATAAATTGGATCATGGTAGATGTTTTATGGTAATGGATCGCCATCATGTATGGTCAATTATAGGGAGCTATTAACATTGATTTTTCACTTTGACGGACTACATTAAGAATGCCTATAAATTTATCTATGAGAATAAGTTTATGTTGTTTATTCTAGTAAATATTTTGTTTAAGACAACCTGTTCTTGGAATTCTTTGATTTTCTTATGTCTTCTTTCTTTGCTTTTTTTGTACAGATAGCGGTGCAGTCGGGGCCTAAGACGAGACATACCTGAGCTCTGCATTCAACTCGCGCGCTATCTGTACTTTTGTGTTCAATTCTGCTGTTGACATTTCCTTCCATTCATATTGTCATTTACAGGAGATAGCATTTCCAATACACGTGAATTATAATTTACTTTCAGTTTATTGGTAAAATTTCGCATTTCAAATAGGCAAATTGGCTCATAATATTGTAGACACATACAGCCGGCACATTTACCTTATCCGCCATAATTCTACGTCACAAAACAGTATTGTGACCTGTTGAGTGTAGAAGGAAAGGACCGCGATCTCGTTAGTGTCCAGCTACAAGCATTAAATAATAGTACCAGAACTGACTGCAATAGCGCTAGTATAGGTTAATGCGACGTTTGATTGTAATATGAAATTAACAACTGTAGAAATTATTTTTATTACCCTGAATATAGTTACTTTTGCATTTATAATGTAAAGAGTGGTGGTAGCTCAATAGTCTAAACCCCCTCAGGATTTTTCAAATTAAGGTACGTATTTATACCACTAGCTACACAGTGAGGGAAAACATCGTGATGAAACCTGCACATTCCAACAACTTTGGATTTGTAACTATGATCCAAATATCGCCTGGTTTCTCTGTCTTATGGTTACGAAGGTTGAATCATCAGTCGCTGCAATGTAATTACCAGACTTGCATTTAGCGAGTGGATCATGACCTGGATCATGGTTTGTTACGTTTCTACAAATAATTTGACTGATTGTGTTAAAATTTGATATGTCATATACTTGGATCCTAAAAAAAGGCTACTTTTTAACCCCGATCGACGTACGATAGAATCTCTGTTCCAAACCGAAACCCACACCAGAGGCATGTGTTAAAGTTAGTATTGAACATTGTTACGATTAATAGCTAAATTGTTTATACGCGATAACTTTATTTTCGTTGTTAATGAAAAGTTATGATCCTTGCATATTTAAATTCTTTATTCTTTTTGTCCCAGTCTAATTACTTATGACTCTTATCTTCTTGGTACAGTGGCGCCGCCCTATATCAATGTTATTTGCCGGACATTTTTCGTACGGAGTTTGCTCTCCTTTCCGACAACATATTATGCCTGGGATAATAATTTAACAATAACGCGATACAGAGCTGTGTACAAAGCATTACTTTTCATCTAATATGTTTCAGTTTGGAAATGGTTAACGTGTTTAATGTGTATTTTGTTTGTGCTATCATATATTTCCAACTAATAGTTCAGTAATACTACTCGTATAACTGTTTGAAATCGTGTTTTAGACTCGCAAATATATTTGCGCTACAAACTAATTCGAGTTTGTTGAATTTAGCTTTAAGCTACATTTGAATATTGGGGCATATTTTGTGTTTGTTGTATAAATGTTTAACACAATGTGTGGATGATGAAAGCTATTTTAAACTGCTTTTGAGTATAATAGCAAGCTTTATATCAAACTACATTGCATGCATTGATCTGACTCCGAGTTAAGTAGCTTAAGCACTTGTGTTACGGATATCAGAAACAACAGTGGTATTAAAAATGTATACTTAAATTTTTAATACCCAAACACAAGTATTCATAACAGGAATGTTTGTGGATGGGAATTGAACTCACAACTATTGGCTCATGGGGCAGGGTCACCAAATGTGCCATCGAGTCAGTCAACCCTTTAACTAACTGTTAACCGCGAATTTACTTGCGCGTACAGTTCCTCAGGGACGACTTCAGAAAACAATTTAATAGGCAATCTTTATGTCCTTCCCTTTTGAAATGTATGTTTCTACCTTATTTTGTCAAGATCTATTGAGGCATCAAAAGTTAAGAAACATACAAACTGACTGTGACTTGGCTGAATGCGGTTAAAGAGGCTTGCTGCTCCTTTGATACTGCCTACCCCTTCGGGGATTGAGGGCATGAAGTTATGTGTGTATTTATTACTGTTTCGTTAGTCTAGTGGTAGCATGCGCCGCCTAAACACCAAGAAATATCGGGTTCAAATCCCGGGTCGGACCAAACATTTGTGGATGGGTATTTCGATATTGAAATTTCAATATTTAAATTACTTAGTAACAGCCCAGAGGAGGCAAGCACGTCAAGCCGTTGGCCCGGCGCCTGATCTCTCCAGTTATGTCTAATTGCTGTATCACCGGACTATGAGAGTGAAGGAATAAAGTACACCTGTGTTTGCGCACACACTTGTGCACTATAATATCTCCTGCGTAGATGATTAGCCGCCGTGACTGATATCGGTTAGGAGAACATTATACGTATGTAAGTAAGTGACTTAGTGTTCGGTCAACAGACAGAAGTCTGGTTCTTACATTAAAGCGACTGACCTATGGGGGTCCCATTATATAGGGAAGTCAGGCAAAATGTATGGTTGCTCATATGTACCACTTTCGTACTATATTTTCTATCTTCTCGAACCTAGTAGGATACGTTTTGGATTTAAAGCCCAACTACTTGCTTTTTAGACTATTGAATTACCACCGCTCTTCCTTTTATGGCAATATCAAATTATAAATAAAAAAAAATACATTAAAAATAACTTATTTTGCTAACTCTCCAAAGAATTGTCATTATTGAAAATGGCGTCAACGTCGAACGCGCCTCGCATACAAAGCACGAAATGTACGTTGCACAATAAACAACGGCAATTTCAACCTTATTCCGTCGACATAAAAGCCAAGTTGGCATTGTAAAGCTATTCTAAATACATTCCGTAGCGACAATGAAACGACGTTAATGATGTAACTTAATTATTTGGGAAGACAGATAGGCTTGCAGTTAAACAAATATTGAGTAATTTGGTTATCGATTGAAGCGAATGTTTTGTAATGATGAAAGTTAAGCAGGTGTTACAAAAGTAGTGGTTTAGATGGGTGACCAATCCATGTTATTGTTGTTTTAATGAAAAGCGTTAAGCTAGCCACTTGTCACATCTTTTTCGTAATTGTTGTCGAACTCAACTAAAGAAAGAAAGGGATACTTTATAACTAACTAACTAACTAAACTTCACGCCACTTCCCTAGTGGGGTAGGCAGAGAGAACCGAACGCCATATGGCACGATCCTTACACAGCTCACTCGCCTCTTCATTCATTCATTTAATACTTTATTGACATACATTTATCAAAAAACAATTACTAGACAAACAAAAAACATATAAACCAAGGTGTGTGCCGAAAGAGCGCCCACTCTGCTCAAGTCGCGAGCTGCCTGAAGGCAGATCACGACCCTGGTTTCCAGCGGGTGACTCAACTCAACTTTTTTAGGAAATGTTGTTAAAGGGGCTTATTGCTCCTCTAACTTTATCCCGTGTTGGTCTGGGACTTAAAAACAATATGCCAACTATGGTTCTTGCCTGGCATGTCGTAAAAGGCGACTAATGGTATATCGGGTTTTGGGTGTGTGATTGTGTAGGCGACAGGTAGCCGCTTGTCACTGCTTTTTCACAATTTTCCATCTATCCCAGCCCGGCTTTATTTTTGGCTGAATGTGGTTGAAGGGGCATGCTGCCCATTTGACTCTGCCTACCCCTTCGGGGATTATGGGCGTGATGTTTTGTATGTATGTATCTATGTATCTTACCAATTTCTTCACGATAGAATATACTTTCCGAACCAGTGGTAATATTTTCTCTATATGGACTTAGAAATGAAATTGAAGCCTGTAATGTAAATAAATTTAATATTTTGAATTTGATCATGTAATCTATTATATATAAAGCTAATATATACTATATATCCAATTCATATATGACCTATTCAACCTTGTCCAGTAAGTACTACTGAACATCCGTGCCCCATTAAGAGCGTTAACATGTACAGAACTCGCCCCAGGCCCGCATGCACCCCAAACTTCGGGGGTGACCGCCAAAAATTTACAACCCGCTTCGGAGCGTGAAGGACGAATTCGGAACTAGTTGAGTGCCGGTTCTGTTCTGTGTAGGTGTAAGTTTTAAAACTGAAACTCACAGACATACTAATACGGCCGCTGTCTCTAACGTTACAGTTAGAAAGGTGATAAGCTTTTTAATCACATTCCGCCAAAAATAAGTGGAGTAGGGTTGAATGGAAAATTGTGAATAAGAAGCAACAAATGGCTAGCTGTCCGCTTACATAATTACGAAGCCAAAACCCAATGCACCATTAGTCGCCTTTTATAACACACTAACTTCTGCCCGCGGCTTCGCTCGCGTGGTACATCGATAAAACATCGCCTTTATGTTATTCGGATGTATAAGCTATATTATTCTAAAGTTTCATTAAAATCCATTCAGTAGTTTTTGGGAAAGAGTAACAAACATCCATCCATCCATACAAACTTTCGCATTTATAATATTAGTAGGATAGCAGCTCTCCGCGGCTTCACCCGCGTTGCTCCCGTTCCCGTGGGAATATGGGTATAAAATATAGCCTATGTAACTGCAGTGATAGGTATGATATCTACATAGTCTTAAGTATATAATAATTAAGTTTACAAATTTGTAAAATTTGGCATTTAAAAGAGTAACTATCGAGTTTCTTGCCGGATTCTCCTCGATAGAGTCTACCTTCCGAACCGGTGGTAGTATTAGTTCTTATCCTTTTTTTTATGTATATTGACTATTTATAAGTGCTTTCTTGAAGCCCATATAAATAAAGATATTTTGAATTTGAATTTGAATTTGAACTCGCTAATAAAGTAGCTTTCTACTAGTGAAAGAATTTTTAAAATCGGTCCAGTAGTTTCGGAGCCCATTACAAACAAACAATTAAATCTTTTCTCTTTATAATAGTAGTATGATTGGGCAAGTAACACAATTCATTATTTTTGTTTAGAGAGAGTTACTTAAAAGAACTAAGAAACTAATCTTTTGATTGTGCTATGGGTACTAGGTAAACGGAGAGGCATACTTAAATACGTTTATAAACATCCATGACTCAGTACATGTTCATCACACGAAACATTTGCCCCTAGCAGGATTCGAACCCGCGATCCTCGGATTCGTGGCCAGGGTGTCTGACCACTCGCCTAACGGGCCTGTCTACTTCTTCACAATTTTCCATCTAACCCAGCCCAGTTTTATTTTTAACTGAATGTGGTTAAAGGGGGTTGCTGTCAATTTGACTTTGCCTACCCCTTCGGGGGTTATGGGCTTTAGGTTATGTACCTATGTATGTATGTTCTATAAAGTTTACCGCATAAATAGAGTTAAGTTTTATCGCGAACACGTAATATGGTACCTTGTTTATTTACAACGTACGTAAAACCAATCCGTACGTTCGTAATATACGAATTTCACGGCGTTTCGCTCATTTTACAACCGCAACGGAATTGGTACAGTCGCGTGGGGAAGTTGGGATTGGGAATGTTACATTTTATTATGTTACGTAACATCACATTATGGTACGGGTCCGGGTTATAGTTTAAAAAAATATTTTTATTAATCTTTAAAACATAAACTTAATCTGTCAGAAAATAATCTTTCAATAAAGGTTTCGCAGATACAGTCGTTTTTAGTTAGAACAATCCAAGACAGGCGCCAAAAAAATATTTACATGGAAGAAAAGATAAATTATATTTGATATTTCCTAGTAGCTTTGGCAATATACCTTGTAATATTTTACACAGCATAAATTATTTTAGTAATTATGTTACGTTCTACTATCTGGTAATAAGTTAACCATTTTAATAATGTACACGGTCACAATGGCTCCAAGTATCTCTTTTGTAAATAAAATAGAAAAAAAGATGGCGGCGTTGACGTCACGGCCCTAAATTGTTATTTACGAGTGTTTTATCCGTAGAATACTGTTATCTGCGTTTGATTCGCGACACCCACGCGGTAGGGTTGCCATCTTTCCGGCTTTAGCCGGACATGTTTGGTTTATTTCAGTCGTGTCCGGCAAAATTTATATGTCTGTTTTGTCCGGCTTTTATCAGGCTTTTTGTTAAAATAACGTATGTACGCTGTAAAAAGCGTTTTAAAAATCATAAAAAATATGTTGAAAGTTAAAAACGTACGACTTATAAAAGTGATATTTGCCTATTAAAGAAGGTGATGTCTGGCTTTGAGGTTCGATTGTCAGGCCTTTTATAGAGAAGAGTTCGCCTTTTTTTTTAGCAGATGGCAACCCTACACGCGGGAAACTTTGGAATAACATCTCTCTGTGTTGTTTATGTTGACTATAATATCAGGGGTATTGTTTTAGAAATATCGTGGCTATTCCAAGACGTAATATAAGATGCGTTTGTTTCATGAGGCACGTTGATTTTTATTTTGTTTTTGTTACTGTATTTGCTTTGTTGCTTGTTGTTCTTTTAACGGCGGTGGTAGCTCAATGGTGAAGAAACGTGCCTTTGATATAATTCAAATCCAAATGCAACATCTCTTTATTTATATAGGCTTCAAAGAAGCACTTATAAATAGTCAATTATAACAGAAAAAAGGATTACCACCGGTTCGGAAGGTAGAATCTATCGAGAAGAAACTAGCAAGAAACTCTATAGTTACTCTTTTAAATGCAAAAATTTACAATTTCGTACTTAATAATCTATACTTATTAGGTAACAACACTGCAGGTGAACACTTCATTATGAAGGTTAACATATATGCTTATTCATTAAAAACGCTTTAATGCACAATTTTAACTTATGTGAAGGTAATGCTAGTTGACTTTCTGATGTTTATTAAATATTTTAATACTAAGACCAATAAATGAATTACCACTCTTCTGGAGTCTATGGTTTGGAACAGCAACTTTGTGTTTATTTCTAATATTAAAACTATGAGCGTTTGACTTTTTAGGTTTACTTAAAATTTAAACTTATGAAAGTATTTAAAATTACCTTATCATTAACATGATGAAAACTAAAAGGAGTATTGCATTCTTCTACACTAGATTTCAGGATGCTATTTGCAAGGTGTGGGTTTGAATCTAACGAACGAGTAGTTGCAGTCGGGATATTAGAAAAATATGATTCACAAGCTTCTGCCACTTCCCCATCTGAATGTAGACATCTATTATCAATGTTTAGAGAGAAATTGTGAACTTGTGTATAAGGGGTGCTGGTTGTTAACCGGGCCCGCACTTGTGGACTTTTTCAAATATGTACGAGTTTATGCCGCCTGCTCAGCGGTGATGATTACATCGTCATGAGTAAAGTATTTGTGTCAGTCTGTTACGTTTTTATGTCTAAACCACTTAGCCGATTGTAATAAACTACCAACTTCGGATATCATAATCTCATATTTTATAGATTTCATGAAAAAATACAGATTTTTATTTAATTTTTTACGCGTATTTTCAATGTTATGGAGAATTTTGTTATTCTGGTCATTTTACAATAAAATACAACGAAGCTAGATTTTTTTTCTATATGATTATAAAAATAAAAAGAACCTTAATTGGACTGTTCACTGACTCGAAAAAAGAAAGAATTTTATAGATTTTCTGTTTGCCATTTTTGATATAAAATAGTTAATATAATAAAATATCAATACGTAAAGGTTTCACATTAAAAAAATTGTTATTCTAACTTTCTATAATCCTAAAGTCAAATATTAGTTTTCCAAAGCCGCAGCCAACAATTTCCTATTGACGGAACTGCCAACTCTACTGTTATTCTGGCGGTTTTCCATCGAAGTTTGCAACAAAATTGCATTTAATAATAAAATTTGGCCCACCCTCCCCCAAAACTATATTTCATTTTGCAGGAAAATGGTATGGAATTTATGGTTTAGCAAAATTTTACGATAATTCCGTATAGGATATGAAAGATTTGAACGCAAAATCACAGACACAAAAAAAAACAAATGGATTTTTATACTAAGTCTTATACGTTTACAATTGGATTAGATTTTTTTTATTTCTAAAATTTTAGGAAAACAATCTTAGATGAAATAGGTGGATAAAAAATCCACTTGTTTTAAGAAATTACAAACGTGTAAATCTGTGTGACCTCCAGCTTCAAAAATAATGTAGCGACAATTTAAATTTATCAAAAATTCTACACAGTAATTATCAGCATTACTTTCAAATGTTATGGGTAAATTTTGGATAGTTAAAGTTATTCGTTATAATTATTATAATATGTACGTTGTCACGTTGAGGAACGTTGCACAGCTTTATTTATATACGAGCTGTGCGCGCGGTTTCACCCGCGTTTTTGGCTAATGTTATGTAGCCTAATAGTCTTCGTCAATAAATTGGCTATCTAACACTGAAATATTTTTTCAAATCGGACTAGTAGTTCCTGAGATTAACGCGTTCAAACAAACAAACAAACTCTTTAGCTTAATAATATTAAGTACATATTAGCATTATGGTTACTAGATGTTACATAAGTTAAATTAAATGTTATTAGCTATTAATATATAAATAATTATTTTTAAATAAATATTAAATTATTAAGTGAAATTTTAATTTAATTATAATTAATGTTGCTTTATAAAATGCAAGATACACTTTTTGTTACATCGCATCGTGCAAGCGAAGTTTTGTCTTCAAACTTTTATGTTAGAGTCGTTATTTGCTTGATTGTCGTTGTATGCCACTTGTATGCGTTTACGTTCAGCGCTGTCTTCTAAATGAAGGGCCAATATTTGCTTCTCCGCACCACGTACGTGTACCGTAATCCAATAAAGCTGTAGTGATGTACATCATAGTATTGAACATCGATACGTTCCCGAAAAGCCTTGAAAAATAGAAAAATATTGTCGTTGATTTGTTGATTATGACATCAAATATCGATACTAAAAATAAAAGCAATTTAATCGGTACTATAAATTTTGTTATTAGTTTTGATTAAGATTGAGCAAGCTATGCGGATTAGCTGTAGTAAGTTTATCCCACTAATATTAAAAATGCGAAAGTTTGTATGTATGGATGGATGTTTGTTACTCTTTCACAAAAAAAAAACTACTGAATGGATTTTATTGAAACTTTAGAATAATATAGCTCATACACCTGCATAACATATAGGCTATGTTTCATTGATGTACCACGCGAGCGAAGCCGCGGGCAGAAGCTAGTCGACAATATCGATATTTGCTACAATTACTATTTAATCTGATATATGCTATAATAAACACAAATTAATTGATTAAATAAGCTTGGATAAAATCGATATCGGTGTTATTGATATATATCAATATCAACATTATTCAAGGTTACGATTCAATCGGAAATATCACAATATTTATCATAATTTATATGGAATACACAGTAGCAACCATATCGATACCATGGGGTATATCGGTACCATCGATTGAATTCTGATAGACTTTGAAGTCGAAGTATCGACACTGAAACAACACTACATTGAGAACTTATCCCGCAGACTGAAGCAAACCCGATAATCCCTTCGCAGTCTTCCTTCGATTTGTGGTACACCTCAGTTAGATGTTGGGGTGACAGGGCCTTGTAATTTGGGAGCGTGGAGGTGTCAGTTTATATTAGAAGTACTTATCGATAAATCACGAGGGCAGCTTTGAAGTAATTGGTTGAAGTTAGTTTAATATGTGATAATCTGGATTCGGTGGAACCCGAGTTATCGAGCAGGTGTTTGGATTGAAAAGACATGTGAAGGTACTTATCACACCCGATTTACAGAAAGGGTTGGTAGAGTCCAAGGAGCAGTAAGAATACACACACAGAAAGGAGCTTCCTTTAGCCATTTTTATATAAAATATGGCCCTTGTTGGTCTGGGACTTAAAAATAATTTTCCGACTGTGTTCCTTGCCTAGCATGTCGTAAAAAGCAACTAATAGTATAGGTTTTAGGTATGTGATTGTGCAGGCGACGAGCTAGCCACTTGTCACTACTTTTTCACAATTTCCCATCTAACCCAGCCCATTCTTTATTTTTGGCTGAATGTGGTTTAAGGGTCTGTTGTCCCTTTGATTCTACTACCCCTTCGGGGAGTAATCCCCGAAATTGGCTATTGTGTAATCGCTCGTAAGGGCGTGAAGTTATGTATGTATGTATAATAAATACTTTTTAGTTAATTTTTATGGCTGCGATGTGACAAAGAAATGATACGTGGCTATCTACACGACTACATAATCTCAAACTCAAAATCCAATATAGGTACCATTACTGGAAATAATACTGGAAACGACCGTGGTCACAAGCGGACTGACACTGACGGAATGACTCACTCCGCTTGTGACCACAGTCGTTGCAACACGGCCGAAATTTCAAGCTGTAAGTACTCATGTACTACATAAAGCATATCGCGTTTAGTCCCGTCAGTATTATTTCCAGTGATAATGCAACGCGAAAGTTTAAAATCATATATAGGTACCATCAGTGGCGGATTTACCCTAAGGCCCAGTAGGCCCGGGCCAAGGGCGGCCAGATATTAGAAGCGGCCAGTCGTGTTAAAAATTAACTGATGACGCGTTAGTACTGAGAATTATGGCCTCGGGCCTAGGGCGGCCAAGACTGTAAATCCGCCACTGGGTACCATTAGTCGCCTTTCACGTTCCTATGTAAGGACACTGTTAATCTAGTTAGTACATCTTTAAAGCCCACACCAATATGAGACAATTGAAAACCAATTAGAATTTAAAAAAATTAAATTACACTTCTGCACTCGCCTGTACGTCAGCTATTAAATAAAATAAAACCGCCATTTTTATTGTATTACGTTCACAAATTGGGTGTCTGACCACCCGGAAATTGGTTTTCAAAACATCATTAGCTCCGGATTAGGATCAACGTCCGGATTTTTTCCGATTGTTAATTGGCTATTGTGTAATCGGTCGTGAAAACCGATTGGAACCAGTGGAATTAAGTTTTGCCAATATGGACCTTATGGCTTTGGAACAAGGGAGTGCAGTTAGATGGAGTTAATAGAATCCAATCTGATTAAATGGGAAAGGATTGGTTGAAAGTTTTCGTTGTTAATTAATTAGTAGGCTTCTTTGAAATGTGACGGTTGATTGATTTGACTATATTGGGGGAATCTATTTGAGTCTCTAATAGCTCCCATGTTGGTCTGGGACTCGAAAAGAATATACCAACTGCGTTGCTCGCCTGGCATGTCGTAAAAAGCGACTAATGGTGCATTACTCGTATGTACGAGATTAGCCACTTGTCACCACTCCTCACAATTTTCTATCTAACCCAACTTGACTTCTGACTAACTTTGGTTTAAGGACTCTGCCTACCCCTTCGGGGCTATGTATGTAGGACTCAACTTTCCCAACGCTACCTAGAACTAAATTTTGACTAAATTTTGAAAAAATAAAACTGGCTATGGTAAAATGAAAAATTGTGAAAAAGTAGTGACAAGTAGCTACTTGTCATTACTTTTTCACAAGGAAGGCAGGCAATGAGCTAGCCAGCTTGTCGCCTACACAATCACACACCCAAACTCCGATATGCCATTAGTCACCTTTTACGACATGCTAACCAAAAAACACAGTTAGCACATTATTTTTAAGGCCCAGACCATCATAGATCCTTCATATCTAGGCATTAGTTATAGGACTATGACTTAAGTTTCTTGAATATAGCTGGTTCATTATTTTAGAGTCCCACTCCAATATAAATTGAACTAACTAAACTTCACGCCACTTCCCTAGCGGGGTAGGCAGAGAGAACCGAACGCCATATGGCACGATCCTTACACACCTCACTCGCCTCTTCAACATTCATAATCCTTTTCATACAAGCTCTACGGTTTTTATGACTCCTAACATCTCCTTCTTTTAATAGACGATCAATCTGGTCGTGGTAGGTGAGCCTGGGCCTTCCGCGGCTCCTACATCCTTCCACACTAAATAAACATACCATCACACAAATTGTATCAATAGGGTCTTCCCAACTGACCCTACTTGGAGTTTCGTTGTTCTTTTCGCATTTCCAACCGTCAAAGGAATTCAAACCCACAATCTTCTGAGCAAAGATCCCTTTAAAGTAAATTCAAGATGCCAACATCTATTAGTCAATTGATTGAATTTGCCTCTTCCTAGTTGATTAATGGTTCTGTCGGTAAACTACCCTTAACCGCAATATGAGACAAACACGTGTTAGAGAGAGACAGACGTCGAACTGATGTCAATAAATAATCAAGGATAATCCCAATGGCTTTGTGTATCGAGGATTCCTCGAGATCAGCAAGTTTCTGTTTTGTTTGCTAACAAATAACTATTATGAGATTCTATTGATTGACGGTAAATTTTGTATTTTAAATGAAACTGAATGTTTGAGAGTAATATATTTCTATTCTATTCTATTCTATTCTATTTGTCCACCCGAATAAGTCTGTGGCGCGTTAGCGAACTTCGTTATGGACTGCTAGCGCATATTTGGATAAGCACCCAGGTATTACGGGCGTGATGATTTAAATGCATGTTTGTATTATTGGTAGTATTATTATTAGTATTATTTTACCTATGAAGTAATACAAACATGCATTTAAATCATCACGCCTGTAATACCTGGGTGCTTATCCAAATATGCGCTAGCAGTCCATAACGAAGTTCGCTAACGCGCCACAGACTTATTCGGGTGGACAAATAGAATAGAATAGAATAGAATAGAAATATATTTATTCATGTAGGCTCCACAAAAGCACTTATGAATTGTCATAATAATACAAAATAAATATTCTACCGCCAGGTTCGAAACGTTGATTCTACCGAGAAGAACCGGCAAGAAATTCGGTAGTTACTCTTTTAAATCGCCATGTATACAATAACAATGCTACTTAATATCTACTTCTACAAATTTATATGATTCAAATACAATTAATATAATCCATTACAATATTAGAGTAGACCATGCAAGAATTAGAGCGCAGACTGTAGATTCCTGTCATTTAAAAAATCTTCATCGGGAACTAACTCCGAGTTCCGCACTATGAGTTCTTAGTAAACAAGTTTGTGGCGCGATACGAGCGGTAGCGAAGTTCGTTATGGAATCGCTGGCGCGAATATGGCTAAGCGCCCAGAAGCGGCAGACTCTGCCTACCCCTAGGTTCCTTATCAACTTGGAGTACTCCAAATTAAGTCCTAGATAGCGTAGCGAGAGTTAGTCCTACATATAACATCACATCCGTAATCTTAACTGCAGTTATTGCCAATATGGCCCCCTTCAATTCCGAGGAAGCAATTCGGATAACTTGTGGTCATTATTACACTTATTGATTTATTGAACGTAGGGTCTGCCCTACGTTCCGCAATTCACTACCAGATATTATTAAATACCAGAGTATTTAATTAATAGTATTTATTTGCTTTTGACCGAACTTTATAGCTTAATGGTATGAACGTGCGTCTTATTTGCGAGGGTCGAACTCGACCGTGTTTGATTTTTTATGTTTAAGTATATATTTGCATATATACCATTCCTGTATCTAGGACATATCGTAAAACTTGTAACTAACTATTTATTTATATATAGTTACTTTGTTGTTAATTGTTCTATTTGTTTGTATTGAATGCGAACTATGAATTTAATAAATTGATTTAAATCATAACCAACGTTCACTTAAAAATACTGTCAAAAAAATTATAAAATTAAGTAATAAATATTAGAAATGATTTATGAAGGATCTTAAAACTTTTAATTGGTGACATTTACTACCATGTACTCTAATTTGAATCAATAGCAGTTTAATGTTCTTTCAGATTAAATAAAATTTTAACATACACTTTTAACATAATGACTGACTCGACCCTGCCCCATGCACCAAGTGTTGTGGGTTCGATCCCCAGCCAGGACAGACATACGTATGATGAATACTTGTGTTTATTCTGTGTCTGGGTGTTAATATCCAATATTTAGGTATATATTTGTAATACCACTATTGATTCTGATATCCGTAACACAAGTGCTTATGCTACTTACCTCGGAGTCAGATCAATGTATGTGATGTAGTCTGATATTTATTTATTATTTGTAATATTTAAGTATATGTAATGATATAAACATACCTTTATACATACATATCAGAAAGCCTGCATACCCAAAAGGTGTGGGCAGATTCTATAAGGCAACTAGCCCCCTTAGCCACATTCAGCCAAAAATAAAATGTAACACAAGTGTTTAAGCTACTTTTAAGCACTTGTGTTACGGATATCAGAAACAACAGTGGTATTACAAATATATACTTAAATATTGGATATTAACACCCAGTTACAGAACAAACACAAGTATTTATCACACGAATATTTTTCCTGGGTGAGGATCGAACCCACAACTCTTGGCGCATGGGGCGGGGTCACTACGGAATGCGCCATCGAGCTTGTCAATAAATAATGTTTTTTATCTCTTTTTTACTTAAAATATATTCTCTTTAGTTCACCTCCTTCGCTTTCAGTGTGTACTATCTCAAAGACCTAGTTCTGACCTCCCAAATGATCTGTGCCATTTTAAATTCTACACGCGCACCTCATACAAGCCGAAACATTACATACAAATATCACAGCATCCCTTCAAGGGACCGATTTCATTTGAAATATTCTTCGGCAAATATGCCCCGGCGCTCCTAAGGCTTTGACATTCGATATTGTCGGAAATTCGACTTAATTCCCAAGGCTGTAAGTACATGTTTGTGGGGAGATGTCATTCCTTTTTTGCGTCTAAGGCTTCTTTTGATCATTGGATCTTGGCGAGAAATCGTGCGGGTTTATGGCAGATATTCGATAACTTAGTTCGGTTAGACAGACGACACTGAACACAGATCGTATGCGTATATAAAGATTTTATGTAAATGAATATAAAATATTTAAGAGGGGTACATATCAGAATTTATTCGCTAAATGTCTACTTATAATGTTTTTATATCTATGTTTTATATTAATGTTGGTATACCAACAAATAAATAAATGGCTTTTCGAACGTTTAACTAATTTTCCATTTTTCTAAGCACAGTATAGTTTGTTTCTAAAAGGAAATATATCATTAATCATAATCTAAATAATAATCATAATTATTTATAGTTGATTACTTGTGGCAAGTTGGACAAAATGATATAAAAAATATATTAAACCAATTACCCAAAAATGTAATTAATTTTGGTTTAATAGTAAATTATGAAACTCGGCAAAGAACTCAGTTGATTAATTATTTTTGAGGCCCAGACCACATGGAAATCATTAATTCATTAACATTATACCTACTTCATTATAAAGTAAGCAAATTAACCAAATTATAGTGTCCATAAACACACACACAACGAGGCTATATATCTAACCCTTCACAGTTTAAAATCCCAAATACTATTGTCCTGAGCTCCTACAATTATCATTAATTAATAACACAAAATTACAATAATAAATACAAGGGAACAGAGAGCGTTGTCCACAGTTTAATTGCTTTTTAAATTTATGGCGACCGAGTTTTTCCTTTTGTGGGGTCCGTTGGTTATTTATGGGACACTTTCGGAACCATAGTGGTTGTTGATTTTAACTCGGTTTGTTTAAAATTCGGGATACTTTTGAAAGTAAAGATATATAATTAGGTTACTTTTAAAATTCTCGTTATTTAAACAAAAAACTACTTACGTATATTTCACTTGACTTTATTTATTTATTTGTTAGGACAACCAACAAGATAAATATAAAATATAAAAAATTCTGCGGTGTATCGCTCACAGACTGCGTTCGGAATGATGATGTAAGAAAGAGAGTTGGTCTGAAGGACAGCGTCGGAGTCAAGGTAAGAAGAGGCATGCTCCGGTGGTTCGGACATGTGGAAAGAATGGATGACGAAAGATTGACTAAACAGATATACAATGCGAATGTGGAAGGATGTAGGAGCCGCGGAAGGCCCAGGCTCACCTACCACGACCAGATTGGTCGTGTATTAAAGAAGGTGATGTTAGGAGTCATAAAAATCGTAGAGCTTGTATGAAAAGGATTATGAATGTTGAAGAGGCGAGTGAGGTGTGTAAGGATCGTGTCATATGCGTTCGGTTCTCTCTGCCTACCCCGCTAGGGAAGTGGCGTGAAGTTTAGTTAGTTATAAAAAAAACAACATAATCAAACAGAAAAGGAAAAGTACATAAAACTTATAGCTAAGTGCCACCTTAATTAGAGGTTGCCACGGCATGCTAAAACGTACAATATCTCAAGCTGCTAAATATATACACAGTTTTCATTTCTATTTTGTACTTTAGATATTTTTTGGGATTCTGTACCCAAAGGGTAAGACGGGACCCTATTACTAAAACTCCGCTGTCCGTCTGTGATATAGTTAGACTATTAAATTTCACAGATGATGTATTTCTGTTGCCGCTGCAACAACAAATACTAAAAAATAGAATAAAAAAAAAACAATTAAGGGGGCTCCCATACAACAGACATTATTGTATTTGCCGTTTTAAAGATCCTGGTACGGAACCTTCGTGTGTGATTCCGACTCGCACTTGGTTGGTTTTAATTAACCACTATTATGAAGACAACTTTGACAATGTTGTTCCTTCACTTCCAATACAAGAAACAATTGACTGTCTAGCTTTATAAAAAATACAAGAGTATTCCCACATTTGAACCAAAACCCCTCGTAATCAAGACGCATATCACTACTCAGCTACTACAGCCAACCGAAGAAAAAGAAAAAAAAAATCGATTTCCACAAATCACACAAAATCGCCGCTATCCCTGCGCATGATTCACACAAACAAACGCAATCACACAATCTGGCCCAATTTCCGCTCGCAATATCCACCGCCACAAATCAATAACGCCAATTGATAACTACCGATTGTGTGGAATAAATCACACACAATTGCCCACTAGACGAGACGTCATAGATCATAATTACTCCGGCCAGACAGGCGATAATGAGACGGCGCCGACAGGGTAATTTATATCAATCTGCTGGTTAAGTATAAATGTTTGCGTTTATCTTCTACTGAGCTTAATGAACAATATGGTGTACTAAGTCATTAAATGTGTATGTCTTTCTCAGCTCAATTGTAATGATATTGCCTTTAACACGAGGGATACACACGAGAGATAAATCCTTATAAATATAGATCTTTTTTTTTTTTTTTTTTTTTTTTTTTACCCTGGGAAATGCCTTACGCATACCACTCCACCCGGGGGAGAGGAGTGGTTATGTGGGGCTCTCCCCCCGTGATAGAGGGGGGCCTACCCACTAAAACCCAGGGGTGTTCCGCCGAATCGCTTAGAGAGGGGGCCTGGGAACGCATGGCCTGCCTACGATCCCCTCCTGCAGCGCTTGCCCCGTTCGGGCTCGACTAAAATTTGCTCCTCGAGCACTCGGTCTAGGCGCCCCTGGAACACGGAGGGGCGCTTACGTCTGGGCTTTAAGCGCGGGCGACGGATCCCCCGATCTATCGCCCGCTAGCCCTGTTATAAATATAGATCTACTGTGATCTTGCATAACATAACATTCGTGATGTTATGTTATATAATCCCCAAAGGGGTAGGCAGAGTCAAAGTGGCAGCATGCCCCTTCAACCACATTCAGTCAAAAATAAAGCCGGCCTGGGTTAGAAGGAAAATTGTGAAAAAGCAGTGACAAGCGGCTAACCTATCGCCTACACAATCACACACCCAAAACCCGATTTACCATTAGTCGCCTTTTACGACATGCTAGGCAAGAACCTCAGTTAGCATATTCTTTTTAAGTCCCAGACCAACACGGGACTGTGGGCTGGGTTGGATGGAAAGCTGTGAAAAAGGAGTGACAAGTGGCTAGCTCGTCGCCTTCTCAGACACATACCCAAAAGCCCGTAAACCATTAGTCGCCTTTTACGGCATGCTTGGCAAGAACCACGGTTGGCACATTCTTTTTTTTTGTCCCAGATCAACATGGGCCAATTCCCAAACCAACATGGGACAAAACTGTGATCTTATTTATCTGGTTCCTGGTATGAGGATTCAGAAATTCAGATTGCAGTAGCTTCAATGTAATAAATAAATTCGTTAAACTCAAGATGGTTTAAGCGTACATTGGGACATAACACTAATAATAATTGGCAAGACCCAGTGTTATCCCTTAAAACGTCCAAGAGACTCCTCAGTGTTCTCGCCCTTGGAAAACCTCACATACCCCAGCTAGTCTGAAGATGATGAGCTAGCTACTTTGACCCACCATCTTACATTCCTTCAGCAAAAATCCCTCCAAAAACCTCCTCTTTTCAATACAAATACCTCAAAACAATCAGTGATGTTTGAATCAAGACATCCCGACATCGACCGCGAGAGCGTTGCTTCACTTCCCAACTAACTCCATCCATCTTTATCTACATTATCTTGAATACACATACGATTTGTTGTTTTAGCGCTAAGTAGAACGCTAAAATAGTCTGCAGCATTCAATAATAGTGCTGTATGCAGAAAAGTTGGTTTTGTATAGCCCACCCCGCATATGAGGAAAGTTGCGCGTGGATATCGGTTAGAACTTCGTCTTAATGACCGCATTGTACGTCGGCGCAATACAGAGAACGACAGTGAAGCAACACACTTTATATATTTTTCTTGTCAGATATTAAATGGAATTCTTTCAGAGTTCTCAAATGGTGATAATAATGATGATGACGAAATAATATCGTCATTATCATTATAATTTACTGTCGCTCAATCTGTTACTCAACTACATGACTGGTGGTGATACAATTTTGTATGCTGAGCTAAAAATAAGAACATAGCCTAATTATTAGCTGGGCAAGTACAATAACGTCTCGGGCAAAGATCAAATGCCATCTGCGAATTCTATACCATGATTGAACGGTCCATGGGAGTCCACAAATGTATTTTAAGGGGCCGAAAATATACCCGAACTTGTATGACTTTGTTTCACAGGGATAAATAAATAGGAATACATAATCAATTAATGACAAGCTCAATGGCGCATTTGGTAGTGACCCTGCCCCATGCGCCAAGAGTTGTGGGTTCGATCCCCACCCAGGACAAATATTCGTATGATGAATACTTGTGTTTGTTCTGCGTCCGGGTGTTAATATTCAATATTTATGTATATATTTGTAATACCACTGTTGTTTCTGATATCCGTAACACAAGTGCTTAAGCTACTTACCTCGGAGTCAGATCAATGTATGTGATGTAGTGTGATATTTATTTTATTTATTTTATTATCAATTTTAGCTACCAAACAAAGACGACGTACTGTAGTTTTTTGCATTGTGCCCCCTATTTCGTGTTAGACCGAGACCATGTTAGGTAAGTTGCATATTGTGACTGCTGCTGAAAGGAGCGCAGTTACTCGGAATTTCTAAATTAGTGCATAACTGCATAGCCACATAATCTCGTAGTTGCCTCTTCAGAATATTATTAGCCCATGTTAATAATAAATATAAATAATAAATTCTTCAGACTGGCACACCAATTCCCTAGTCCCAAACTAAGCTTATAAGCTTGTGCTATGGATACTAGGTGAACGGATAGACATACTTAAATACGTTTACAAACATCCATGACTCGAGTACAAATATCCATGTTCATCACACGAAATATTTGCCCTTAGCGGGATTCGAACCAGGGCCATTCGTGGCCAGGGTCTCTGACCACTCGAACAACGGGCCAGTCAACATACAGACAACATCACATAAGATCGGGTTGAGGATCGAACCCACAACTCTTTATGCATAGGATACCTGACCACTCGACCAACGGTGTTGGTCGAGTGGTCAGAGACCAGTCTATGTTGGTCTAGGACTTCAAAAATATCGATCGGCGTCTGATTCCTGGGCGGAGAGGGTTGAGACGTGCACCCGAGCGTGCTCGGTGTTGTGCATCCGACGCCTGACGACCGTGGGTTGCACAACATCGACCAACGCCGCAAGAGGTGAGCCGCGCGGTGCGGCACGCACCCCCGGAGGAGCTGCCGTATAGTCCCGGCAGTGGGGATGCCGGCTCCTCCGGAACTGCGCATCGGGAGGCCATATTGGGGTTTTATTCGGTTCGATTCTGACACAAGTATGTCGTAAAAGGCGACTGGTATATCGGGTTTTGGGTATATGATTGAGTAGACGACGAGCTAGCTACTACTTTTTTACATTTTTTCCATCTAGCCCAGCCCAGTTTTTTTATTGGCTAAATGTGGTTAAATAAGCGTGCTGCCCCTTTGACTCTGCCTACCCTTGCAGGGATTACGGGCGCGATGTTATGTATTTATGTAGAATATTATTAGATACTAGCCTTGCGGGGTAACTTAGTTCACTCTATAGATACTCTCCATACAAATTTTGGACCCCTTTTCACCCCCTTAGGTGGTGAATTTTGGAAAATAAAGAAAACGATTTAGGTATATTTTACATTGGTTCTGCGTAACTTAGTAGTTATATTAAGAAATGCCTAGTAAGATAAATTTTCACCTATCTTATGACCAAAGGAAAATCATGTTTTATCAAATCTATATAAATAAAACAAAGTCGTGTTTGTTACACCACTTATAAGTCGAGAACGGCTGAACCGATTTACGTTGTTTTTGATTTGTTGCATTTGTCTTCGTCCAGAATAACAGAATAACTATTAAAAACATTGAAAAATTGACGATAAAACAAAATAAAAGCAAAAGTATTTTCTCATATAAAACGGTGGGATTCGTATCTGTCAATGTTAAATGTCAATTACTGGGCGATACGAAGTTCGCCGGGACAGCTAGTAGAATATATTTTTAAACACATATCAATAACGTTGCCTTAAAAATATGTAAAAAAAAAATCTCTTTGTCTGATTTTTCGCGGGTTTAAAATAACAAAACTCTGCTTACATAAAACCTGAATAGGTATTGATCTACATGTTTGTTCCATATGATACTGTGCAGTTGAACCATACATTAAATAAGTTGGATTTGTCTTCGTCCAGTTCGTTTATTCGTACTAGTGTTGCCGAACTATCGATAATAAAACTATCGATAGACATCGAAAATCATGTACCCTATCGATAGGTCTATCGATGGTATCGATTCTATCGATAACAAAGAAAAAGCTAATACGATCGAATAAGTGCAATACTATCGATACTATCAATAATATTGTAGTTCGTTAATAACAAAACTATCGATAGTATCGATACTGTCGATTTTATTTGCATCGATACTATCGATAGTGTCCATACTATCAATACTATCGATTGTTTTGGACTATCGAACTTTTGAACTGTCTACTATACCCAAAGAAGAATATTTTTTCCTTTTTTTTTTATACTACCCTCGTTAACTAACTAAGTACGAGAAATAAACCGAGTGATAAAAGTAACACGTATGTTATATATACATACTTAACATAGATAGTATTGTAGTTAGTTAATAAGAAACTATCGATAGTATCGATACTATCGCACTCATGCGATAGTATTGCCTAGTTCTGTGCTATCGATAGTATCGATAGTCTCACGATTGGTTGGCTATCGATAGGCTATCGATTAATCATCGATAGTCGACTATCGATCGGCAACACTGATTTGTAATTTATCCGAAAATGCATTTACGCATAATCCACCATCGAAAATTTCTGACGGACTCAAAATTTGATCAATGCATGTATTCTCTTTTGTTCACTACCCTTTCACTGCCAATCAAAGCGATATGGATGTGACCCCAAACATCCGACAAAACAAAAAACGACTCGAAAGATCGGCCAACTAGTCGCTCGATCGATAGGCGAAGTTTTGTTTAATTTAAACGGAGAAAAGTTGGTAAATAAATCATTGTTCTAAACTTATGAAAGCCTATGAAAGTTTTTGCCTTGCTCAAATAAAAGTTGAAATTTGATACAGCTTATTATTTTCACTGATGAAAAATATTTACTTGTACTAATATTGTTACGATTTTACCACCTTTTTATAATAATAATAAATAAATAATAATAATAAATTCTTCAGACTGGCACACCAATTCCCTAGTCCCAAACTAAGCTTGTAAGCTTGTGTTATGGATACTAGGTGAACGGATAGACATACTTAAATACGTTTATAAACATCCATGACTCGAGTACAAATATCCATGTTCATCACACGAAATATTTGCCCTTAGCGGGATTCGAACCCGCGACCCTTGGTTTCGTGGCCAGGGTCTCTGACCACTCGAACAACGGGCCAGTCAACATACAGACAACATCACATAAGATCGGGTTGAGGATCGAACCCACAACTCTTTATGCATAGGATAGGGTAACTAATGCGCAATCGAGGCATTTTTAAATTAATTTGTCTAAGCTACTGATGCCTGACACTTAGACACGCGAATTAGATAAATTTCAAAACACGAACAAATACTCCAGGAAGTAATAACTAATGGGAATAAACGTGATATGGATTATTATAAAGTACATGTGTACTTACAGCTTGACATGTCGGCCGTGTTGCAACGACCGTGGTCACAAGAAGAATCGTTGGTCTAGGACTTAAAAAGAATTGCCAACTGTATTTCTTGCCTAGCATGTCATAAAGGGCGACTAATGGTATATCGGGTTGTCACTACTTTTTCACAATTTTCTATCTAACCCAGCCCAGTTTTGTTTTTGGCTGAATGTGGTTAAAAGAGCATGCTGCCCCTTTGACTCTGCCTACCCCTTCGGGGATTATGTACGTGAAGCTATGTTTGTTAATGCAACGCAAAATTTTATAAATTATATACGAAGAAATATTATCGCGGCAACCTACGTCGCCTTCTGACACAAATAGCAAATACAAAGATGGCTAAAGCCATTAATAAGGCCAAAGAGTTTGTTGGCCGACTGTACCTTATACGACAAGTAAATCAGAATGACCCATAAACAGGTAGCTGGATACCTATTACTGTATACTCGGCTACATATTTTGTATAAGCAATCTTAGGATTAGGATTCCGTACGTAAAAAAGAAACATGGCCCTTTTAAACAATTAATAAGTTGTCTGTTTCTGGTCACAGACCAACATCATGGAACAAATTAATTCAAATACCTAATCAGATGCTCAGATGTCTTTGTAATTGAATGTTTATTAAATGAGGGTTTTTCGAATTAAAACATCCAAAAGATGGCGTAACTGTGACTTGCGGTCTTGTCACCCTCCTCATTGGTTAGTTGTCAGACCGAACTGACATGCTGTCAACAATGATCCAATAGTGACAGTGATAAGACCACGAGACTCCCTCGTGCCACCTAGCGGATTTTGTATTTTTAAAAACCCTCATTAATCGTATTCCTTGACAATCTGATGTCCAGATAATCGGAAGCCTACATGAACAATTTTTTCTACGGAACTCTGTCTTCGCGATTCTGATTCTTTCACTCTGCATTCTCCGACAATCAGTTTACCAGCTGTCTTTAGACCAGTTGGTCGACTGATCCGACAACCCGTTGATCGAACACGAGATTAACAGCTATTATCTTACCTTTCGGCGCGTCGGTGAAATTCATGCCTGGGAAAATTTGTGTACATTTCCGTTTGTGTAAGGAGTTTGACGTTCTGTGGTTGATGGTTATCGGGGTTGGTAGATACCGGTGGATATAGATGTGGTCGTGTGAATGGATTGGATAAGAGGAGGGGGGATAAGTTCGATAATAACGGCAAGTGTCGTCAATATTTGAATTGCACTAATACTATAAATAAATATCCGACTACATCACATACATTGATCTGACTCCATGGTAGGTAGCTGAAGCACTTGTGTTACGAATATCAGAATCAATAGCGGTATTTACAGATATATACTTAAATATTGGATATTAACACCCAGACACAGAACAAACACAAGTATTCATCATACGAATGCTTGTCCTGGGTGGGGATCGAACCCATAACTCTTGGCGCATGGGACAGGGTCACTACCGAATGCGCCATCGAGCCATATTGAAGTAGACTTACAGTTTAGGATACTTTATCGATGATATACACTTTTGGAGTGTGTGTAGATTCTAAGTTAAATATATGTGTTATGATAATCAAAATCACAGAAAAAAAAATCAATTTTTCATCACATTTTAAACTCAAAACGGCCTAGCCGCATCATAATCAATAAATAATACACTTTATATTATTTTGTTGATTAAAACTGACTCCAACGTTAACTCCAACTACACTTTAACCGTTACTGCAACTTTAACTATAACTGCAAATTGAAATCACTCGGTTTTGAACGTGTTATACAACAAAACCAGTGAAGTGGAAACTGATATCACTCAGCACTGTTTAATTGACGCAAATATTTGGGACAGATCACGACTTGAGTGACAAGCCTTACTAATCCTCCCTTAGTATTAATTAACACTTAAAGACGAGAGCTAAAGGCTCTATTGGAACGTTATAATCAATTCAATTAATTTTAAGCCCTTAATCCTATAGCGATAAGACATGGAGCTGTCATATATGTAACTAAGTATGCACGCGGCTTCGTCTGCGTATTTAGTCTTTCAAAAACATGTTGTTCCATAAAGACCAAAAAAAATACTACTATCAAGCCTCTGACTCCCGAAGGTTAGACAGAGACCAAGCAGGAAGCTTCTTTAGCCAAAAAAACCGGCAAACCGGCCCAGTGTGAGTCGAACTCGCGCACAAAGGGTTCCGTACCAATATCGAGCAAAAAACGGCATTAAAATCACGTTTGTTGTATAAGCCCTTCTTACATTTTTTTTTCATTCTGTTTTTAGTATTAGTTGTAATAGGCGCAACAAAAATACATCATTTGTACAGACGTACAAATTTTAACACATCTAGCTGTCTCGGTTGATCAGCCTGGTGCCAGACGGACGGACGGACAGCCGAGTCTTGGTAACAGGGTCCCGTTTTTACCTTTTGGGTATGCAATCCTAAAAAAAAGAAGGGGATTTGGGTAAGATAGTGAATTTTGAAAAGTGGCTAGTTGCGCAGTCATTACCAAATACACCATTTGGCGCTTTTTATGACATACGTGACCACGACCGCTCTGTCAAGAGCGAAACGACTTAGAAGAGAAGAAGAGAGAGGTGGAAAACATAGTTCGAACCTTCTTTTCACGTTATGTCTCAAACTAACATACATATATAACATCACGCCCATAGTTCCGAGTTTAATCACATTCAGCCAATAATATAACGGGCAGAATTAAATGTAAAATTGTGAAAAAGTTGTAATAAGTGGCTAGTTCGTCGCCTTCACACTCATACTAACATAAATCGTAAAATGTAAGTATACTATATAAAAAAGTTAAAATAAATAAATAAATATCTGACTACATCACATATATTGATCTAACTCCGAGGTAAGTAGCTTAAGCACTTGTGTTACCCGACGGATATCAAAATCAACAGTGGTATTACAAATATATACTGATTTGATTGAACAGACAAAAATATTCTTCACATTTATACTTAGCGGGATTACCGGGTGAGCATGACCTTTAAAGGGCATGAACCTGGATTTTGAACTTAGAATCTTCTTAACTAATGCCAACTTGAATTAGTCACTTAAAGTTAGTTAACTCTCTAGCTTGGCAATTGTAGTTTTCGAAATTATTATTATTAATATTCAACAGCTCTCTTCATTATACATAACTAATTACTTGTTTAATGAATATTTTTATATGGTATATGAATATATTCAAATTTTATTAGTGGATGGAGAGGAAGAGGGAGGCCAAATAAGAGATGGATGGTTTGTGTGAAAGATAGTTTCTTTCATCTTGAAAATTGGACATTGGAAACGAGCAAGCCAATTGTTAATACTACAACACAATTTTCCATCTGACCCAAGTAAATATTATTTTCGGCTTAGTGTGATTTGAAGTAATTATTCATTTTATATTCATCAAAATGACAGCTTCAGCTTAGACACCACAGCGTCAGTCCGATGTCGTCCAAGAAATTGCTTTCCTGGAGAATGTCACTTCGTGTCATAGATTGAAAAGGGTTGGATGACGAAGCCGACCTCAATTTTGACACTTCGGAATTACTCGGCGCCCAGGGAAATGAAGATTACGGTAGTAGATGTTTGTGGGGTAGGTGAGATTTGGAATTATGGTACCTTTATAGGTAAAGTTATAATAATATACAATAATAAAATCCTCCTAACTGATTTCGGTTACGGCGGCCAATCTCAACGATTAGCCTGCTACGCAGGAAATATTATTATGCACAAGTGTGTGCGCAACAGCACAGATGCACTTTCTGTTCCTTCACTCGCATAGTTTGTTGAGACGGCAATTCGACATTACCGAAGAGAGGTCAGGCGCAGGACCAACGATTTAACGTGCTTTCCGAGGCACTGGGGTCAAACCCCTAACTTCCTAACTACGGGCTGTTACTAAGTAATTTCGGTATTGAAATATACAGCCACAATAAAGGATGAGCAGAGTCCAAGAAGCATTAAGCTCCTGAAACCACATTTAGCCAAAAATAAAATTTAAATTACTCATTAGATAGAAAATATTCTATATCAAAGGTCGCTCGTTCACGCTTTTTTCAAATTTCAATTAAGATCAATTCGTCTGCATATAAATTCCAGATTATAAAATTGTTAAATAAATTTGTTGAAATTATTTTTTTCTGTACTCATCAGTTTTGAATTTTCTGAATTGCAATTAAATTCGTACGTACCTACATATTTATATAAAAAATCACCAGGCTCACACACCAATTCCCTAGTCTCAAACTAAGCTTATAAGCTTGTACTATGGATACTAGGTGAACGGCTAGACATACTTAAATACGTTTATATACATCCATAACTCGAGTACAGATGTCCATGTTCACCACTCGAAACATTAGCCCCTCGGGATTCAAACCCGCGACCGTTGGTTTCGTGGCCAGGGTCTGACCACTCGACCAACAGGCCAGTCATAAAGTCATTCATAATCACTTTTCTCTTGTTCCTTCGTCGAGCTCCAAGACTTTTAGATCATATCTAAAAGCCTTGGAGCATCTCTGAACACGCTTTTGTGCGAATAACTACATTGTGATTCAACCAAGGGAATAATTAATATCGCACTGTATTTTTTATTAGCTTTGAACAAATTGCTTTTACTGGCTTGATGGTGCATTCGATAGTGACTCTGTCCTTTGCCAAGAGTTGTGGGTGGTGATGGTGATTGCACCATCTAAGATATAGTCTGGGACTAAAAAGAATGAGCCAACTCTGGTTCTTGCCTAGCATGTCGTAAAAGGCGACTAATGGTATATCGGGTTTTGGGTATGTGATTGAGTAGGGGACAAGCCAGCCTCTTGTCACTACTTTTCCACAATTTTCCGTCTAATCCAGCCCAGTTTTGTTTATGGCTGAATGTGGTTAAAGGGGTCTGCTGCCCCTTTGACTCTGCCTACCCCTTCGGGCACAATGGGCGTGATGTTATGTAAGTATATATTTGTAATAGGTACCATTGTTTGACTGGCTCGATGGCTCATTCGGTAGTGACCCTGCCCCATGCGCCAAGAGCTGTGGGTTCGATCCATACCTAGGATAAATATTTGTATGATGAATACTTGAGTTTGTTCTGTGTCTGGATGTGATATCTAATATTCATATATATATTTCTAATACCACTGTTGAATCTGATATCCGTAACACAGGTGCTTAAGCTGCTTACCTCGGAGTCAGATCAATGTATGTGATGTTGTCTGATATTTGACAGGTCCGTTGGTCGAGTGGTCAGAGACCCTGGCCACGAAACCTAGGGTTACGGGTTCGAATCCCGCTAGGGGCAAATGTTTCGTGTGATGAACATGGGCATTTGTACTCGAGTCATGGATGTTTATAAACGTATTTAAGTATGTCTATGCGTTCACCAAGTATCCATAGCACAAGCTTATGAGCTTAGTTTGGAACTAGGGAATTGGTGTGTCAGTCTGGAGAATTAATGTATTATTTATTTATTATTATATTTATTTATTTGTTATTTAACTACATTTATTTTATTTGCTACCTGAAAAAGGGCAAGTTTCGCTAAACAATCATCTCAGTGCTCGACAAACAGTCTGGGCCAGGACAAAAACTGCTGGGCGCAAAGGAAAACACTAAAATATTGAGTTGGCTACGCATGGAGTGACCACGCTTTTGGATTTAGTAGGAACGGTCTTTTCTAAAACATACATACATACATACGTAACATCACGCCCATAATCCCCGAAGGGGTAGGCGGAGTCAAAGGTGCAGCAGGCCCCTTTAACCACATTCAGCCAAAAACAAAACTGGGTTGAGTTAAATGGAAAATTCCGAAAAAGTAGCAACAAGTGGCTAGCTCGTCGCCTACACAATCACATGCCTAAAACCCGATATACTATTAGTCGCCTATTACGACATGCTAGGCAAGAACTGTTGGCACATTCTTTTTAAGTCTCAGACCAACATGGGACAATGGGCTGCGTTAAATGGAAAATTGTAAAATTTTTCCATCTAACCTATGAATTTTCTAAAACCACTTATTTATATATTTTTTTTTGGATTAGAAATCGTATAAATTTGTTTTTTATATAGGACTTATTACATAAATATTAAAAAAAAATGTGTTTTTAGGTTTTTTATTAAGTCTTACAACAAGATCAATCTCTTTCTAAAGTACTAGTTGGTACAGATCATACTTCTTCTAATTAGTACTGAGACTCAAAAAACTGAAGTCTTCTATGAATATTTCAAAATAATCATAATTTTTATTCAAATTATTTCATCAGTATAACTTATCAGTTAAAAAATACGCACTGACAGTTTTACAGCACGAAGCAAAGAACCGCTAAAATGGAATATCCCATAAAGCCACGACAATCTTGGCCACCCTAGCTACACGCTAGATGCCTGTTATTTTGAATAGGAGCTACTCAAATATTTATGCTAAGTAAAAGCAGTTTGCAGAGAAAAGGCAAAATGAAATGTTTCCAGAGGAATTCTGTTTCGCGAACATCGTTTTTTGGTACATAAATATCTGAGTACGGTCGGGCAATATAAAAGAGTTTAATGTAATAGATACCGGGGATTGCTTGGTAACAATATGGAATAGATACTGATGCCTTACTAATATCACATACCTAGAATATCTCCGTGAGGTCGGATTAGTTCGAGATTCGAATATAGGAGTGAGTTTGACATACAAACGTACAGAAAAACGTATTTTTTATTTTTATTTATTTGAATTCAGTACAGATTCAATGTAGCCTCGACTCCCAATAAACTGTTTCAGGAGTCAATACTTACACTTAAAATTATACAATGATAATTGTTCATACAAATAATAGTGTACAATGACATTGAACTAAATTAAATTAAAATATTAATGAATGGATATCGAGCGGTGGTAGCTCAATGGTAAGGACACGCGCCTCTTAACCGAGGAGTGCGGGTTCAAACCCGGGCATGTACCTCTGGATTTTTCAAATATATGTACGTATTTATACCACTAGCTCGACGGTGAGGGAAAACATCGTGATGAAACCTGCAAATTCAAAACAACTTTGCATTTGTAACCATGATCCAAAAATTGTCTGGTTCCCCTATTACGGGTTACGAAGGTCAGATCGGCAGTCGCTTCAATGTAATTACCAGACTCGCTAAATCCTGGATCATGGTCTAAGCGGACCCCGTCTAAACACGGGACATAACGCTAGGAAGATGATGATTAATGAATGGATAACGTAAATTAAGGAATAATATAAACTAATAATATAAACTGCGCATTTCACGTCATAGATAATAATATATGACGTGCGCGCGCGGTGTTGAGTGTGTGTGTGTGTAAGAGAATGTGTGTGTGTGTGTGTGCTTTTATGTATGTACGGTTATTCTAGAAGAAATTATACATGTGATATGCGAAATATGAGTAAATACATACATACCGTCACGTGCGCAATTCTCGAAGGATAGGCAGATTACAAGGAGTGATAAACTTCCTTAACCATATTTAGCTAAAATTAAAATTGACACTATTTTTCATCTAACTCAACCCATTGTCCCATGTTGGTATAGAACTTAAAGAATGTGCCAATTGTGGTTCTTGTCTAGCATGTCGTAAAAGACGACTAATGGTATATCGGGTTTTGGGTATGTGATTGTGTAGGCGACAAGCTAGCCACTTGTCACTACTTTTTTTACAATTTTCCATCTAACCCAGCCCAGTTTTTTTGCTAAATGTGGTTAAAGGGGCGTGCTGCCCCTTTGACTTTGCCTATCCCTTTGGGGATTATGGACGTGATGTTATGTGGGTATTAAAATTGAGTTCGGTAACACGGAAGATTGTGAAAGAGTAGTGACAAGTGGCTACCTCGTTGCCTATAAGATGACAAACTTAGAACACCAGTAGTGTTTTTCGACGTGCTAGGCAAGGAACACATTTGGTACATTGTTAAGATCTACACTAACTTGGGAGATAAATAAATCTACCATCAGATTATCGGTATCTCATTGCCCGCAAAAAAAAACAAATTCAAAGTAGCTTTATTTAAATAAGCTTCAAAAGAAAGTTATAAAAATATAACCGAAACCCCCGCGGTTTTCGAAGCGGGTTCGCATCCCGATAAGGGCAAATGTTTCGTGTGATGAACATGGATATTTATAATTTTGTCATGGATGTTAATAAACATATTTAAGTATATTTACCTAGAATCCATAGCACAAGCACAAGCTCAGTTTGGGACTAGGGATTGGTGTGTCTGTCTGGAGTATTTAGTATTAGTATTACCACCGGTTCTAAAAATAGCACCATGATAAGTTTAAATGTCATGTTAAAAAACAAAAAAGCTACTGAATCACGCAAAGTCAGAGTGCAAAAAAATCCCTTCCCAAATTACCCCGGCCGGGTGACGTTGAATATTAAATCCCAATTCACCCCGCCATCGCATTGTATGGCTAAATGGTTTATTGCTCGAAGAGATTCAAAGAAGGGAAAATGTGCACATATTTTTTATTACACAGAGGACAGTATTGAAGGTCGGAAGAAATCAAATCAACGGCGCTGAAGATTGAGTGGTCTAAAGTGCGGGGAGCAGCGGTTTTGGGTGCTGTTTTTGTTGGTTGCATCTGCCCCCGATTCGGACATTTTAGAAAAATGTTGCAAGCAAACATAAAAATAGTTTAGTTTAGTTTTATTTGTACTATGTATGAGTGAAGTTTATTCAATGTTATAAAGATATGAACCAAATTTTTTACCAAACCATTAAAGCAGTTTTCATTTGATCTTCGTTATCCTTACAACAACTAAGGTAGCATTACTTGTTTTTATCTATTACTATTACTACTATATTACTAATACTATACTAATACTTACTTACTAATATTATGAAGCTGAAGAGTTTGTTTGCTTGCACGCGCTAATCTCAGAAACTACTGGTCCGATTTTAAAAATTATTTCAGTGCTACACAGCTCATTTATCGAGGAAGGTTAGAAGCTATGGAGCTAGTCTGATGGCAATAAAAATACGTTTTGTTGTGTTTGTTACATCTGCAAGTGGCAGTCTTCTCCTCTTTTCTCTTCCAATCGTTGTCCTCTGTGTCTGACAATACAATTAGATACATACATAACATCACGCTAATAATCTAAAAATGGGTAGGCAGAGTCAAAGGGGCAGTACGCCCCTTTAACCACATTCAGCCAAAAATAAAACTGGGCTGGGTTAGATGGAAAAATGTGAAAAACTAGTGACAAATGGCTAGCTTGTCGCCTACACAATCGCATACAATGAAATTTTTATTCTAAATTGCATCCATGTGAAGCCGGGCTGGTCGTTAGTCAGAAAATAAACAACTCAGAAATGACAACACCTATTACCTACATGTCCGCTTCCTCTCGTAGTCTGCACCAATCTCACAGACATGTAACGGAATCTTAGTATATAATAAGGGAGTAATCCCCAATTTTCTTCATGGAATCTTTATTAAAGAAAACATGTGGCTGATATTAGGGTTATTCCTTGGTCTCCCTCGATTTCGCCTCAGGGGATGAGTGAAAAATGCTCAAGGAATATCGTTCCTTTGCTTTCGTTCCGTTTATATAAAAAAAAGGATTTTCTGATGAGCTGTGGTGGGGAATGGGGTAAATGTTGTCTTGTAGGGATTCTTTGGATTAATTTTATGCATATGGTATCTCAATCATGCTTTTCTTCCATTAACATTTTCCATTTAACCCAGCCCAGTTTTGTTTTTAGCTGAATCTGGTTAAAGGAGCCTGATGACCCTTCGACTCTGCCTACCCCTTCGGGGATTATGGGAGTGATGTTGTGATATCTTATGTGTTTCCATTCAAAAAGCGACTATTTGATTTCAATAATTTATTGGTTCCTTTCTAAAACCTGATTTTCTTACTTCAGAATTATAAACAATAAGTTAAAATTATTTTTTTTGGCTGAATACAAAAATAGCATAATTACTCATTTTCACATTCTGGACCAATGGGTATTTTTTATATTTGTACAACAACTTTAAACAGATGAGTGAAAATCTCTAATTCATAAATTATATAGAGCTGTAGGAGGAGTCAAGGTAAGAAGAGGCATGCTCCGGTGGTTCGGACATGTGGAAAGAATGGATGACGAAAGATTGACTAAACAGATATACAATGCGAATGCGGAAGGATGTAGGAGCCGCGGAAGGCCGAGGCTCACCTACCACGACCAGATTGGTCGTGTATTAAAAGAAGGTGATGTTAGGAGTCATAAAAATCGTAGAGCTTGTATGAAAAGGATTATGAATGTTGAAGAGGCGAGTGAGGTGTGTAAGGATCGTGCCATATGGCGTTCGGTTCTCTCTGCCTACCCCGCTAGGGAAGTGGCGTGAAGTTTAGTTAGTTACTTAGTATATAGAGCTGTAAACTAATATAAATCATATATTGTTGTTGGCTTTAAGAGATAATAAATTAATAATCGTTCGTATAAATTTTACTACCAAGTACAATTCTTATTACCATAAAGCATTCAATATTTACTCATATCACCAAACTGCTTTACACAAAGGACAATTTAACTAAAAACTCTGTTGCGTTTAACGACCCCACAATGATAGCTGAACAGCCCCTTGGTGTAAAAAATCCTTTTTTATGGGAACAGGAATATCCTCATAGACCCCAGGGGACAATCCTAGCTCGTAAATAACGAGGAAAGGTCGTAATTTTGTACGGAACTTTCCATCTGGATATGGCCGCCATCTTTCTTTGGCTATAACATCGAATGATAATAAAATAGTTGACGTACGCATAGGTATTTGGAGGTGCTAATTATTAACGTTTTGAAAAAAAAAAGATGGTATATTTATGTTGTTTAATGAGATAGATGCTGGTTCGAAACCAAATATGCGGTTATTGTACACTTAAATTCGTCATAATTATATTTTTGTGTATTAAATTTACTACACTCGTCTTTAGAATGTACAATACTGTGTAGGTACTAGTGACGAATTAACTTTCAATGTCATCATCATCATCTTCCTAGCGTTATGTCCCGTGCTTAGACGGGGTCCGCTTAGACCATGATCAAGGATTTAGCGAGTCTGGTAATTACATTGAAGCGACTGCCGATCTGACCTTCGTAACCCTAAGATAGGGGAACCAGACAATTTTTGGATCATGGTTACAAATTCAAAGTTGTTTGAATTTGTAGGTTTCATCACGATGTTTTCCCTCACCGTCGAGTTAGTGGTATAAATATGTTCATAGATTTGAAAAATCCAGAGGTACATGCCGGGGTTTGAACCCGCGCTCCTCGGTTAAGAGGCGCGTGTCCTTACCATTGAGCTACCACCGCTCCAACTTTTAAATTTTAACTTTCAATGTATGGAATGTTTTACATTGTGGCGAATTAACTTTGTTGCAAATGTACAATAACCCCAAATATGTAGCAATTTTTTAAATGTAATGTGAAGTAGCTCAATGTTTAGACACCCGTCTCGCATGAGAGGCGTTTTGGTTCAAATTCGGGAACATGCTTTACTTTGAACCAATGAGGACTATCGTTTTTTGTCTAACCAGGTGGCGCCACTAAAGAGTGAGGTCCTAAAGTACGGATGTCAAAGTTTGTTATTATGGACGCCAAAACAAAAAATTACATTTAAATCTTATTTAATACAATAGAACCGTAGAATAAACGTATTGGCCATGCCACAGTGTTGCGCAGTCCCGTTTTGCTCGCAAAAAAAGGCGGACACAAATTTCCGAAAGATAAAACTGTCTTATAGCAGGATTTTAACTCATATTTGCCATAATTAATCTAATGTTTTACTAATTAAATTACTGTTGTGAATAAATATAAATAAACCCGCGTAGCCAACCCACAAACAGTCACATTTGACCATCATTTGACATTTCGGGGACCTCACGCTACACAAGCGCCCCTGGTGGCGAATTCATACGCGATAGCCCTCATTGAAATACCGGACTTTTTTATTAAAATAACGTATTGTTTTTCGTGCTGCATGTAACAGCTGATAAGGTCCCCTCGAAATATTTGCGTAACCCTAATATCATGAATAAGCCTTAATACTAAAATTTGTGTTACAAAGTAGTTGAAGAGATAGCAAATAACCTGAGACGTAATATCAAGGCTGTCTTTGTAACATTTACGAAGGTAATTTCCGAAGTATTTGACTGGCTCGATGGCGCATTCGGTAGTGACCCTGCCCTATGCGCCAAGAGTTGTGGGTTCGATCCCCACCCAGGACAAATATTCGTATGATGAATACTTGTGTTTGTTTTGTGTCTGGGTTTTAATATCCAATATTTAAGTATATATTTGTAGTACCACTGTTGATTCTGATATCTGTAACACAAGTGCTTAAGCTACTTACTTCGGAGTCAGATCAATGTATGTGATGTTGTCGGATTAAAAAAAGAAAAAAAATCCCGAAGTATGCTGAAGTATCCATGTGTGTATATTATTAAATGCTTTCACTAATAGTAAGTGTTACATATATCAGTCATTATATATATAGATCTGATTCCAAATTAAGTAACTTAAGCACTTGTGTTGCAGATATTAGAAACGACGAAATTCGCAAAACTATATACTTAAATATTATATAATAGCAGCGCCCCGCGGTTTCACCCCCGTAGATCCCGTTCGTGTAGGAACATGAGGATAAAATATAGCCTATGTTACTCGCTGATAAAGTAGCTTTTCATTGGTGAAAGAATTTTTCGTTTCAGTGCAGTAATTTCGGAGCCTATTGAATACAAACAAACAAACAAGCAATCAAGTCTTTTCTCTACATAATAATAGTGTAGATTAACACCCAGACTCAGGAAAACACCAGTATTCACCATGTGAATGGTTTTCTTGGGTGAGTATCCAACCCACAACTCTTAGCGCATAGGACAGGGTTACTAACGAATGGACTATCGAGCTACCATCACCGTCTACTAACCTAACTCAGTTATTTTTGGAGAGCCAGCTGCCTCTTTGACTCTGCCTACCCATTCGGATATTTCAAGCGCGATATGTGTATGTATGTGATAATGTAGATCCAAGTCCAACCGACTTCATCATATTAAATCGTAAAAGTGTTTATGATGCATCTTCCACATAACTGCGTTTTCAGAGCCAAGTGTACCCCACTCTTTTTATCATCGCGTAATATTCCTCGCAGGAACTTTCCATACACGAAGAATTTCATTAAGCGAACTTTGAGAGGAACTTGCTTAATGGCACGAGTTTCGCGAATTATGTAAATAGGGCCTGCAATTTGAGATCGGTAATGTTTTGATATGTGTTATTTGATGTGTGTTTTAGAACGATGTTAGCACAATAGTAAGAATAGACGCCTATATCGACGAGGCAAGGGCTCAAAATCGGCTGCATATCGATTACATACGTACATAGATTTGAAAAATCATTGGATTTTTCAAATCTATGTACGTATTTATACCACTAGCTCGACGGTGAGGAAAAACATCGTGATGAAACCTGCACATTCCAACAACTATAGATGTGTAACCATGATCCAAAGGCTGGTTCCCTATATAATCGTTACGAAGGCCAGATCGGCAGTCGCTTCAATGTAATAACCAGACTAGCTAAATCCTGGTTCATGGTTTAAGCGCACCTCGTCTAAGCACAGGACGTAACGTTAAGGAGATGATGATGTTTGTTACATAACGTGTATTTTTGGTCTTCCTGGTATTATTATCTTCCTAGCGTTATGTCTTGTGTTTAGACGGGGTCCGCTTAGACCATGACTCAGGGTTTTGTAAGTAGTTATTACATTGAAGTAACTGCCGTATGTACTTCGTAACCCTTAGTTAAGGGAGCCAGAAATATTGAATAATAGATAACCCATCCACCATACCATACCATACCACCATACCGATAGGAAGGTCGGTATGTTGTCGGAGTCAAGGTAAGAAGAGGCATGCTCCTGTGGTTCGGACATGAAAAAAGAATGGATGACGAATGATTGACTAAACAGATATACAATGCGAAAGTGGAAGGATGTAGGAGCCGCGGAAGGCCTAGGCTCACCTACCACGACTAGATCGATCATATTAACAGATGGTGATTTTAGGAGTCATAAAACCGTAGAGCTTGTATGAAAAGGATCATGAATGTTGAAGAGACGAGTGAGGTGTGTAAGGAGCGTGCCATATGGCGTGCGGTTCTCTCTGCCTACCCCGCTAGACAGTGGCGTGAAGTTTAGGTAGTCAGTTAGTATAACACATCCATATCACTGACACTTTAAATGTTTTCTGGAGGACTCCACGCATCGGTGGCAATGGGACAAGAACGCGATAAGCACATTTTGTCCCCCGTCGTTAGAGCCGCTAATTCTTTCATTTTAACCCCATTGCCTTCTTCATATAACTTAAGGTGTATCTCAATGTATAGGCATAACGTAAAATCACGCCAGGGAAAATTGTGAAAAGTGGTGCCAAGTGGCTAGTTTGTCGCCTACCCACACCTAAAACCCGATACACCATTAGTCGCTTTTACGACATGCTAGGCAAGGAACACAGTTGGCACATTCTTTTTAAGTCTCAGACCATGAGACATATTACTAACTGTACTTAAACTCAGTTAAATCCACCTTCGAACAATTATCCGGCCTGAAAAAAGTTTTAATGAAAATATGATCGGACCCAAATGCGTGTTCCTTGTTGTTTACATAATGTTGCTTTGGGAAGAAATTTTGGAAAACGAATTAGGAAATAATGTAATAACTTTTTGTTTAACGAGAAACGAGGATTTGATAATGATATTGAAAAACAATTACGACAGATTGATACTGTCTATAGATATCTTACTTACTATCCTTATTAACTTAATAAATACGATAGGAACTCTGTCTGTGTGTCACGTGAATTTCAAATTTTCAATTCAAATTGAGATGATATTTGCTTGGAAATAAAAATATTTATTAATAAAAACTAACTTTCTTCCGATAAGCGGGAATCGGATTTCATATGGCGTTCGGATCTCTCTTTCTACCCCAGCGGGGTAGAAACGGCCCTTACACACCTCACTCGTTTCTCTGACATTCATAACTTTTTTATACAGGCTCTTCGGTTCTAATGGCTCCTAATATCAGTTTCGCATTGTATATTTGCAACAATTTAATGACTGTAACGAATAAGGTTTACAATTAAATGTGACAAAAATTACGAAATTTATCCAAAATATATAAAAACATTTGATTAGCACGATGGCGCATTCGGTAGTGACCCTGCCTAATGCGCCAAGACTTTTGGGTTCGATCCCCACCCAGTACAATCATTTGTGTGATGAATATTTGTTTTTATTCTGTGTCTGTGTGTGAATATCCAATACTTAAGTATATATTTGTAATACCACTGTTGTTTCTGATATCCGTAACACAAGTGCTTAAGCTACTTACCTCGGAGTCAGATCAATGTATGTGATGTAGTCTGATACATATTTATGTCTTTTTTACCGGTTTTATTCACAAGGGCGACCCTACCAACCAGATATTGACTACATTGTTACGGACCACCATAAAACCTTCCACCCCGCCTACCGATTTTCATAAAAAACTGTTTACCATGTTTTTATGACCCCATAACATTACTTCAAGTCCATAATCTGAACATAACATCTTTATCAAAGTCATAAAAACAAAAACGATAGCAGGTATTAACGACCTCTTTTAAAAGTCATCGTCTATTAATGACAAGCCCGCATAAGTTTAAAACTAAGTTAACAACATTATTAGGGAGGTATTATGAATGAAATAGCTTTGGCCCAATGGGTAAGATCCTTCCCTTAAATAAGCGTTGATTTAAATTCATCCCATGTTAATTGGGACTTAAAAAGAATGTGCCAACTGTGTTGCTTGCCTAGCATGTCGTAAAAGGCGACTAAAGGTACATCGGGTTTTGAGTATGTGACTGTGTAGGCGACGAGCTAGCCGCTTGGCACTACTTTTTCACAATTTTCCATGTAACCCGGCCCGGTTTTATTTATTGGCTGACTGTGGTTAAAGGGGTCAGCTGCCGCTGTAACTCTGCCTACCCCTTCGGGGATTATGGGCGTGATGTTTTGTATGTAGGTCTACATTTGGCAAATCTAAATCACATACATAACATCACGCCAGTAATCCCGAAAACGGTAGGCATAATCCAAGACGCTGTAAATTATACAAAACAAATACACAATACTTTATTAAACTATTGACTGGCCCGTTGGTCCAGTGGTCAGAGACCCTAGCCACGAAACAAAGGGTCGCGGGATCGAATCCCGCTAGGGGCAAATGTTTCGTGTGATGGACAAGAACATTTGTACTCGAGTCATGAATGTTTATTAACGTATTTAAGTGTGTCAATCCGGTCGCCTAGTATCTATAGGACAAGCTTATAACTTAGTTTGGAACTAGGGAATTGGTGTGTCAGTCTTCCTACTACATACAATCTATATAAATAAAACAAAGTCGTGTTTGTTACACCACTTATAAGTCGAGAACGGCTGAACCGATTTACGTTGTTTTTGATTTGTTGGATTTGTCTTCGTCCAGAATAACAGAATAACTATTAAAAACATTGAAAAATTGACGATAAAACAAAATAAAAGCAAAAGTATTTTCTCATATAAAACGGTCGAATTCGTATCTGTCAATGTTAAATGTCAATCGACAAATCAATGTCGATTTTCATTTACTGGGCGATACGAAGTTCGCCGGGACAGCTAGTTTCACATAATAGTTAGCATCTTAAAATTAGGTACTGTTTGGTACTGAGTAATTTCAATAGAACAATTTTTTAAGCCGACTAAGACCTTTTATTCCTTAAAAAGCACTAACTACCAATAGACTAGCGATGCAGTCCACAACAATGTTGCATAATCACACATTTTAGTGTTAGTTGAATAGATAGATAGATTTAATAAAGACTTAACGGTTATTTCATTGCCCTAGATTCATAATAAACACATTCTGTGGTATCACAAAGCAATATCTCCACATATTTCTTGTTAGAGCGCCCAGAAGGATCGCTTTTGACGCGCCGCTGTGTTTAAGGTTCCGCAGGGCAATGTGATGAACCTTGTTGCTATTGTTACAAGTATTAGAGATATTTGATTGGCTCGATGGCGCATTCGCTAGTGACCCTGCCCCATGCGCCAAGAGTTGTGGGATCGATCCCCACCCAGGACAAACATTCGTGTGATAAATACTTGTGTTTGATCTGTGTCTGGGTATAATATCTAATATTTAATTATATATTTGTAAAACGCTGTTGATTCTGATATCTGTAACACAAGTGCTTAAGCTACTTACCTGGAGTCAGATTAATGTATGTGATGTAGTCTGATATTTATTTATAGGTGAGAAAAATTTAAGTATTTTTTTTATCTAGCCTTAATTTTTATGATTTTTTGATCGGTTTTTAAATTGTTATTCGTATCGGTATCAGTTGATAATCTTAGAGCTTACAAATTATTGTTGTAATATTAAAACTACTGGGATTGTAAGGAATCATCATCTTTCTTTTGGAGTTATGTACTCAGTCGGGGACCGCTTAGACTATGGACCTGGATTCAGCAAGACTGTTACCAGGTTGAAGTCAATATTTAAAAAATAATATATATTTTCTCACTTCGAAGTTGAGTAACTTTAACTAAATATTTATTGCAATACAATCATACAAGACCAAACAATTTACTTATACAATAAAAACACCAATTATACATTTTAAACTACGGAACCACCGAATCCCGGTACGGTCCACCATTAATCTAAACCGACCGTGTCAATGGCACCTCATTATTATTCCACAAAATAATGATTCGACCGATTTCGGCCGATTATCTCGGTTCCCGGGATCAGGATCACACAACACTATTAATGGAACACCTGGCGCGTAGTTTATTCTAATTAGTGATGTGACAGCTTGATATTTATTATCGATGTCGAGTTTTTCATTTTGATTTGATCTGGAATTCGATTTTTGAGATCACGATCGTGTAATCAGGGAATGAGAAAACTGACACGTCGTTTGTATAGTATAAAAAATGGTGTTTAAATTTGATGAAATCATTTTTTTTCTTTGGAATGTGTTGGTTCTTTTTTTATTTATGGAAGGAGAAATATTAAACTTTAAAATTTTACGTCGATATGGCTGTATTTATTGCTAGAGGCTTCGATGAAGACTCTTTCATATTATTTTATGTGACCGAAGTCAGAAATATGTATAATATAAACACCGTCATAGTTTGTTGAAATGAATGAGCGAAGTCAACTTACTCTCTTACTTATAAATATCTAAAAAGGTTTACATTAAATCTATGGCACAGCTGGTATTACAATAAAAATACTTTCAATGTTGTGTTTATCACAAGCAAATTGTTATTCCCAGATAATTTGTCAGTTTGTTGACCAAATTTAATCAAGACCGTTTTTAAAATACTAAAAACTATTCAAACGTAACTCCATCCGAATTACATATACTTATTATATAAAATCCGAAATATCTATTGTCTCATTACAACAAAAAAGTTACAACTTTGTTTAAACCTAGCATAAAGATTAGCCGACCAAATTGATAATGATAACACTTTAAAATCATCATTTAGAAATATTTTTTTTACTAAGAATACGTTTAAACTTTAGTTAATTATGTGTGATGTATCTAATAAAAGAATACCTAACTAAATCAAAACATCGATATCGATACAATTACCAACGCCACAGTCCCACCCCTACCTGCCGCTCGTAAAACTGTGCTACAAAAGCATTCCTCGTCCAATGGTTAATTCGTGTCGAGCTACTCATGTCTCGCATCACTGTGCATACCTATGCACAAAATTTACTTGACACGGAACTATAGTTGCATAGATAAGATTTTTGTATTTCAAATGTATCTAGACTTTGCGTATTTTCATAAATATATACATATATAACATCACGCCCATAATCCCCGAAGAGGTAGGCATAGTCAAAGGGGCAGCGTGCCCCTTCAACCACATTCAGCCAAAAATAACACTAAGCTGAGTTAGATGGAACATTGCAATAACATAAATATATATATTTTTTACTATGAAGATAACGAATACGGCTGCCTCGATGGCATGCTCTCACCGTAATCTATAGGAGTTTACACAAAGTATAATTTGCACATTGTCAAAGGAAGATTTTCTTGATACAGTCAAGTCACTCGAACCCACGATCTTCGTCTGTTTCTATGACTACTAGTCTGAGCGACCCGTCTTTAAAGCAATTTATAATTTGACAAGCTCGATGGCGCATTCGGTAGTGACCCTGCCCCGTTGACAGTTGTGGGTTCGATCCCCACCCAGGACAAACATTCGTATGATAAATACTTGTGTTTGTTCTGTGTCTGGGTGTTAATATCCAATGTTTAAGTAAATATTTGTAATACCACTGTCGTTTCTGATATCCGTAACACAGTGCTTAAGCTACTTACCTCGGAATCAGATCAATGTATTTATTTATTTATCCAAAAAGGTATACCAACAGCATATATATATAACACTTGTAACATAAAATAATATGGTCATAAAGTTCATATACATATACCTATTACAGGCGTACACAACGTTGAAGGTAACAACATACGTATAATTAAAATTAAGAATTTAAATAAATAAATAAATTCTTCAGACTGACACACCAATTCCCTAGTTCCAAACTAAGCCTATAAGCTTGTGCTATGGATACTAAGTGAACGGATAGACATACTTAAATACGTTTATAAACATCCATGACTCGAATACAAATATCCATGTTCATCACACGAAATATTTGCCCCTAGCGGGATTCGAACCCGCGACCCTTGGTTTCCTGGCCAGGGTCTCTGACCACTCGACCAACGGGTCAGTCATTAAAATTTTAAATAACAATTAGATAATAATACGATAGGTAGTTAACTAAACTTGGCTAGGGAATCGTAACAGATATCAGCAGCTTTATTATTTTCGTTATATTCGCTATAACATGTATGTATGTGATATAGTCTGATATTTATTTATTTATTTACAATCGAATGTCGTTTATACATACAATCAATATCAATCTCGCCCGCATACCCCGAATGTCTATGCAGAGTTCAAGTAGCAACTTCTTTAACTATTTAGCCAAAAAAGTTTAGAGTTGGCTAAGACTGAAAATAGTCAAAGAGTAGCGACAAATAGCTAGCTCATCGCTTACACAATCAAAAACGCCATACCCAATACCCAATTAGTCGCCTTTTACGTTATGCTAGGCAAGGAACACAGTTGGCACATTCTTTTCAAACCCCAGACCATGTTACATTGTATTATAATTCCTTTACAACATAAAATCACTCAATCCATCCACATTCTCTACATCTACGTGCCTAAAAAAAACATCTTCTTGGTGGCCTAAAGAAAAAAAGTATAAAAGATTTTTTGCCTGCGATTTTCAAAAGACTTATTATACTTAAGCGTTGAGAATCGCGGAGTCGAACCATTGTGAGCTCTCAAAGGGGCCACGATTCTTTGAACACCCTGTACACGTTGACTCGGCGTGAAAATTTGCTCATTCACTTGTCAAAATGTTTTTCGAAATAATTGATATTTCGGCCGTGGAGTCGTTTTTGTGAAAATAAATAAGATCGCTGGCATTTTGAGGGAAACAGTTAAATATTTTATTGAAGTGGGAATGTAGCGCAAGGCTGATTTTTGAGTGACATAATATTGTAAGTATTGAAGGAGTGATTTTTTACTGATTTAGGATTTTGAGTGTCTGGTCTGGTCTGATTACATTGAAGAGATTGCCGATCTGACCTTCGTAACCCTAAGATAGAGGGGAACCAGACAATTTTCCGCTCATGGTTACAAATCCAAAGTTGTTTGAATTTGCAGGCTTCATCACGATGTTTTCCCTCACCGTTGAGCTCATAGATTTAGGATGTACAAAAATTCTAAATCTATGGTTGAGCTAGTGGTATAAATACGTATATAGATTTGCAAAATCCACAGGCACGTGCTCGGGTTTGAACCCGCAATCCTCGGTTAAGAGGCGCGTATTGACCATTGAGCTACCACCGCTCTAGGTTCTAGGTTTATAATGTATATAATATATATATATATATATATAGTAGACTTTTTTGTGATGATGATGATGTTGATGATGAGGGGGATGTTGTCTTTTAATCGGGCTATGTTTCGTATGTTGCTTAACAATGTTGTTTAATTTTTCATAAAGAATGTGAACGTACATTGCCTATACTAATTTTATAAAGAGGAAAGCTTTGATTGTTTGTTTGCATTGAATAGACTCCGAAACTACTGGACGGATTTGAAAAATTCTTTCACTTTGGAAAGCTACTTTATCAGCGAGTAACATAGGCTATATTTTATCCCTGTATTCCCACGGGAACGGGAATTACGCGGGTGAAACCGCGGGGCGCTGCTAGTCAAACAATAAACGTATATCAGAAATTTGGAACAGTAATAGCTCAATAGTCAAGATCGCTTATCTTATATATTTAACTATGATTGCAACTTATAGATTTCTAAGAATCCAGAGAATTATGCTCGAAATTGAACCTACACCCCTTGCATTTGTTCCTTTACCCATTACACCATCACTGCTCACCAGTCTTTATTAATTAAATCACTTCCACTTATCAAATCCAACGCCATATTTAATCTAACATAAAACTCCCATAACACCATTAATACCATATTCAGTTTCTAACATGAAGATACTACACCATTAATTTCCCCATCACTCCATAGAAGCAGTTATTTATTATAATTATATCTAACTTTTACCATATAAGAAGTTGGCATTCCATTTCAAAATCCAAGGCATTTGTGGTCCATAAACACTGCACCAGATTCCAAACACAGGAACACTTTAAAGATCAAATGATTGACCCTTTTAAATGATAGTTCCGCTTTATAAATGCGTCTGGTTTGCATTCAAATTGTTGAAATATCCCTACTAATATTGTGAATACCAAAGTAACCTGTTTGTTACGCTTTAACAGTTAGTAAACCTATTTAACAAATAAAAACGTACCAAAATTTAAAAAAATAATCTAAAAAAAACAAAAAATTTAACTATTGTTTTTTTTAGAGGTGGTCTGACCAGTTCCTAGGTACGGTAAAAATAATATCGTTTTAATACAGTGGTGGTGGCAAGACTTAATCATTTGGTCCGCGAAAGACTTAAAATGTTATTGGTTTTAAATCAAAGAAAAGGTTATTAACCGACCTTAAAAAAAAGGAGGAGGTTCTCAATTCGACGGTTTTTTTTTTATTAACACAGTTCTTTTTCGACCTAGTGGTCCCTGATAACATTGATGAAGTCAAAGTGGTCCAGTCACTAAAAGGTTGGAAACCCCTGTCCTTACCGATTTTGATCACGGCGACTAAATTCGACGCGATAATTCGAATGATATCATAGTGCTTTAGTATTAATCATTACAGGCTGGTCGAGTGGTCAGAGACCCTGGCCATGAAACCAAGAGTAGACATTTGTACTCGAGTCATGGATGTTTATAAACGTATTTAAGTATTTCTATCCGTTCGCCTAGTATCCATAGCACAAGCTTACGCTTAGTTTGGAACTAGGGAATTGGTGTGTCAGTCTGGAGAACTTATTATTATTTATTTATTATTAGGCAGTATTTGCTACAAAGAAACTAACAAGAAAATCAATGATTCCATACCAGTGTTTTGTCACGTAAATTACATAAATGCCTTTTAACCGACGTAATGCCTGACAAGCCAACTTTGTGACATGGTTCAAAGAAAAATATGATCTATACACCTTGTTTACAAAGATGTTGTTGAAAACTATTACTAGCGAGTTTCTTGCCGATTTCTTTTCGGTAGAAGCAACATTCCAAACCGGTGGTAGATTCATATTAATAATCGATTTTCTTGTTGAATTGACGATTTATAAGTGTTTGTTTCAAACCTATATAAATGAAGAGTATTTTGACTTTGACTTTGACTAACCAAGTGGTTAAAAAGTGAAAGGTTAGTAGAAGGTTAAAGTGCAAATTTTGAGACGGAAAACTTACGAACTGCTTAAAACTTGTAAAAATTGTTCGAATTGCTCCTGAGGGATTCAATAACATACGCGAGGAACGCTACCGCAAAAACCTAGTCTCACACAAATCCTAATTAATCAATCGAAGTATTCCACCACCAATATTATTAGAAACCTACTCCAATTAAAACAATATCCATTTATTTTAAATACCAACATAGCATCCGAATATTCATTGTCCAATGAGCGGTTTGTTCAATAAAAGCGTACATATTGAATTGTACCGACCAATTTAAATAGATTGAATATCTATAAAGGATAACAACGTATATTTGATCGGAGCCAGATTAGGAGGATTTATAATGCCCGACTGCTGTGAGAGTATAGAATAAGTATTGTACAGATGTGGCACTACCTTATATTTACTACGAAACTAGAGAGTTAATAAATAATAATAAATTCTCCAGACTGGCACACCAATTCCCTAGTTCCAAACTAAGCTAATGCTTGTGCTATGGATACTAGGTGAACGGATAGACATACTTAAATATGTTTATAAACATCCATGACTCGAGTACAAATGTCCACGTTCATCACACGAAACATTTGCCCCTAGCGGGATTCGAACCCGCCACCCTCGGTTTCGTGGCCGGGATCTCTGACCACTTGACCAACGGGCCTGTTAATAGGTTAATGGTAAGGACACGAGTCTCGTATGTAAGAGATGCGAGTTCACGTGGGGGTCTTTTTTGTTTCGTTTCAAATCTATGTAGGTACGTGTTTATACCACTAGCTCGATGGAGAGGGAAAACTAATGCATTGTGATGAAACATCCACATTACTACCGCGGATGGGTAACCATAACCAAAATTGTCTGGTTGTCTTAAAGGGAACAAATATCTGATCGGCAGTCGCTTTAATGTGACCAGACTCGCTAAATCCCGGGTCGTTGTCGATCTTTGTAAGAAAACAATAACTACATATTTTATAAAAAATAAATAGAAATATATTGTATACTAGCTGACCCGGCGCACTTCGTAACGCCCCGTTCTCGGATTATCAATAACCTTTTTTTTTTGTGCAATTATTTTTTTTTTTTTCATAAAAACCTTCATCTGATAATAACAAACACAACTAAAAAATAATTGGCGAAATCGGTTCAGCTGTTTTCGAGATTTGCGCTTAGCCACAAATTTAGCGATTCATTTTTATATTACAGATATTTAAAAAAAGCGCCCTGTAAAACACAAAACTGGCGTCAACTACTTACATCATAAATATCGAAAATCCCTTAAGTTACAGGGGTCGTAGGCTGTTATAATCGATGTGTACATTCGACCCTTCTGTATCTTCAAGGGCGAGATAAAAAGTAAAAGGGTTTGATTCATGCGTTTTGGCCACAATAGCCTTCCCTTCGCTGTGTTTTATATTAAGACAGACTGAGACATTTTAATTCGAAAGTGTTTATTTACGGCAGGATGCGGAATAATAATGGATTAAAATTTAACTCGATTCGTTTAGGTTTTTGTATTAATGTTTTTTTCGTGAAGGGGGGATAATCTGATTCTGCTTTTGTGTGACAATACCGGTTGATAATCTTGTCAATGTCAATTTTGACAGATTATATTTTTATCATCATACAAAAATCTACTTTACTTGACTCGTATTCTTATTCATTAATATTGAACCAATAACATACGTTATAATTCTATAAATGGGTTTTAAAAACAGAAGGACAGAATGACAGATTTAAGAAATGTACAAATGATAATCGTCACCAGATCCTTTATCTGATTCCGAAGGAGTTTAAACACATTTTTAATGGAAATCAGACCCGGAACCTGTTTCTTTAATAAATGGTTTCCCAGGTACTAGAATCGAACATATCAACCATGGTCAGCTGTTAGCTAGCATTGTTCAACTAACTAACTAAACTTCATGTCACTTCCCTAGCGGGGTAGTCAGAGAGAACCGAACGCCATATAAATAAATAAATAATAAGAAATAAATATCCGACTACATCACATACATTGATCTGACTCCGAGGTAAGTAGCTTAAGCACTTGTGTTACGGATATCAGAATCAACAGTGGTATTACAAATATATACTTAAATATTGGATACGCAGAGAGAACCAATCGCCATATGGCACGATCCTTACACACCTTACTCGCCTCTTCAACGTTTATGATCCTTTTCATACAAGCTCTACTGTTTTTATGACTCCTAATCACCTTTTGTTAATACACGGCCAATGGTCGTGTATTAACAAAGGAGGTGATAACACACCAATTCCCTAGTCCCAAACTAAGCTATAAACTTGTCCTATGGATACTAGACTTAAATACGTTATAAACATCCATGACTCGACTACAAATGTCCATGTTCACACGAAACATTTGCCCCTAGCAGGATTCGAACCCGCGACCCTTGATTTCGTGGCCAGAGTCTCTGACCACTCGATCAACGGGCCTGTCAAATCATTAAAAACATCCATTCATATTATGGCAGAAGACAGTAGGCGAGACATGTAAACCTGTGCTTTACAAGTCCTTGAATGCTACAGACGTAATAACTTTGATCCTTTTACTGGGCGACATTATTATTAAATCACGGACTACTAAAAAATAAGGACTCCACACTGTCATACTATAGCGTGAAGTCACGTTTATGCATGTGTGAGTGAGATACTCATGGATACAAGATATTGAATATCTGTGATTTGGAGCACTTAATAAGTCAAAGTGTCACGTAAGTTGCGTGGAGCACCTGAGGAGCTTCAACGTCTAGTTAGTGGCGCGGAGTCCTTCTTTTTTTACTAGTCCGTGTGTTAAATATTGAAAATAAAATATTTCTGAGTCGGAAGCGTTATCTAAATTGCAAGTGCAAATAAATATTTGATTCGATTCAGTTTTTGGTATCGCATAAACGCATTTTGCAGACTAAACTTGAAACGCGCAAAGCCGTGAACAAAGTTAGTTTTGATAGCACCGACAGTTCCACAATACTCGAAGTACCTAGAATTTATTCACCGGAGCGTTTTAGTGAAATTAGAAATTGGAACAAATTGAATTAATTAAATTAATTTTTGAACAAAGAAACTCTATCCGAATCCTTCTTATAACAAATTCCAATTGAAAGCGAACCTTTGTATATTGAATTTGCTTTAATTTTCATAAATGTTCTGTTCGCTGAAGATTCGCTTAGAAATTGAGGGTTTCTCAAGTTTTATCAGTTTGTTTTTATGTGAAAATAGTTAGTACTGTTATTATAAAGTTTTTTTAGTTTATAAATTTATTAAAAGTGATTTATTAAAAGTTGATCTTTACTACAAATTATATTCCTTATCTATTTTTTTTCAACATAACCGTAGATTTAGCAGATTTGATTATTACATTGCAGTGATAGTAACAAAACAAAAATACACTTCTCTACATTCTAAAGCCTAAATTAGTCTCTATATTTTCACATTAATGCAAAAATAAAAATGTCTTCTTTAAAAGATAGTTAAAATACTATGCACAATTCTGCAATAAACAGTATCTCTATCTCAAGTCGTTTCAAGTGTAATAAATTTTATCTGTTCCTGCATTTTAGTACCGATTTGACAATAAATTCACACACATCACTAAGTACTTCAAGGCAATACCGTAAAGAGAGCCGAACTAAAACGCAGAGCCAATAACTGGCGGCTGACGTTTGATTACGTCATTAGAATACAAATGGCCGCCAACGTCGCTCCGTTTTACGCGCCCATTCGAAATACATTAATTTACGCGTTTTATTGTTTGTATTTATGTGAATTGGAACGTGGCGGGGGGTTGATTGAGTTGACGTTTCTATTTGGCTGCAATAAGGTCGAAATTCCAAAAAATGTTCATTTAAGTGTTCTTGGTGACATTTATTCGTGGTTTTAACGTCTCTATAATATTTCCGATTTGAATTACCGACGAAATTATGTTAAGTGCGTTAAATAACTTTATTATCACACAGTGTGTATCAGCCGTTAAAGTAAATAATGAGATATAAATTGTTTTAATTAGAATGAAGTGTGGCATAGACTTATTTATGTTTTCCTTAATTTCTAATAATCATAAACTGTATCAATTTAAGACAAAAAATAATAATTAAAATACAGCAATTTGTGATAGGAATTTTTTAAAGTATAAAGCACATATGTCAAGAAGTTCATTGTATTTAGCCCATAAACGATATGTTTCCATAAGAATAATATGCATATAGCGGTTAAAGATGCCGGAAGGACTACTACTACATAACCTAAAGTCTAAACCTAAAGTCCCATGTTGGTCTGGGAATGGAAAATAATTCGCCAACTATGTTCCTTGCCTGGCATGTCGTAAAAAGCGACTAATCGTGTATCGGTTGTTTAGTCTGTGGCAATGTGCACCCACTCACATTATTACAATTTACCACCAAACGTATAAAATAAAATCTGGATGTGGTATAACAAGCTTATCTCCGCTAAAACTTCATCCTTCCAGGGGTCGCAGATTTGATTGTATATATGTGTTAAGAACAATGCTCTATATTAACATTCAATCATAACTCAGACTCAGAAAAACGTCGATTTCGCAATAGCGAGAGCCCCCCACGACCCCACTAAATTGTACGCTCCCCCCTCAGGCATATCTGATCCGATGGGAAACCATAAATTATGGTGAGTCAGACGAGTCGAACCGGCCGCGGTAGCGATCTCGATGCGAATGCAAATCGATACTTATCTGCACTTATCGATATGGGTACGTCAATACATCGATAAGTTATATCGATTTACTGTTAGGAGGAAAACGAATGGTGAATCGATTCTCTGAGTCAAATTTAATTTTTTTTTGTGGGCTTCAAAAAGGCACAAATGCCCTTTTGGCTGTCTACCCCTTAGGGAATTATGGACGTGATGTTATGTATGTATGTATGAACATAGTAATCCCTACAGCTACATGAATCTATCATGGTTCGGAATGTTGATTCTACCGAAAAGAAACTCGGTAATGTTTTATTTTATAACTAGCTGAACCCGCGGTTCCTTGATAAATGGGCTATCTAGCACTGAAATAATTTTTCAAATCGAACTAGCAGTTCCTGAGATTAGCGCGTTCAAGCAAATAGCTTTATAATATTAGCACAGAGTAATAATATACTACGCACAAATATTAGTATGATACAATGTAAGTATGTCTGTAACGTTAAAACAGCTTCCTAATTCATGTCGACACATATACGATAATTATAACCTGAATTTTTTTACTTTTGAAAACAATAATTAAGGGGCCATGCAAAAAATTAAACTTTTTTTTTTACATTTTTTTTTTCATTCTAGAACAACCTAAGTATACTTATTGCGCACCTCGCTGACTCACTATGTAACTATTTCATCATAAAACCAACTTTACTATACAAATCCCATTATCCACACCCACTCCAAGGCAGTAGCAAACACAATTTCAATATTAATTCAATGCATTTTATCTCTATACGCCACGATGCAAATTCAACCGTATCTTGCATTCAAGAACATAGTGTGATAACCTTAGAACTCTGAATTGGGGCGAATATTGCAATAGCAGATAGCAACCTTGATTATTATTTCATACATGCTTTTGCTCGCGACTCAGATCTTGTATCTTTAACAAATAAAATAAACGAGATTCGTTATATGATTGGTTTTGGGTATGAGCTAGCCACTTGTCACTACTTCTTCTTCAAACTCATCATCATCATCAGCCTGCTGCAGTCTACTGCTGGACATAGGCCTCTTCAAATGTTCGCCACTCTGATCGATTTTCGGCTACTCTCATCCAGCTCCTGCCAGCCGCCTTGCACAAATCGTCACTCCACCTGGCCTGAGGGCGTCCTACACTACGTTTACCGAGGCGCGGTCTTCACTTCAGCACTCATTTACCCCAGATCTAACCCAGCCCAGTTTTATTTTTTGCTAAATATGGTTAAAGGACCTTGCTGCCCCTTCGACTATCTCTAGAATAACGGGGCGTGATGTTATGTATTTATGTATGATACATGGATTTGGGGCCCTGATTCCTGAAAGAGTTAGCAAAATATTTAAAACAATCATTTATAATTCGGTTATTTTAAATAAAGCACCCAAAATATCTAGGATTAACAAAATTGAATTATGTTCCTTGTTAAGCATGTCATTAAAGGCGACTAATGGTGTAATTGGTTATTGGATTTATGTTTCAGTAGGCGATGAACTTTATCTCATTATTCCATTTAACCTAATCATTATCATCATCATCATCAATTTTTATTAATAGTTGTCAATTTAGCTTACTTATCTTTACACTCAGCACCCTGTGAGGATTGCACAGTGGCGTATTTACAATCTTGGCCGCCCTAGGCCCCAGGCCATAATTCTCAAAACTAAAGCGTCATCACTTCATTTTTATCACGATTGGCCGCCTCTAATATCTGGCCGCCCTAGGCCCGGGCCTACTGGGCCTTGGGGTAAATCCGCCACTGGGATTGCAGGCATGTATATATGTATGTATGAAAACCCCATTGAATAATAGTAAAATACTCCAATAACAAAGTTTAATACTATGCAAATTTAACTTATTCTTACTATGTTAATACAAACATTACCCTCTTAGCTTAATGCAGCCGTGCAATAAATAGGGGTTAAAAGCTCGAATGAGCACGAGCTAGTTTTATCTACTCTGTTTTAACTACCGGTATAGTACCGGTATTTACCGGGATTAATAGACGCTTTCCCATCCTTAATTCTACTATTTTAATGTTGTAATATTGGAAAAGTATTTTTTAAACAAACGTTTTAGAGTGTTATAGAGAGCGGTGGTAGCTCAATGGTGAATACGAGCCTCATTCGCGAGGGGTGCGTATCCGAGCACGTAATTATGTATTTTTCTATGTACGTATTTATACAGCTAGTATGGTGGTAGACCCCGACTAAGCACGGGATAATAACGTTAGCAAAATATAAAAAAAATTATAGTAGATGGTATTTTGTGTACATCGTCGAAAATTTATCCCGAAATTCGCTGGCTGTTTATTCTAGGCAAAAATAATAATATTATTTATTATCCTACTGTGGTTTTCACGCGCCTCATAACCGAGGATTGCAGGTTTAAACCCAGCACGTACTTCTGGATTTTTCAAACTAAGTACGTATTTATACCGCTAGCTCGGCGGTGAGGGAATACATCGTGACGAAACCTGTTAATTCAAATTACTTTGGATTTGTAACCATGATTCAAAAAAAGTCTGGTTTCCCTATCTTAGGGTTACGAAGGTCAGTTCGGCAGTCGCTTCGATGTTACTACCAGACACGCTAATTCCTGGGTCTTGGTCTAAGCGAATCCCAACTATGCACGGTACATAACGCTAAGAAGATGATGATCCTACTGTGGTTTCATAATTATCAATACTTTTAACGTCCAATTCTATAAAATTATTAAAACGATAAAATTTTGCATCGGATCTTTCAGTTGTGCATCCATATGAAGTAATAATAACTGAGAGTCCATTTAGGTTTACTGTTGAAGAGATTCCAAAACAAATATTATTTGTCGATTTCTTGAAATTATTTTAACATCATTCTTGCGGCAGAAATGGTGAAGTTCTACGATAGTTTTCATTTCAATATTATGTAAACTACAGTATTTTCTTTGAGAGAGAGCTCATTGCTTAGAAGTACTGTCCTTAGACAATATTTCTAGTAGAGGAAATATTGTTCAATTCCAAACCCTTCTAGATAGATACATACGAGTACATGACTGGCTCGATGGCGCATTTGATAGTGACCCTGCCCCATGCGCCAAGAGTTCTGGGTTCGATCCCCACCCAGGACTAACATTTGTATGATAAATATTTGTGTTTGTTCTGTATCTGGGTGTTAATATTGAATATTTAAGTATATATTTGTAATACCGCTGTTCATTACAGTTACATTCTGATATCCGTAACACAAGTGCTTAAGCTACGGAGTCAGATCAATGTATGTGATGTAGTTTGATATTTATTTACTTATTTATATAATATATACATAGTCCAAGGAGCAATAAACTGCTTAGAACACTTTAATCAAAAATAAAATGATGTGGTTTAAATGGAAAATTGTGATAATAATAATGTCCTCCTAACCGATATTGGTCACGGCGGCCAATCTCAACGAGGATTAGCCAACTGCGCAGGAGATATTATAGTGCACAATATTTTGAATGAATTAGATTGTGTTACTAGCATATTATATTGTGATAAAGTAGTGTCGACTAATTGTGTATTGAATATTACTTTTGTGATTATCTAAGGGACGAGCGGTTACTTATTTATTTATTTAATAAATATAACATAAGTTCCCTAAGCTATGACTATAGGTATAACTAACTAAACTAATTAACTAAACTTCACGCCACTTCCCTAGCGGGGTAGTCAGAGAGAACCGAACGCCATATAAATAAATAAATAATAAGAAATAAATATCCGACTACATCACATACATTGATCTAACTCCGAGGTAAGTAGCTTAAGCACTTGCATGTGTTACGGATATCAGAATCAACAGTGGTATTACAAATATATACTTAAATATTGGATATTAACACCCATACACAGAACAAACACAAGTATTCATCAAACGAATGTTTGTCCTTGGTGGGAATCGAACCCACAACTCTTGGCGCATGGGGCAGGGTCACTATCGAATGCGCCATCGAGCCAGTCAATGTGCCATATAGATCGTGCCATATGGCACGATCCTTACACACCTCACTCGCCTCTTCAACATTCGTAATCCTTTTCATACAAGCTCTATGGTTTTTATGACTCCTAACATTAGTATATGTAAGTAATAACAGAGTTTACCCCGTTTACTATAGTTACGTCACTCATAGCAACCCCCAAGTTTATGTCTACAGTTTCCGCAACTCAACCCATAAGATTGATACTATTACTTAGTTATTTTAAGTGCTAGTTACGGACTTGGGGATGTAAATTCTGCCATCGAATTCTGAATGCTGGCGTTATGACGTCATAATGTTAGTAAACTTTATTGTTAGTGCCGGAATGTGTGAGTAGTAAAATTTGTTGTAATATTGAGACTGATTACTTGGGCTAAAAGGAGAAAAAATAGTAATAAAAAAATCATATTTATTCTCTCAAGTATTATCAAACTATTCTTAACATAACCATTAAGTCATGACCTCGGATGCCAGGGGTGCTGGTTCAAACCTGGCCAACTCTACATTGTTAGATTTTATTGGATGGATGGATTGTTCTCTGTAAAAACATAATTCAGGACCGTTAGTAGCATCACATATACTCGTAGCATAGCTTTACTTTGACGATTTTTAAGTGTTTCTTTGAAACTTATATAAATAAAGAATATTTTGACTTTGACTATAGTCCATCAAGTGGTATACCAAGTGGTAACGATTAGGAAAATAAAAAGATGATTCTCCTTAAGTGTAATAAAAAAATACGGCCTTGTAAAGGAGAAGGACTCCACATTGTCTTACTACAAGAAGCCATCCTTACGTGTGAGTGTGACTTAGGGCTACTAGATATCCGAAAATTGGAGCGCTTATGTCAATGTGTGTTGAAAGTTGCGTGTCAAGTTGGAGCTCCGCAGATGTCTTAACGTTATAGTGGAGAGAAGCCATTATTGTATTACTATAGTCCGTTTCACCTAAGATGATTCCCGTGACAGGTGTCAATACTATATATACTAATAATTCATGCATCGTACTTTCTACGAATCAAAATATTCAGTTTCAAACATATTTAACTTTATACGCTATTATTATTGTAAAAAATAATTAAAAATCTCCATTTATTAACGTAAACACGATTTATCAATTTTCTTCTTAAAATTTATTACTAATTTAAATTTTAAACAAATATTGTAATTATTGCATACTATGGGAATCGGAAAGTTTACTCATAGAGATTGGACACTACTATTCACGTCACATCATTAATCGATACGGCCGGCATCTTGTGATCGAGTTAGGATATTTTACTAAAGTATTTCTTAAGCGTACATTTCAACCGAAAAAATGTTCCGAACCCAGTGACAACAAAGAAGGGTCCCATAAGACAAAAACAAAACATCCTTATTTGGATGATTCCGAGTCTTCCAATTGCGTGCTCTTAAGACATATCAGCATAATATTTAATAAGACTACCAGTAATAATATTAAAATAAATGATACTTTTAAATAATTTACATTTTAATCAGGATTCAAAATAAAATAAATAAAAAAGTCGATTTAACTGTCTTAGAACTTTTTATCGAATTGAAAAAAATATCGAATGGCTGCCTGCCATACGGATACATAACTATTAAACATTATTATTAACTAAAAAATTGTTTTTTTTTTTCGAGAAAATCAACACGCGAGCTCTTGTTAAAACCTCCAAACACATTGTTATCCCGGGCCATAAAAATTACGCGATGGTGCCTTTATCTCCCTTTTGACACCCGATACATCTTCCCCGGATAATGCCCCCTTACCGACGCCAACTTTGCCCCGGGCTTGATGATAGCTCCGATCCAGCAATTGTGTTTCGAAATTACGTTGCTTTTTTTTTCTTTTTGCGGACCTGTTAAGAGGCTGATGATCGGTGAAAAACATGTTTTTGTGAATCTTAGATCTTTTAGATACAACGTCTGTGAGAAATGAGTTGGAAGTAGTATTCATTCGTGACTTTGCTTGTGTAGAATTCTGTAGAAATTATCGACTGGCCCAATGGTCGAGTGGTCAGAGACCCTGGCCACGAAACCGAGGGTCGAAGGTTCGGATCCCGCTAGGGGCAAATGTTTCGTGTGATGAACATGGGCATTTGTACTCGAGTCATGGATGTTTATAAACGTATTTAAGTATGTCTATCCGTTCACCTAGTATCCATAGCACAAGCATAAGCTTAGTTTGGGACTAGGGAATTGGTGTGTCAGTCTTGAGAATTTATTTATTTATTTATTATTCTAGTTTAGCAATAACGTGAATACTTCCAACACTAATATGAATGTTTAATGTTTTATGATTGGTAAGATCTTTGATAATAACATAAACTGAAACGGTCAAAATATAAAAGGCGCAAGTGAAGACGAGCTTGTCTCCATGAGTCAAGCATACATTTAGACAATCCTCACGATTTTAAACGTCTCAAAATGAAACAAACATCACGCCCATAATCCCCGAAAGGGTGGCAGAGTCAAAGGGTCGGCAGGCCCCTTTACTAATTTAGCCAAAAATAAAACCGCGCTGGTGTGGTGGAAATTGTGAAAAAGGAATGACAAGTGGCTAGCTTGTCGCCTACACAATCACATACCCAAAACCCGATATACCATCATAAAAATAAGTAAAAAATAAAAATAAGTGCAAAAACCGTTTTCAGAGGCATGACTGTTTTCAATATTTTTAATAAACATCAACCTATATAATAGATACCCATAAAAATGAGAGGACGTTCCCACTCTTTCACTCAATCTATCACCACCTCATTAGCCCAAATGCGTTGCACCGTCCCCCGGGCAAACATTATCGTTCCCTCCCCTTCCCATAGTCGGTAAAAAGAACAAAGCCTTCAAACACCATTATTAACTTGACAACTCGTATATAGTGTGATGAAATACAGTGAGGCAACTTATATACATATTCATCACGCCATCCCTGAAAGGGTTATCGGGGTCCAAGGAGAATAAACTCTTTAAACCACATTTAGATAAAAACAAAATTGAACTGGGCTGGATAGATAGATTTAAAGTTTAATGGTAAAGTTACGAATATGACAAAATGGTATGGTAAATACAAGTCAGAGGTTAAGAAAATTAACTCTATATGCGATACAAATTTTATTTCCTAAGAGTTTCTTCCAACACTTTCAAATCTCGCACATATAAATTATTTTATACCTCTAAAACATGGAAAGTATATTCTGAATAAAACATATGTCATATCCCTTTTGATAGCCCTAAATGCATAAATTCACTACGATCGGCTGAATAATTAGTTAACGTTATAACAAAGTCTATTTCGTATTGAATTTTTTAATTGTCTCATGTTGGTCTGGGACTTGGCCCATGTTGATCTGGGACAAAATAAAAGAATATGCCAATTGTTTTTTTTTTGCATAGGATGTCGTAAAAGGCGACTAATGATATATCGCGTTTTGGGTGTGTGATTGTGTAGGCGACAGGTTAGCCGCTTGTCACTGCTTTTTCACAATTTTCCATCTAACCCAGCCCGGCTTTATTTTTGGCTGAATGTGGTTGAAGGGGCATGCTGCCCCTTTGACTCTGCCTACCCCTTCGGGGATTATGGGCGTGATGTTATGTATGTATGTAATTTTTTTATTGAGTGAATTGGAATTGATTCGCTTGACAAATACTGACCGGTTGACATAGCGAAGAAAAATATACTGTACCGACCCCAGAAAACTTGCTAGAATATCATGATCATAAATCACAACTTCTTAACTATTTACGCCCTTTGCAAGGGTGCCACACTGTATTAGTTTGCACTGCGCCCATCGATCGTACTAACCGCAAAGCGCCATGGATACCCCCATTAAAATAATAAATTCACAAGCTGGTGTGTAATTTCGGAGCGATATTTATTAGCCTGATCAGCGTTTAGCTACCAAGTGCCCCTGGGACGAAGGAGCCAATTTCATGGTTATCTTTCCAGTGTTGTAGTGAGACTGAAAGGTTATCATTTATACTATACAGATAAAAAAATGTTTATATAAGTTTATATTTGTAATCTATACTAATATTATAAAGAGGAATGATTTGATTGTTTGTTTGTATAGAATACGCTCCGAAACCATTAAACCGATTTAAAAAATTATTTCATTAATAGAAAGATACTTTATCAGAGAGTAACATAGGCTATATTTTATTCCTGTATTCCCACGGGAACGGTGACTACGCGGGTGAAACCGCGGGGTGCTGCTATTGCCAAATAAATAGCATATTTCTAAACGCATAGTAAAAGGTAAAATGTTTTATAAAAAAATGTCTGGGTGTTCCAGCTGATCTCTAATAAATATATTGTATAAATATTAGACATCATACGATTGATATACTTAGTTTTTTTAAGCTAGTGTAACACTTTTATTCTAGATATCAGAAACAAATACCTGATCCCGCATCTGGACAAATAGCTATCGATGAAAATACTTTTTCATCGACAGCTATTTGTCCAGATGCGGGATTAAACCCACACAACTTGCATTCGAAGCGATGGTTTAACCATTGGACTACATTGATTTATCCTGTTCATTATGTTAATGAGGAATAAAAAAAAAGAAGAAGTGTATAATTACTTATCTTTGACTTAATTTTGGAGGCGTGTGCAAAAGCTTTATAAATAACAAGTTGTGCCCGCGGTTTCACCCACGTTTATGGATAATGTTATATAGTCTATAGCCTTCCTTGATAAATGGGCTATCTAGCACTGAAAGGATTTTTCAAATCGGACCAGTAGTGCCTGAGAAAAGCGCGTTCAAGCAAACAAACAAACTCTTTAGCCTTATATTATTAGTATTAGTATATATAAATAACTAACTAAACTTCACGCCACTTCCCTAGCGGGGTAGGCAGAGAGTACTGAACGCCATATGGCACGATCCTTACGCACTTAAATAATTAAATTCCTCTTATTTGTTCCAGCTGCGATCGAGTCTCTCCACGCCCCCACGGGGGGAGGGGTCGAGCTACCATGTGACGTCACGCCAGCCCTGCCTGATGACAAAGTTGGCCTCGTCATCTGGTACAAACAGGGCCACGAGACGCCAATATACTCGTAAGTACTTTGAGCCATCATCAATCATCATGTACCTAGCGTTGTGTCCTGTGCTGAGTCGAAGTCCGTTTAGACCATGATCCAGGATTTAGTGAGTCTGCTGATGTGACCTTTGTTACCCTAAGATAAGGGAACCAGACAATATTTAGATTATGGTTACAAATCCAAAGTGATTTGAATTGACAGGTTTCATCGCGATGTTTTCCCTCACCGTCGAGCTAGTGGTATAAATACGTAGGTACATAGATTTGAAACATCACCACCTCTCACTTGTCCGTATTTTAAAAATCTAGGATAATGATCCAACAAGACCTCGATCAGGAACGGGACATAACGCTAGAAAGATGAGAAGAGATGCAATTAAGGAGTCATCCATAAATTAAGTCACACAAATTTCATGATTTTTGAGTGACATGACATGTCTTACAATTTAATTTTAATGTTTACATGTAACATATTATGTGATTATTTAATATCTGACTGCGTCGTTGGTCTAGTGGCAGCATTACCTGCGCCGCCTACAGACCAGGGGTCTGTAGGCGGCTTGGTCCTGCGCCTGACTCTCTCCAGTCATGTCGAATTGCCGTCTCACCGGACTATGAGAGTGAAGGAAAAGAGAGTGCACCTGTATTAGCGCACACACTTGTGCACTATAATACCTCCTGCGCAGATGGCTAACCCTCGTTGAGATTGGCCGCTGTGACCGATATCGGTTAGGAGGACATTATTATTATATGATTCTTCATAATTTACTGTCGTATCATCGCTAATGATATGTAATATTTATGGAAGTTGTCTCGACCATAGACAACTTCCATAAATGTCAAGTTTATTCGAAGCTTTAATAGTATTCAGGTTCTTTCAAAACTTCCCCAAAGATTCTGTTGACTGACCCGCATAGCAACGAAGTTTGCGAAGTATCCCAGATATTGTGGAAGCTAGAAATGTGTTTTGTAGTTAATGGGCTAGATTGTATTGTCGTTGGTACAATGGTAACTTCTTTGTGCTTAAATCTTTTTATTTTATTGGACAAGTTTTAAGTTAGTTTTATTTCAACTTAATTCAATTGTTTCGTAAAATGTTCTTCTGCTCGACATTAGACATACATTTTCAAATATACGAAAATTACTTTAGATAGGTATACATGCTTGCAATCCCTAAAGGTTTAGGAACAGTTCAAGGAGCATTTATCTCCTTTAATTTTGGCCAAGAATAAAAATGATTTATATTTAAAGAAAAAAATTTAAAAAGTAGTAACAAGTGGCTTGCCCAAACACAATACACTATTATTCGTCTTTTACAAAATGTCAAAAAATAAAACAAGGTTAGATTAAATGGAAAATTCAAAAAAAGTAGTGAATAGTGGCTTGTCGTCGCCTACACAATCACACACCCAAAACTCTTTATACCATTAGTAGGCATAGAACACAGTTGGCACATATATTTCAGTCCATAACCAACATGGGACAAATGGGACCTTTTTTAGTACTAGCGAAAAAATAATGTTAATTGCCTCATAACGTTTCAGCCCAAAACCGATATAAAATAGGTCACACCTGCAGGTTTATGTGGAAACTTTTACAGTCACATCCCAAATTCTGGAATTGCGTAGGAATGTACCGAGGGTTTTATTGGCCCGTATCAAGTAGATATGGTGGCTAACTCAATAAATTATTGCGTCATCATAGTAACATCTTTTAGTTAACTCGAAGCGCCGCGGCGCAGCAAAATGAAATGCGCCGAGCGGAACGGGATGTTGTAACATTAAATATGACTTGTAGGTATATACAATACAATTTATATATATAACTATACTAGCTGCACCCGCGGTTTCACTCTTACGTTTAATTGACTATACAACAGATTTTTTGACTGGCTCGATGGCGCATTCGGTAGTGACCCTGCCCCATGCGCCAAGAGTTGTGGGTTCGATTCTCACCCAGGACAAACATTCGTATGATGAATACTTGTGTTTGTTCTGTGTCTGGGTGTTAATATCCAATATTTAAGTATATTGTTGTTATACCACTGTTGATTCTGATATCCGTAACACAAGTGCTTAAGCTACTTACCTCGGAGTCAGATCAATGTATGTGATGTAGTCGGATATTTATTTATTTATTTTATTTTTATTTGAACCAGTAGTTGCTGAGATTAGCGCGTTCGAGCAAACAGACAAATAAACTTACAAATATTATAAAGCTAAAGAGTTTGCAAGCATGATGAAATGTTATGTTGTCTATACTAACATTATAAAGAGAAACGATTTTGTTGTTTGTTTGTCGGTTTGTATCGGATAGGCTCCGAAACTACTTGACCGATTTGGATTATTCTTCCACCAATGGAAAGCTACTTTATCAGCAAGTAACATAGAATATATTTTATCCTCGTATTTCTATGGGAACGGGAACTACGTGGGTGAAACCGCGGGGCGCTGCTATATTATATCCTTCTTAAATAAATGAATAAATTAACTAGACTGACACACCAATTCCCTAGTCCCAAACTAAGCTTGTGCTTGTGGAACCAGGTGAACGGATAGACATATTACATAATACGTTTATAAACATCCATGACTCGAGTACAAATGTTCAAATGTACCATGTTCATCAAACAAAACATTTGGCCTTATCAGGATTCGAAACCGCGACCAACGGGCCAAATGTATTAAAAAGGTAACATTTCGGCTAACCCTTAAATACCCTTATAAAATCCGACACACCAAGAAAAAAAACGCCACATTCTTAATTGGTACCAAATTAATTAAAACCGATGGGGGTTTATCGTAATTTACAGCTGTTTTGTTTTGTTCCGTGAGATTGTTTTATAAACAACAGACGGAATAATTGGAATTGTGTTGATATTCCACGTTAATGGGGTATAGCCATTAAATGGTGGTGGCACCTTAATTACAGAGCTTAATTATAAACATCAATGGCTTTTGATGCAGGTTGCAATGACTTGAATATGGTACTTCGATTCTGGCTGGTGTTAACAGAAGTTGGTGTCAGACATAACATAACATAACATCACGCCCATAATCCCCGAAGGGGTAGGCAGAGTCAAAGGGACAGCTGTCCCCTTTAACCACATGCAGCCAAAAATAAAACTGGGCTGGGTTAGATAGAAAATTGTGAAAAAGTAGTGACAAGTGGCTAGTTTGTCGCCTACACAATCACATACCCAAAAACCCGATGTGCCATTAGTCACCTTTTACGACATGCTAGGCAAAAAACACAGTTGGCAAATTCTTTTTAAGTCCCAGACCAACACGGGGCTTAGTGTTAGAAGGCCTAAAAACCAAATAGGTGCATTGAAAAGAATTATGAATTTGAAAGCGCTCGGCTCTGTATGCCCACCCGGCCAGGGGAATGACATGAAGTTAGTTAGTTAGTTTTATTTCTGTAAAATATTTTTTTCTTGTCCCATGTTGGTCTGGGACTTAAAAAGAATGTGCCAACTCTGTTTCTTGCCTAGCATGTCGTAAAAGGCGACAAATGGTATATGGGGTTTTGGGTATGAGATTGTGTAGGCGACAAGCTAGCCATTTGTCACTGCTTTTTCACAATTTTTCATCTAACCAGTTTTGTTTCTGGCTGAATGTGGTTAAAGAAGCCTGCTGCCTCTTTGACTCTGCCTACCTCTTCGGGGATTATGGGCGTGATGTTAAGTATGTATGTATGTAAAATATTTCTCTGCCTAGGGAAGTAGCGTGAAGTTGAGTTGTAAAATATTCATATAATACATAGATTCATTCGTACTATTACGCCTGGTATCCCTAAAGGAGTAAATATAGTCCAGCAGTCAGATTTCTTAACTACTTTAAGCCAAGTGAGTGAAGAGGCGAGTGAGGTATGTAAGGAGCGTGCCATATGGCGTGCGGTTCTCTCTGCCTACCCGCTAGGGAAGTGGCGTGAAGTTTAGTTAGTTAGTGACAACTAGCTAGTCATCAGCTACAATCATATGACCTGACCAAAACCTTAGACACTATCAGTCGCCTTTTATAAGGCGTAAAAGTACGAAAGTACATCCCCATTCAATAACAAACCTTATCATAATACAATAAGGACACAAGATTACACTTGCTGTACTTGCTCTTGGTCACCCATCCAACTGAGTCCACAACATACACACACCTTAACTTCCTCATTACCATCAATCGTTGCACACTAATCTTAATACCCCTAAACTTCCAAATTGATTTACCGCTCAGCTTACGTAGGATATGACGTCATAGTGCCGTAAGACAAACATTCCTGCATTAATGTCACTAATCCCGTGATCCTGGGTTGACCCAGTTAGTTGAACACAAAAAAGCCGACGCTCGCATGCCGACTAGCATCTGATGCATTGTAAATTGTCAGTCATTATACATTAAAGGTTTATCTTGATGTGTCTTTTAGAAATTGTGGTCATACCATCTAAGTATGACATTTCAAAAATATGTGCCAACTGTGTTCCTTGTCTAGCATGTCGTAAAAGGCGACTAATGGTGAATAGGGTGTTGGGTATGTAATTATGTAGGCGATTACCTGCTTGTCACTACTTTTTCGCAATTTCCCATCTAACCCAAAATATTTTTAAAAACATAACAATAACATCACGCCCATTATCCCCGAAAGGGTAGGCAGAGTCAAAGGGGTAGCTGGCCTTATTAACCACATTTAGCCAATAATAAAACTCGGCTGTGTTAGATAAATATTGTTTTTTTTTTAATTTTGGGCTTATAGTAGTTGCTATGTTTAAGGCTACATTTCATCCCGAAAATATAGTATATTCTGCAGGACACATTAGAGAGTATCTGTAACAGACTAAATAGGTCTTCAATTAAACATTGCCTGTTATGTGTGCTATTCCAGTCTTTAATCAATGTATGTGCCTAATTTAATCCAGAACACTTCAGCAGTTTTTTTCGTTAGAAACACACAAAAAAATACAAATTTCACTTTTTTATCATATTAGTGTAGACAAATTGTTATTATAAAAAATGGGAAAATAAAACTACCCAACAATTTTATTATTTATTGTTTTCTATTCGATTTTAAAATTCGGTTACCGTGCCAATAATAATTGTATTGTATTCGTGGAAAGAACGTTGAAAATTTTCCTGTTAAAAATATTTTTTATGCTTAATTAACTCCATTGAAGATAATTTATGTGACAAAAGAATTCCTAAAATAGCGTTGAAATGATTAACTGTTATTTGATTAAAATTTTTATTGTTTATCTGTCCCATGTTGGTCTGGGACTTGGCTCATGTTGGTCTGGAACTTGGCTTATGTTGGTCTGGAACTTGGCTTATGTTGATCTGGGACAAAAAAAAAGAATGTGCCAACTGCGGTTCTTGTCTAGCATGTCGTAAAAGGCGACTAATGGTTTACGGGGTTTTGGGTATGTGATTGTGTAGGCGACAGGTTAGCCGCTTGTCACTGCTTTTCACAATTTTCCATCTAACCTATTTTTGGCTGAATGTGGTTGAAGGGTCATGCTGCCCCTTTGACTCTGCCTACTTCTTCGGGGATTATGGGCGTGATGTTATGCTGTTATGCTATGCTTTGTTACGTTTCATGTCCATCAGATTTATTCATTTATTTATTATTATTAAGGTATACACAAAAGGTAGCAATCATAACAGACCCAAAAGCGTGTACGCATACCGTGATAAAACTATTTCACGTAAACAAAGTAAACAACAATTTAGTTTAAGCTAAAAGTTAAAGCCGATAACATAATATGTTAGTTAGTTAAATATATTCTTAAAACAAAGCTAAATCTAGAATTTAGAATGAGAAAATGATTATTATTGAATGGAATTGGTTATAATATTTTATACAACAGATCGTTGATGTTTCAAACGAAATGAAATGAAGCATGTCGCGCAATAAACTCATCTCCTAAACCGTGATCCAGGATTTAGCGAGTATGGTAATTACGTTTAAGCGAGATCACTCTGTAACCTTTATATAGGGAAACCAGACATTGAGCTACCACGGCTCATATAACGCACTAAACTGTGTTATCGCAATTCCGTAGCGCAGTGTTACATATCCAAACAATAACAGCTGTCGTTCAATATCAAAACGGAGCGGTATCTTTGATCTCATTCAACTGACGTATTAATGTCAATGTGTGAATTTAATCTATCGGTCATGAGTTCACGACATGACACTTTGACAATTTGTTTGCTCTCGCCGACATCATAATATTTGTTAAACTTAGTTTTTCATGTGACTTTGCTTGTATCTTATTTTTAACAATAGTCGTTTAAATTTTGTTTCGTTTATAAAAGTGTTCTTTGAATCGAAAATAAATCGATGTATTATATTTTATGTACTACTAGGTTCATCATCCTCTTAGCGTCCTAGCATCCCCGACCAAGCAAGGAACATACCGTGCTTGTTAGGGGGTGCAGTGGATCGGGGATGCTCGGGAGATCATTAGATTTAATCACGATATTTTCCCTCACCGCCGAGCTAGTGATATAAATACGTACATAGATTGGAAAAATCCAGAACAAATTAACAAATGAAGAGCGGTGGTAGCTCAATGGTAAGGACACGCGCCTAGCATGTACCTCTAGATTTTTCAAATCTATATACATATTTATACCACTAGCTCAACGGTGAGGGAAAACATCGTGATGAAACCTGCAAATTCAAAACAACTTTGAATTTGTAACCATGATCCAATAATTGTCTGGTTCCCCTATCTTAGGGTTACGAAGGTCAGATCGGCAGTCGCTTCAATGTAATTACCAGACTCGCTAAATCCTGGATCATGGTCTAAGCGGACCCCGTCCAAGCACGGGACATAACGCTAGGAAGATGATGATAGATTGGAAAAATCCAGAGGTACGTGCTCGGTTTGAACGCGCACCCCTCGGTTATGAGGACATGTCGTTACCATTGAGCTACCACCGCTCTTGAACTAGTAAAAACATACTCTTACTATGTAAAATGTCTTAAAATAAACAATATTTTGAATAATTATATATATAGAAGTAGTAGTAACTACCGCTCCCATACATACATTGTATCATACAATTCCCTCTTGTAAAACATTACATAAGGGATGTAGAATTCCAAACTCGAACAGCCTGTGGTTAATCCGGGAAAGTTCAGTTACTTGAGCAAGTCTAGATTCGTACTGCATATTGATCTAGGTTTCAAATCTAGACCGGAACTTGTGACTTGTCTAACTTAAATGGATGTGGTTATGAAGGCACAAGTTTCATATTGGATGTGGCTAGCGATTATAAGATTTGGTGATTAAGTTTTAATTAGGGTGTTTAAGAGTTGTGATGATGTAATTGTTTTGTACGTGGACAAGATTTTGTTCCATGTTGGTCTAGGACTTAAAAAGGATGTACCAACTATATTCCGTGCCTAGAATGCCTTGAAAGGTGACTAATGGTGATTGGATTTCTCAGAACTAGTACATACATATATAACATCACGCCCTTAATCCCCGAAGGGATAGGCAGAGTCAAAGGGGCAGCAAGCCCCTTCAACCACATTCAGCCAAAAATAAAGTCGGGCTGGGTTAGATCGAAAATTGTGAAAAAGCAGTGACAAGCGGCTAGCTCGTCGCCTACACAATCACATACCCAAAACCCGATATACCATTAGTCGCCTTTTACGACATGCTAGGCAAGAACCACAGTTGGCACATTCTTTTTTTTTGTCCCAGATCTACATGGGCCAAGTCCCAGACCAACATGGGACTCAGAAATAGTACCATCATCATATCACCACGCCCGTAATCCCCGAAGGGGTAGGCAAAGTTCAAAGAGCGATATGCAGCTTAAACCACATTCAGCTAAAAATTATTACGGTTAGATGGAAAATTGTACAAAAATGTGGCTAACTCGTCGCCTACGTAATCGCCAATCCAGAATTCCACAATAAAAAGAAATAGTACTAACCCAATTAATATTAAAACCTAATTAAGTTTCACAAAGTTGTGTACAGAACTCGTAAAGATACAATAGACAAAGCCACAGTTCCGCCATTTTGTTTTGATGTCCTTGAGATAATTAATAGCTCTTTGTAGTTTTCAACTTTAACAGAGGATATGAACGCAACGTTTAATGTTATTTAGCTGATTTAACAATGGGGTTTTCCTAATGTTATATCCCGTAGTCTGGATTTACTTTGCTTATGATCCTAGATTCATAATGAAGACTAGATATTAAAAAAAAAATGTTTTGTATGATTTTAAACTTTTTAAGTAGCTTTACACCAGTTCACTGGTATGGTAGGCGAGAGAGCCGATCGCAAAGCACGGCCCTTACACACCTCACTCGCTTTTAACATTCAGTCATTTCATACAAGCTCTGCGGTTATTATGGCTCATCATCTTCCTAGCGTTACGTCCCGTGCTTAGACGGCCGCTTAGACCATGATCCAGGATTTAGCGAGTCTGGTAATTACATTGAAGCGATTGACGATCTGACCTTCGTAACCCTAAGATAGGGGAACCAGACAATTTTTGGATCATGGTTACTAATCCAAAGTTGTTTGAATTTGCAGGTTTCATCACGATGTTTTCCCTCACCGAGCTAGTGGTATAACTACGTACATAGATTTTTAAAATCCAGAGGTGCGTGCCCGGGATTGAACCCACACTCCTCGGTTAAGAGGCGCGTGTCCTTACCATTGAGCTACCACCGCTCTCTGCGGCTATGCGGTTATTATGGCCAACATTTAATATTTTGCATTGCATCATCAATAGAAATAACACTAACAGGGCTAAACGCGATAAGTACTCATGTACCATAATGCATTACTACTAGAATTATCTAGTAACTTTTGTTGTATCACAGAAGCCAATTTTAAAATAAAAAATAGCTATCAACTCTTTTTAATATTACATTTACTATGATCGTAAATGTAATATTAAAAAGAGTTGATAACTATTCACCAGACTAGGAAGGAATAACGCTTAGATGATGATTTAAATTTTTACTAGCCGTACGCTCTCAAGCTAATCAAAATAAAAAAAAAAAAAAAATTCAGTCGAATTGAGAACCTCCTCCTTTTTTTTGAAGTCGGTTAAAAATCAACAACTCATTTAAGTGATCTCCAAGTCACGACGAACCGTCCGACGTCGAACACGACTAACACAATAAAACAAGATCTCTTTGAGATCTCAATTACATACGTCATTTTACACGATATCGATTATCGGATACGAAAAAAGTAAGTTAGTTGATTGGAATATCATCATCCTCTTGCCCTTCTCCCAGTTCATCTGGGGTCGGCGCAGCATGTCTTCTTCTTCCATACGTCCTGGTCAGCCGTCATCAAGCTATCCACTCCCATTTTACTCATATCATCATCATAATACTTTTGATTGGAATATCACAAGGAAGAAATTGTTTTATCGTACTACGGCTTTATCAAAATTAGGGGTTATGATTTTAGCAATCTACACAAGGTTGTTTTTGGTATATGTAACCTCTAACCTACTTTTTTTAGCTCATTATTCTAAGGAACCAATTTAAAGGTTTTTAGAAAATGAGCAGATTTTTTTACTTTTCATTCAAAATAGCCTATTTCAGCTTATTTCTCCATGAACTCCTATCGCTTCGGGGATTGCATTTCAGAAGCATTAAATAAATAAATATCACGCTATGATGTAGCGTACGCATACGCAACGCATACAATGATCTGACTCCGAGGTAAGTAGCTTAAGCACTTGTGTTACGGATATCAGAATCTACAGTGGTATTACAAATACTTAAATATTCGATTTTAACACCCAGACCCAGAACAAACACAAGTCATTCGAATGGTTGTCCTGGGTGGGGATCGAACCAACAAATTCGACAATTCTTGGCGCAAGGGGCAGGGTCACTACCGAATGAGCCATCGAGCCAGTCATTGCGGGCATAATAGTAAATACTCCGAAAGACGTCAATCAAATCTCACAGACAAAATGTCATCTAACATCCAATTTAAACCAAATAATTCTCGACCAATCAGCAGGTAAGGACACGCGCCTCTTAGCCGAGGGGTGCGGGTTCAAACCCGGGCACGTACCCCTAGATTTTTAAATCTTTGTACGTATTTATACCACTAGCTCGACAGTGAGGGAAAACATCGTGATGAAACCTGCAAATTTAAATAACTTTGGATTTGTAACCATGTTCCAAAAATTGTCTGGTTCCCCTATCTTAGGGTTACGAAGGTCAGATCGGCAGTCGCTTCAATGTAATTACCAGACTCGCTAAATCCGTGCTTAGACCCCGTCTAAGCACGGGACATAACGCTAGGAAGATGATGAATCAGCATTTTGCTATAAACCAGTCAAATCTAGATAGCCAATCAAACCGTCGCAATAGTAACGTCATTGGAGAATTCACTTAGTCTCAAACAAACTTAATCACATTAGCACTCTACCGGTTATTTGCTCGGTGGTTCTAATTTATATAAATGTGTAGTGAACTGAATGTATTCGACTTAAATCTTGCAGGCTACTGGAACTAACTTAGTTAAACTTAAGTAGTCGATTCGTATATTAATGACCAATTCTCACGACAGGATAGAATTTCAGAATAGCAGAATAGTTTGGTTCAAGTTTTGTTTCAAGAATTGGTTTCACGGACGTGATGTCTTAAGTTTAAAAGTGCGGTGGTAGCTCCAATACTCTACAGATAGCGCGCGAGTTGAATGCAGAGCTCAGGTATGTCTCGTCTCAGGCCCCGACTGCATTCAACTCGCGCGCTATCTGTAGTTCACTAACATTTTTTATAGTCCGTAAGTTAGATAATAAAAAAATATTGAATATGTATTTTTTGCTTTATCAAATACTCGAAAAATTACAAAGATACAGCGCTTCAAAGTTTTCAAATCGGGCGCTTTACGTCACTCGGACGGTGAAATTTTACGCACCTAGTGACGTAACGCGGTATTTAACAAGGCGACAAAAGAAAAAATACATAAGCAATATTTTGTATAATCTCAATATTGAACTGTAAAGAATTTTTGAGTTAACTAGCATAATTTAGATTTAAGCACACGCATCACATATCACACACAACGGATGTTGGTTCCTGGGGACGTACCTCTATTCAAAGTAATCAACTAATCTACATATTCAAATTATATCCCATGTTGGTTTAGGACCTGAAAAAGGAACATCAAGTTCCTAAAATCACTTTTTGCCAAAAATAAAATGTTGGATTTAAATTTCATGGAAAATTGTGGGACGTTTGAAATAAGTGGCTTATTCGTCGCCAGAACATTCTTAAAAAATATATATATAAATATCAGATTTAACATTATTTCTAAAAAGTAGTATGTATATATGTACTTCCTTTTTTTTTTTTTTTTTTTTTTTTTTTTTTTTTTTTTTTTTTTTTTTTTTTTTTTTTTTTTTTTTGACGCGGAGAAATGCGTTACGCACCGTCACCCTACCCGGGGGGGCAGGGTGGTGTGTGGGGCTCCCGGGGGCCCTTGAGTAGGGGGCCCCGGCTCCGGCCAAGATGGTAGTGGCCGGGGTATACCCACTAAAACTCCGCGGTACCCCTCATCGCCTTAGTGGAAGTGAAGTGTGGGTGACTCGACATAGCCTTCGCTTCCACAAATCACCTCCGGCGGCCGGCCCACCCTATACGGCGGGCACCACTGGTTCCCCTCCAGGTGGTATGGAGGGGGAGGCGGGAATGACCGGGGGTACCGAGTCATTCCCAGCCGGCGGCGACGGAGACACGTGCAAGGCAGGTGGGAGCGCCCCCGCGCCCACCACCCGCTGGTCTCCATCAGGAGGGGCGAGGCTATTGTAATGACGCCTCACACGTCCCCTCCTACGCCTGCGAAGCAATGGAGCGGAAGGGTCATTCTCCCGCTCGCGCTCCGCCGCCTCCTTCTGCGAGATGACTTCCTCACAGAAGGTGGCGGTTGCCGCCCAGGCCCTCTCGCTCCGAAGCATGGTCTCCACCACGCTCGGGAGCGAGAGGTCTGGTCCGACTACTGAGCAAAGGCGAGCGCGCTGGTCGGACCACGACGGGCACGTGGATACAGTGTGCTCCGCCGTATCCTCCTCCGTGCCGCAGTGTGCGCACGACGGAGTCTCCTCACGCCCTATCCGGTGCAGGTACTTCCGGAAACACCCGTGTCCGGATAGTACCTGCACCAAACGATACGTTAAGAACCCGTGGGTTCGCTCGAGCCAGCGTTGAAGTACCGGCCCGAGCGCGTCCAGTATTCGACGGCCTGACTTCGACGTAGTGAGCTGCCGCGACCACTCCTGAACGAGGTTTTCTTGTGCCTCGCGCAGGATAGCCCCTCGTTCTTCAGGGGCTGGACGTTCACCTAAAGCCTTACGCTCTGCCAACCAATGATACGTTCTGGCCTGGACCCTCGCCTCCAGCTCCCAAGGCGGAGTCCCGGCGAGGGCGCAAGAAGCCGCAAAGCCCACCGTGCGGTAGCAACGTGCTACTCGCTGGGCTATTGCTCGTTGCGGCCTATGCAGGAGAGCAATGTTCTCTCTCCTGTGTAGGGAATCTGCCCAGATCGGCGCCCCATAGAGAGCCATGCTCTTAAGTATGCCGGCGTAGAGGCGCCGGCACTTAGCTTTCGGCCCCCCCAGGTTGGGGAGGAGCCAGCTAAGGGTGTTGGCGGCCTTCAGGAGGCGCGGCGACAGCCCGCGAAAATGTGGGCCAAACTGCCACCGCGCGTCCACTATAAGGCCCAAGTATTTTATTTGGGCCTTTACGTCTATTCTGACGCCCTCTATGTCAATATGGGCGTCAGCTGGAGGGCGTCGCTGTCGAGGCCCGTTAAAAAATGTGGCCTCGGTCTTCTCCAGTGCCACCTTTAATCCCAAAAGGCTGATGCGGCGCGCAACTAAAGCGCCGCCGGCCGCAGCCAGGCAGGATGCCTCCCCAAAACTCTTTCCCCGGGCCGTGACTAGAGTGTCATCTGCATAGCAAATGACACTCATGCCCGGGAGGAGTGCGCCGCGCAGGAGCCAATCAAATCCGATGTTCCACAGGAGGGGCCCCAAAACTGACCCCTGTGGAACACCGGACTCTACTCGACGACGACAGAGTGTGCCAAGCCTGTTCACAAAAAGAACCTCCCTGCTCTCCAAGTAATTTGTCAGCAGGTCCCGCAGGTATGGAGGCACCCTGTGGTATTTGAGGGCTTCCAAGATTGTTGAGTGGGGGATGGAGTTAAAAGCATTAGCTATGTCAAAAGATATAGCTAAAACTCCATCCCCCCGATTCCAGGCCTCTGTGACCAGATTTTTCAATCTCGATAATGCGTCTAGGGTGGAACGACCTGTTCGGAAGCCGTACTGTGCGTCTGATAGGTCTGGGCCCGACTCCCGGAGGTGTGCGTTGATGCGAGCTGCGAGTATTCGCTCGAACAACTTACCGACCTCGTCCAGAAGGACAATTGGCCGGTAAGCTGATGGGGAGTCGGGCGGACGCCCCTCCTTTCGAAGTAGACAGAGCTGGCCCTCCTTCCAAATTTTCGGGAACCTCCCGACCGTAAGACACCGGTCGAAGAGGTCCCGAAATCTCTCTGCCATCTCCTGCACTGCAAGCACGACTACGCGGGCTGGGACGCCGTCGGGGCCTGGGGCGGTCTTCTTGCCTTGGATGCGATCAATCGCTGCGTCAAATTCCTCAGCCGAGACTGAAGGGATTTCATTTTCGACTAGGGTAAGCCCTAACCGAGGCCTCATTGTGGGCGGGATGAAAACGGTGGACTTAGCCGGGAACAAAACCTGGACCACACTGTCCAATAACCTCGGCTCCAGGGTCTCCGTGAGGGGAGGGCCAATTTGGCGCAGTTGTTGGCGCGCTGCCTTATATGGACGCCCCCACGGATCCTGGTTTAATCCCTCCAGCATCTCGGCTCGGCAATTATCCTTGGCCTCTCCGATAGCGTTTTTTAGGACCCGCTTGGCTTCCAGGTATGAAGCGTAGAGCTGGGCCTCATTTTCTGGGTCCCGGTTTCGACGTCGTCTGCTCCTTGTATACGCCCGTCGCGCCGCAATGCTCGCGGCTCGAAGGTCCGCTATTTCAGTTGTCCACCAGTAGACTGCTCTTTTTGGTGGTGGGCGGCGGGACCGAGGCATGCTGGCATCGCATACCTCGGTCAGAGAGATCCGCAGTCTGGTGGCCAATTCGTCAACGCTGGAGTTTTCAGAGGGAGCCGCAAACCAGTCCTGGACGACTGCTGCCTCCCTCGCCATAGTTCGATCCAGGCGAGTAAGGGCCCACCTGGGAAATCTGGACTTGCTAGTGCTGGATGTTGCGGTAGGACTCCGAGCAGCGATTTCCCACCGTACATATTTGTGATCCGAAAGCGTTTCGGTCTCATCCACTCTCCAGTTTTTGACACGTGCGGCGACGGCAGGGGTGGCGAACACAATGTCCACCACCGATCCTCCCTGCTGCCGCACGCACGTGTGGGATGTCCCCCTGTTGAGGAGGGTCAGACCGGTGGAGGTAGCCCAGGACTCTAGGACTGGGCCCCGTCTATTACAACTGGTGGCTGGATTTCCCCAGGTCACCGATTTCGCATTCAGGTCCCCGGCAAATACGAAATGGCGGGGGGCCAACCTGCCGATAACTGCCGCCAGTCCATTTATAAAGGATTCAAACTCGTGGAGCTGGCGGTTGGGGGAGAAGTATGCCCCGATAATAGTGAACTCTCCCCATTCAACGACCACATACCCCGAGCCCCTTTCTAGTAGTGATAGGGGAGGGGAATCAGTGGAGGAGCGTGTGGTTAGGGCGACTATATTGTCCCTATCACCTACCCACCTGTTGGGAACCGAATAGGGCTCGGTAACCACAACCACGTCCACCAACCACTCGGCCGTCGCCTGTGACAATAAGTCTTGGGCCGACCGGCAGTGGTTGATGTTCGCCAAGAGAAAATGTGTAGAGTCGCTACTGGTCATTGTTGATCAGGACTGCTACCTCCATGGGTGTGGGGGCTTCAGCTGAAATCGAGGCCTCCGACGTTGTGACTGGGACCTGGATCGGGGTCCAAGTTTTACCCTTCTTGGCGGGGGGAGAGCAGTTCTTTCCCCCCATAACGTGGCCCGATGGCCTGCTGCTGTCCGCACACACAGCGCAGTGAGCCTTGGCTGTGCATGAGGCCACCTTGTGTCCTGGCTGGCCACACCTAAAACATAGGTCCGCCCTCTCGGTTGAGGATGGACAGAGAGCGCGTGTGTGGCCCAGGCCGAAACATCGAAAACAACGGAGGGGTGGGTCCTCTAGGGCTTTGACGGAGGCGGACGAGAAGCCCACTAAAAAGCGACCCCCTTCCACGACAATTTTGGCCGCGGTGATGGGGCACTGGACACGAATTGTGCCTACACCCCCACGGCCAGGACGAATATTGCCCGCCTTCACGTCTTCGACGTTGCACTTACCGACCGCCGCGATTTTCTCGACAACCTCCTCTTTAGTGACGGAGTCATCGAGTTCTGAAATGACCAGGCTGGTGTTCTTTTGGGGCCTGGTCACCCTTGCCACGTCTGCGACAGTCTCCCGCAACTTAGCGGCAAAACTGTCTGCCTGCTCAGCACTCCCTGCGCCTGGGAACTCGAACTTTCGAGCTCCCGTCTGAGTCTGTCGGCATCGCGCAGAACCTAACTGCGAGACATCCATATTGGTCCTGGCTCTCCTGAGCACGGACTCGTATGTTTCCCCCTTTTGTAAGGCGTCCGCAGTCAGGGTCACGATGACAGCAGAGGTCTTTGGGGGAACTAACTTCTTCTTGGGCGGGGCCTTCTTCGACTTTGCCTTCGCCGAGTCCAGCTTAGGCTTAGATGTTCCCTTTGCGGTCGCTGAGGATGGACCTTTCGAGGACGACGGTACAGATTGGGTGGGGATGGGGGCTGGGGCTGTGACAGTCTTCTTACCCTTGCCCTTCCCCTTCCTGACCACCGTAGACCACCCATTGTTGGCAGGTGTGACGGACGGTAGCAGACAGTCTTCTGGGGCAGGTTGCGGGGCCGTAGGTGTAGGTGGTCTCGCTGGATTTGCAGAAGAGGGCCCTGGGATGGGAGCTGGGGCTGCAGATTTCGCTCCAGTCTGTTTAGGGGATATATGTACTTCCTACTATATCCTAACTAACATTATAAATGCGAATGTGAGTTTGCTTGTAACGTTTTTTCGTCTAAACCACTATCGATGGTCGATATTTAAAATTCTTTCACCAATGGTAAGCTACATTATTAACGTATAACATAGACTATATTTTATCCCCGTTTTCCCACGAGAACGGGAATTATGAGGGGGAACTCCGGGGCCTACATATAGTAAGTATTAAAATAATCATGATACAACGTGTTTTAACTATAATTTTTGTTCACAGGCTGGACACCCGAGAGGGCAGGCCCTCACATTGGTCTGACTCTTCGACACTTGGCGTCAGGGCTACCTTCAGGAGTGACACTACTCCTGCTGTGCTGGTTCTCACAAAATTAAGGTATGGGAAATGCGTGTTTATTTACCAAGAATAGGTATTCATACATAGCTGAGATGAGAGCAGTGCTATCAACGATTACTCAATTTTTTTATTCGACTGTGTATGCTCTATTAAACAGTCTCATGTTTCGAATTAAATATGTTTTCTGCAATTTAAAATTTAGATTTGTTGATTAACCTTTGACATCCCGGTCGTCGCGATATCGAGTCCATAACAAATGAAAATCAATTGTGTCTGGAATCTCGGTACTCGAAGCATTAATAACGAACTCTGGTTAATATTACTTGAAACCTGATTTCTCACTCAATGTGTACCTCAAAAAATTTCGTTTTCCTAGATGTACTTTGAGCACAAAAAGTTTGCGGAACACTTTTTAAGTACATACCAGACATGCAATACAGTTGGCACATAGCAACACTAAAATACAGGATTTTGCAGTAATCTTGTAAAAATATCGCACACGTGCAAATATCCCATAATCCAAACACGCGAAGCACTGAGTCGCACTAAATTATGAATATCGGGTCTGAGTTCTCGCTTCGTGAATTATTAACTTTAAAGGGGTACCTGCGATGTATAACGATTGATGGTTTCACAGGCTGATTTTGTTTAAATAATATATGTATTTCCTTAACCCAACTTAGACATCGAGTAATAATCAATGACATGTTTGGCGCAAGTTCCAAGTATAAGAGATTGGAGTTGAATTAATTTATATTTCTATAAAATCAAATGAAGAGGCTCGGTGATTAATGTTGGTGTGGGACTCAACAATAATGTGACAACTGTGTAGCATGTCGTAAAATGCGACGAATGGTGTATTCTGTACTGAGTGAGTAGGCGACAATCTAGCCACTTGTCACTTTACTCCGATGGCTCAGCAACCCAAATTGAGTCTTGACCTCCGATACAAGACTTCTCAATTTTATTTTTGGCACTTTTAGTGGTTATTAAATCTTTCTGGTCCTTGTAATCAGCTAACAATCTTCAGGAATTACAAATGTATGTGTCAGGTATTGAAAATCGAAAAATAACTTTTTTTTCTAATATTTTATGTCGTATGTCAACCGATAAATCATAGAATTTCACATACATGGATATGAAATGGAATGTAATTGGCTTTTTCTTATTTTTATGGGCTTACGAATCGTCAAAGCAAAGTGAAATTATCATAGGTCGGAAAAATAATTCTACCGAGAAGACATCGGTCAGAAATTCGGCAAACAGAAAATCAAACAAATGAATACGAATCTATTCACCAGTCGTTTGTTTACAACCAAAGAGGTTTTTGTTTACAGTTCTTTGTTCCACAATTCTTCACTTGTCTATGGAGGTAATATGATATTTTTGGTGCCCTCACCAAGTCTATGAATAGGGTCGAGCTTGGTGAAACTATTAGTTCGAAGGGTTTAATGCGTTCAATACTTGTTTGTTTATATTGGATTTCTAGGTAGGAGTAAGTGGAGGCACGAGTTTAGCTATTAAATATCGATTAGAATGACGGTTTTATTTAAGCCGATGTAGTAAGTATATACAAAAGTAAATAAAGGTTGTGTTAGCTACACATCCTTTATTTACTTTTGTTAATACTAAGTACATACCATATACCTACATAATTATGTATAATATACATAATAGAATCTGTCTACGGAGCCAGAAAACGGTTAAAACCAAGCGATTGTAGTTCCAATATACGGATTTGTTGTAATTTCCATACAGCCTCCTGTCTTTGGAATCTATACTAATATTATAAAGCTGAAGAGTTTGTTTGTTTGCTTGAACGCGCTAATCTTAGGAACTACTGGTCCGATTTTAAAAATTCTCTCAGTGTTATAAAGCCCATTTATCGAGGAAGGCTAGGTTTTATAACATTAACCAAAAGCGCAAATGAAACCGCGGGCATAGCTACTTCAAAAAAATATTGAGTTAGGTTAAATGGAGAACTGTGGTAGATTCATATTATTAGTTGATTTTCCTGTTGAATTGAAGATTTATAAGTGTTTGTTTCAAACCTATATAAATAAAGAATATTTTGACTTTGACTTTTGACTTTGTGAAAAAAATAGAAGTGACTCAGCTGTCTCCTACACAAGCAAACATCCAATTCCGAATGCTATAGGACACGGTTCATTATTTTTAAGTCCTAAACCAAAATTAGACCAGTTTAATATAAGCAGTTATATAGTCGTAGGATGGCAATCAGTAACAGACCTGGGTTCAAATCTCGGGTCAAACCAAAAAAAAAAAAAATTCGTGTTCCTATTGCAATTAGTACCATCCCGCAGGATGCCATAGCCATGACCAAAATCGGTTAGAATGATATTTATTTACTTATAATATTAGTAAGATTAATTGTAAATTTCTTCCACAGGCCTGAAGACAGCGGTCAGTACCGATGTCGAGTGGACTTCATGAAATCTCCGACGAAGAATACGAGACTGAACCTCACTGTGCTCAGTAAGTATTTATATATGTTTAATTGATTGTTGCCCGCGACTTCGCCCGCACGGGATTAAACGAAAACATTTTTTTTTTCGAAATTAAAACTTAAGTTGAAAAATAACCTCTTTAAATTTTATTTTGGCAATGAAGAATGCCAGACTATATCCGTCTTATGGGTGTAATCTATTTCTAGGCTGAAATTCATCAAAATTAGTTCAGCCGTTTGCACGTGAAAAGGAAACACATAGACATGTTTGCATTTACAATATTATACATATATTATAGTAATGATAATTTTACTAATTAAAAATATAACTATAGTTATTAGAACATTTTCGTTATATGGGAAATACATCGATTGATTGTCAATACATAACTCAGGATTCTTCTCGGTAGATGCAACATTCCGAACCGGTGGTAGAATCATATCTCTTTTAACTGTTTTTGACGATTTGTAAGTGTTTCTTTGAAACCTATATAAATAAAGAATATTTTGACTTTGACTTTGAATTTGACTCGCCGACTCTAGAAACACACTCTTTAGTCCTTAATCTTGTTTAGACTTTTCTCAGCCGCCATATTTATTTAACATACCTTGCCGGTTTCTTTTCGGTAGAAGCAACATTCCGAACCGGAGGTAGATTCATATGATTAGTTTATTTTCTTGTTGAATTGACGATTTACAAGTGTTTGTTTCAAACCTATATAAATAAAGAGTATTCTGACTTTGACTTTGAATGCCTAGCACATCACTAGTTCTTATTTATAGCCTATTAAGATATAATATACCCGCAGTCTAGATATATGTAGTTCATCACTAACCCAGTTTATTGAAAAAAACTTTGTCTATTTCGATAAAACTCTTTGGGGTTCAGTCCCGAAATATTTGCAACACGAGTATAATTTTGTATGAATTTATCTATACTAATATCATAAAAAGGAAAGATTTGATTGTTTGCTTGTTTGCGTTGAATATGCTCAGAAACTACTGGACGGATTTGATATATTCTTTCAGCAATGGCAAGCTACTTTATCAGCGAGTAACATAGGCTATATTTTATCCCCGTATTCCCACGGGAACGGGAACTACGCGAGTGAAGCCGCGGGGCGCTACTATGTATTACTAATAAATGTTTAACACGGATATGTCGTTCTATGAATCGTTATTAATATTGTTAATGCGAAATTATCTATATCTATCTGTTCAATCCATCGTCGCGCGTAAACTACTTAAGGGATTGTTATTTAATTTATTAGCGAAACTTTGAATCTAAGGAGAGGACATACACTTCATTCCGCTCTTAATGCCAGTAGGGGTTGGCAGCGTCAAAGGGCAGCAAGCCCCTTTATCCACAAATAAATAAAACTGGGCTGGGTTAGATGGAAAACTGTGAAAAGGTACTGACAACTGTCTAACTCATCGCCTACACTATCACATACCCAAAACCCAATATACTATTAGTCGCCTTTTACGACATGCTAGGCAAGGACACATTCTTATTAAGTCCCATACCAACATGGGACGTATATTTATTTTATTTTTTTATTGCATTAACTTTACCTAACTATTTTGTACATTAGCTGCGTATTTTTAGATTCCTAAGGAATCCTAACAGTTGGTTACAGTAAAAGAATAGTTCATTGCTGTCCTTGGCCAACTTGATTTATAGCCACTCTGATGCTATCAGCCACGATTGGGCTGAACGATGGCTGGTAACTTGAGGTGTTGTCGTTTAGATAGGGGGGTCCCATGTAATGGGGGTTTATACAGCCCTTCGTGCTTGCTTTGAAAGTCCGCGATTGGTACTAGACTACTAGTGTTGTAATTTCACGATTCGTAAAATTGTCGATAGTGTCGCAGTATTTAACAGTTTTGTCGCAATTTTCAACGTTAGATACTAAAAATACTACACAATATTTTTAGTTTGTACGAATATTCTTACCTACTCATTTAACTTATTATTCTAAGGAACTAAGTCAAACAATTTTAGAAAACAATATATTTTTTTTTACTATTTTGTATGAAAAGATTTTTTTTTTTTTTTTCATTTTCTACAAAAATTTTTTTTCATTTTCTACAAAAACTAACTTCTTAACTAAATAAACTTCACGTCACTTCCCTAGCGGGGTAGGCAAAGAGAACCGATTCTACAGTTTTTACAATATTATCGCGTAGTATTACTATTCCAATTCCTCTATCGATAAACACAACTATCGATAGTTTAACAACACTATTACTTATATACGGCCTTAGTTTGGTAATATAGTGGTTAGTTCGTAGTTCCGTATAACTTCATCTGTAAACGGAATAAAAGTTCGTCTGTGATAAACTTGATATCTCTTACATTCCGTATTGACATTTCTTTAGTTTATCTTCCTAGCGTTATGTCCCGTGTTTAGACAAGGTCCGCTTAGACCATGATCCAGGATTTAGCGAGTCTAATAAGTACATTGAACTGACTGCCGATCTGTCCTTCCTAACCCTAAGATAGGGGAAACAGAAAATTTTTGGATCATGGTTACAAATCCAAAGTTATTTGAATTTGCAGGTTTCATCACGATGTTTTCCCTCACAGTCGAGATAGTGGTATAAATACGTACATAGATTTGAAAAATTCAGAGGTACGTGCCCGGGTTTGAACCCGCATTCCTTGGTTAAGAGACGCGTGTCCTGAGCTACCACCGCTCCTAGGTAAAAAATGGTAAAAAAGATCAATATCCGGTATAATATTTGACATTCTTTACATTCCTTACAGACGTTGTTCATCTAATTAATTCTTTGTCCCTAGTTCCGCCGGAGAGGCTTCTCATCCTCAACCAAGATGGGAATGAGATACGAGGAGGCGTCATCGGTCCCTACGACGAAGGGACTGAGGTCAACCTCACTTGCGTGGCTATTGGAGGTAAGTGCCCTCCTCACGGAGCTGAATACTTTCTGCATTAAACATTCTCCAGACTGACACACCAATTCCCTAGTTCCAAACTAAGCTTATGCTTGTACTATGGATACTAGGTGAACGGATAGATATACTTATATACGTTAATAAACAAACATGATTCGAGTACAAAAGTCCATGTTCATCACACAAAACATTTACCCCTAGCGGTATTCGAACCTGCGACCCTTGGTTTCGTGGACAGGGTGTCCGACCACTCTACCAACGGGCCAGTCGAAACGGACTATTAGTTAGGTATTACTGGGTACTGAATCTGATAAAAGGTAGGTCTTTTAAACTGCATACTTATGTACACACTGTCACGTCTGCAATCCTAGAAGTGGTAGGCTGAGACCAAGGAGTAATAACCTCCTCAAACCAAATTCAGCCAAAAATAGAAGTCTGGTTCAGTGGAAAATTGTTAAAAAGCAGTGACAAGGCGCTATCGCTTACATGATTACTAACCCAAAACTCAATACAGTATTAGTCGCCTTTTTTAAGCAAGGAACTCAGTTGTACATTCGTTTGAATCCCAGAGCAACATTAATATATACATACATACATAACATCACGTCCGTAGTCCGTAGCCTTATGGCAGGAATCCTAAAAACTAATTTTAATTACTAATTTTTAACTAAAATTTGACGTATTTTTTCATGAAATTATTATTTTCTTGTTAAATTTGGGTAATATTTAAACACAAACGATATCAATTACAAAAAATTTTCAATATCACACACACAAAAGGGCTACCATTACTTACAAAATTTCACGCGGCGTACAGCTAGTAAAAAATAATAATAATGTCAGGCCAAGTCTTTTAACGCCGACTACATCACACCGTACATTCCGACCCGTCGCCGCGACAGTATTTAACCCTTGCTGAAACAAAGCGCGAATTTGCAGCCAAAGCCGGGGGTCGCGGCGACCAGGAGCCGTGTAAACTGCGAAACAAAACGAACCCTCGTCAAGGCGTTCCCGTGGGATAAGGAAGAGGCTGAAGCGATTTGTGAAGCTTTTTAACAAAATTAACATAACATAACATACCATCACGCCCATACTTTAAACAATTTTTTTTATATAAAAATCGTATATGAGTCTAGGGTTAAACTATGGACCATGCCTAGAATGTCATCGTAAAGAGCCTAAACGGCGACTAACGGTACATACATACATATATACATAACATCACGCTCGAAGGGATTGGCAGAGGCAAAGGGACAGCAGGCCCCTTTAACCACATTCAGCCAAAAATAAAACTGGGCAAAGTCAGATGGAAAATTGTGAAAAAGTAGTGACAAGTGGCTAGCTCGTCGCCTACACAATCACATACCCAAAACTCCATACCATTAGTCGCCTTTTACGGCATGCTAGGCAAGAAACACAGTCGGCACATTATTTTTGCGTCCCAGACCAACAAACGGTGTTTTGGGTAATGGATTTGTGTTTGCGTAGGCGCCGAAGCCGTTTGTGATTTTCCTCATTCTTGCACCTTACTCAACGCAGTTTTGTTTGTGCCCAAAATGGAGTGAAGTTAGTCGTTTTTGGACTCCGCATGCCTCTACGCGGGATTTCAATCATCATAGAATGTGTGTCTACTACCTCCTAGGATGACGGTCCATTTGAATCATGATCCCAGATTTAGCATCTCATCATCATCTGCCTTGCGTTATGTCCCGTGCTTAGACGGAGTCCGCTTAGACCATGATCCAGGATTTAGCGAGTCGGGTAATTACATTGAAGCGATTGCCGATCTGACCTTCGTAACCCTAAGATAGGGGAACTAGACATTTTTAGATCGTGGTTTCAAATCCAAAGTTGTTTGATTTGCAGATTTCATCACGATGTTTTCCTTCACCGTCGAGCTAGTGGTATAAATACGTACATATACTTGAAAAATCCAGAGGTACGTGCCCGGGTTTGAACCCGCACTCCTCGGTTAAGAGGCGCGTTAGGGTTACGAAGGTTAGATCGGCAGTCGCTTCAATGTAATTACCAAACTCGCTAAATCCTGGATAGTCTAAGCGGACCCCGTCTAAACACGGGACATAAAGCTAGGAAGATGATGATCATGCAAGCGGCTGCTTAATTGATATGAAAATACCCGGAAGTGCCTCTTCAGAACTTAGACGCCACTCGCCTGTAACTTACCCCATCCTCAGCCGTATGCGTGAAGCGGACATTTTTCGTTTTTACACCCCACGGGAGCACCCCTGCCCGTGATAGGGGTCAGCTCATGTTGACTACGAAAACAACTGATTTAATGAAATACACACGCACAAACACAATGGATTGCAGCGAATAAAAAAATATCATACAAACAACGAAGTTCCCACGGTTTTTTGATTCGGAGTTTTAATTACTGAACAACAATGGGAGAGGGTCGCAAATTGATTGGTGTATTTTCGAGTGTAAATTTTTGAGTGGGAAAATTGGCGGATTTTAGGCGGATTCTGCTGAATCAATTTGCAGGTTTGTAATCGGTGTGGGAGTGAATGATTAAGTTGTCCATTTGGTGTAATCACGTACTTGGTACATCATTTCTACTGTTCTATCTTCTTCTCAGATGAGGTCCGCTTCGACCAGGATACTGGTTTTTCAAACCCCTGTACGGATTTGTACCAACAGCACGGTTGCGAGGAAACTCAGCACTTAGACATTGAAATAATTATTAGAGTGTAACCATATCCAATTTTCTAGTTCTTGTATCTGAGGGTCTAACTTCTGATGGAAATCTAGGATTATATTCTTAGCCTATCCCGAAATGGCTCAGGACGTTAAGATAGGAATTCGGTGCTTCGGAAGGTCCAGAATTCGTGGCTGTTTGAACCAACCCCCTCGCATGTACAGAAATCTTTGCTATTAAACTACCATCGCCATTATTTATGAAACAACAGAATCTCATACTTTCTTCCTCCCTCAGGCCGTCCTACAGCAAGAGTATCCTGGTGGAAGTCGCACGCTCTCCTGGCCAACTCGGAAGCCAGAGCGTCTGTCTCCTTCAGGCTCCAGCGATCAGACTACGGCACCGACATCACTTGCCAGGTAAACCAGTCTACTGCTCATACAAATCTATCATCCTTGGGTAGGACAGCTGTGCCAGAGTTTATTCTCCTCGTCGGTACTTTTCGTATAAACATTAGCCAGAATTCTCGCAAACAATTGTTACACATGTGACTCAAAAATACTAAAACATATCTCTCACAGACATAACTAAGACATCCCTTGCACACAATACTAAAACACATCCTATACATGTAATCCTTACACATACTTCACACAAATTCTACTTTCACACAAATATTTAACGTCCATATAAACCCCAATGTATTTTCATACATATTCCCTTTAATTCCCGAAGGGACATAAACAGTTCAAAGAGCGACAAGCTTCTTAAAACCACATTCAGCCAAAAACAAAATTGTGTAGAGTTAGATGGAAAATTGTGAAAAAGTTGTGACAAATGGTTAGCTCGTCGCCTACATAATCACAAAACCAACGGTTGCTACACCATGAATCGGCTTATACGATGAACCATTCATCGTATAAGCCGATTCATGGTGTAGTACTTACATAGTGTTGTACTTTTACGCCATGTTAGACAAGGAACATATCTGGTACACTATTTTTGAATCTGAGACCAATTAAGAAAATTAACGCTCATCCCTCACACAGATCGATAACACACATTTCTCACCTTTTCTCACCTTAGCTGTACCTAACTATATCTGTATACTGTTTATACATACATACATACATAACATACCGCCCATAATCCCCGAATGGGTAGGCAGAGTCGAAAGGGCAGCAAGCGCCTTCAACCACATTTAGCCAAAAATAAAGCCGGGCTGGGTTAGATGGAAAATTGTGAAAAAGCAGTGACGAGCGGCTAACCTGTCGCCCACACAATCACACACCCAAAACCCGATATATATATACTATTTATTTTATATATATACTATTTCTTTTTTCATACAAACACAAAACATAACAACATAACATCACGCGTATAATTCCCGAAGGGGTAGGCAGAGTCAAAGAGGCATCAGGCCCCTTAAACTACATTCAGCTAGAAACAAACTGTGGAAAATTGTGAAAAAGTGGTGACAGGCAGCCAGCCTGTCGCCCACACAATCACATACCCAAAACCCGATACACCATTAGTCGTCTTCTTCGACATGCTAGGCAAGAACCACAGTTGACACAATATTTTTAAGTCCCAGACCAACATGGGACAATGGGCTAGGTTAGATGGATAATTGTGAAAAAGTTGTGACAAGTGGCTATATTGTCGCCTACATTAAATATATTTTTAAACAAAATACATATAAAAAAAAAATTTGGTCATTACAGAACGAGCGTTTTGCTATGTTATTTTTTACGAGAGCCTTTTTAAACGAGTCTAGGAAAATAAAACAAAATACATATATGGAATATATTTTTTGTCGGATTTTTTCGCATAAATGCCAGCTACCATGCATTGTTCTAGTGTAATTCTAAAACTAAAATAGAATAAAGTCTATTTCTAGATCAATTTGTAGAATTGTGAATGGTAGGTAATTTACAAGATAAACCTAAAGTCTAGCCTAATGAATGTGTCGCGAAGCTTGTAGCGAATACCGAACAATAATGGAGGAGAAATGTTAGTTAATGGAATATCTTGTTTCTCTCATGATAATATTTTCGTTGGTCGAATATTCTCAAAATGTTTATATTGACCCCAGATAATGGCAACCTAAAAGCGGTTTATATTTCTATATGTAAACGAGAGTATAGTAGAAAAAAGCTTGTCTATGTTGAGGGTTACTGATTTTTATAAGCGCTAGTTCTTGTGCCCCAACGAATTAATCTTTTCTTATATAAAAAATAGCTTGCTCGGTTATTATGGGACAGTCGCCCCACTAACCAATTTGGGTTTTTAATATTCAGGCTTAATAGTTTTCATTACATTTGCAAGTTGAAAAATAAGGTGATTTAAAGTAAATATTCTTATGTAATAACGCATATGCAAGAACGCCATATTAGCAAGACATGGAGCTTTCCATATAAATAATTATAATTACTAAGTGTGGGCTGTCATATAGTTAATAAGTTTGGGTACCTGTGTCTATGCTCCAGAATATTTGGGTCATATAAAACATGTAGGTACAAAGCTATTTCTGTAATATAGTTTTTTTATAAACTGTAGGTTGTAATAGATTTTGATCAACATATTTTTGTTGATAAAATGTTATCCGTATTTAATAAAAAAATAGGAGTTTAGCGTTTGGCGTGAGTTCTACCAAACATTTCACGCAAATGAATAAAAAGGATAAAAAAAAATTAAAACACTTCCACGTATGCCTTTTTACGAACACTTTCTACGTGGAGTTTGTTTGGCAAACAAAATGAAATAATAATGAATAATAATAAATTTTCCAGACTGACACACCAATTCCCTAGTTCCAAACTAAGCTTGTGCTATGGATACTAGGTGAACGGATAGACATACTGAAAAACGTTTTAAAACCATCCATGACTCGAGTATAAATGTCCATGTTCATCCACAAAACATTTGCCTCTATCGGAATTCGAACCCGCGACCCTTGGTTTCGTGGCCAGGGCCTCTGACCACTCGACCAAACGGGCCAGTCAAATGATGCAGTGTTAGTTAAACATTGCAAAAATTAGTGACAAATGGCTCGTCTCTATACAATCACATACCCAATACACCATTAGTCGCCTCTTACAACATGCTAGGCAAACAAATTCAAATTCAAATTCAAATGTTTTATTGCCACTAAGTGTAATATACAGGTGGTTTATTATTTTATTGCACTTTATTACTTAGTCGCCCTTTTCGAGCATTGCAATGCGTAGAGGGCACTCTACTCTCTTAAATCTACTTATAAGGTTAATAACAAAATAAACGTTAACATTATATAACGTAAGTACTAATTTTATAGCTATTTAGATGAAAGTAAGTATTCCTTAACTGAGTAGAATGAATTTGTTGTGAGGTATGATCTTAATTTGGTTTTAAAAGGTTCGAATTTTTGTTCACATAGTTGGTAGGTACATTATTTTCGAGTAAGACCAACATGGGACCTATCTAATGATTTAAATATTATTATTACTTGCTTTAGCTACTTAGCTTTGACTCAGATATCTAATGTTAACTGATATAAAAAATAGATTTAAGGCTACTCTCTAAATGTCTCTTTTGTTCACAGGCCGTGACGGATCCCTCAATATCCCCTGTGTCGGAGAACCTATCAATTGATGTCAACTGTAAGTATAAGTTATTGAATCAACTGATTTTTTTCATAGTGAAATCCGGTATTAGACATATCCACCTTCATTTGTTATTTTACGTTGATATAATCAAAATACATACATACATACATAACATCACGCCCATAATCCCAGGGGTAGGCAGAGTCAAAGGGACAGCAGGCCCCTTTAACCACATTCAGCCAAAAATAAAACTGGGCCGGGTTAGATGTAACATTGTGAAAAAGTAGTGACAAGTGGCTAGCTCGTCGCCTATACAATCACATACCCAAAACCCGATATGAGAATAAGATTTAAGATATACCATTAGTCGTATATTTCTTCCGTGTTAGTGTGGGACTTAAAAAAGAATGTGCCAACTGTGTTTCTTGCCTAGCATGTCGTAAAAGGCAACTAATGGTATATGGGGTTGTGGGTATGTAATTGTGTAGGCGACGAGCTAGGCACTTGTCACTACTTTTTCACAATTTTCCATCTAACCCAGCCCAGTTTTGTTTTTGGCTGAATGGAGTTAAAGGGGCCTGCTGCCCTTTTAACTCTGCCTAACCCTTCGGGGACTATAGGCGTGATGCTATGTTTGATTGTTTGTTATGTTCGTATTAATATATTGATATGCCCTTATCCTACTGTAAATGTCAAAGAGGCTAATGAGATGTTTGAGATGGATCATTTGGCTCAATTCTATCTGGCTACCACGCAAGGGAAGCGTGAGGTTAGGTAAGATGATGATGTAATGAATAAAGCAGTTTTTTAACCCTCTCGAAGTAAAATGAGTCGCGACTTGCAAAGTTCCGTTAATTAATGTTTAATAAGAGTCCAGGGTAACCCGGTTAAGTTTCATGCAATCAAGACGAGCGGGCGTTCAACTTTGTCCGGGATTAAAGGGATCGGTCGGGAGAGAAAAAACGTTGACGGTCTTGGTAAAGGAAAAACAAATGATTATACATATAATACATAACATCACGCCCATAATCCCCGAAGAGGTAGACTGAGTCAAAAGGGCAGTAGGCTCTATTAACCACATTCAGCCAAAAATAAAACTGAGCAGGGTTAGATGGAAAATTGTGAAAAAGTAGTGACAAGTGGCTAGTCTATAATAATTGCTTATAATTATCCTTATCCTTAGTATGAATGTTAGTGGATGGAGAGGAAGAGGAAGGCCAAAAAAGAGATGGATGGATTGTGTGAAAGATGATATGAGAGAAATGGGAGTGGATAGCTTGATGACGGCTGACCGGGTCGTATGGAAAAGGAAGACATGCTGCGCCGACCCCAGATGAACTGGGAGAAGGGCAAGAGGATGATGATGAATTATCCTTATCCCATGTTGGTATGGGATTTGAGAATGATATGAGCCATCGGTATCCTTGCTTGATATGTCGTAAAAGGCAACTAATGGTATACCGGGTTTTGGGTGTGAGATTGCGTAGGCGACGAGCTAGCCACTTGTCACTACTTTTTTGACAGTTCTCCATCTAACCCAGCCAAGTTTTATTTTTTGGCTGAATATTTTGTTAATAGGACTGCCCCTTTAACACTGCACCCCTTGGGGATTGCAGGAGTGATAATATGTATGTATGTAAATTCGGACGCGAATAAATGAATTTTGAAAAATTGTATGAAACCTTTATTATAAATCTAATTCGTATGTTTCCCCAGTGTGGGGGTTACAAAGTTTAGAAGGCAGTCGCTTTAATTTAATAAACGGACTCGCTAAATCTAGGTTGACGGTCCCAAGAGATCTCTTGGAACATAGCGTCAGGATAATGTTCATCTAGTCAGGACATAATGCTGTTAATAGACTAGACTAATTAGATCTCAGTTACACATTCTTAGTTATTTGAATGTGTTGAAACATTACGATGTTTACCCTCATCGCTAATTTAAGTTTTATGTAAAGGATCATGAATGTTGAAGAAGCAAGTGAGGTGTGTAAGGATCGTGTCATATGGCGTTCAGTTCTCTCTGCCTACCCCGTTAGGGAAGTGGCGTGAAGTTTAGTTAGTTAGTTTTATTTATGTTTTTAATATTGGGAGGAATGTATCTAAGTTCAATACAGCATTATGAAGATTTAATAGCTACCATAGCTATAATCTTATTAAGCGGTGGTAGGTCAATGGTAAGGACACTCGCCTCTTAACCGAGGAGTGCGGGTTCAAACCCGGGCACGTACCTCTGGATTTTTCAAATCTATGTACGTATTTATACCACTAGCTCGACGGTGAAGGAAACCATCGTGATGAAACCTGCAAATTCAAACTGTGAATTTGTAACCATGATCCAAAAATTGTCTGGTTCCCCCATCTTAGGGTTGCGAAGGTCAGATCGGCAGTCGCTTCAATGTAATTACCAGACTCGCTAAATCCTGGATCATGGTCTAAGCGGACCCCGTCTAAACACGGAACATAACGCTAGGAAGATGATAGCTATACTATTCTCATCTATATCTAGGTTAGTATGGGACTTAAAAATAATGTGCCAACTGTTTCTTGCCTAGCATGTCATAAAAAGCGACTAATGGTATATCGGGCATCGGGTGTGTGATTGTGTAGGCGACGAGCTAGCCACTTGTCACTACTTTTGCAGTTTTCCCTCATTCCAGTATTATTTTTTGGCTGGGAGACTCCCTGTCCCTTAACCACAACTCTGATTTTGCCCCAAAGGGTCTTCGGTGATTACAGGTGTGATGATATATATGTATGTATATACAGATTAATTAATTGATGTCCTATATTGGTCTATTAGTCTAATAAACTCGGCCTACCCCTTCAAGGGTTAAAGGTGTGATGGAATGTATGCACATGTAAGTAATTAAATTGAAGTATCTGTTTGTAATATCCAAATGACATCATTATGTTTTCCTTCACCGCCAAACTAGTTACTCGTATATTAAGTACTTCAACCCAGAGTTACTCGTTCGGAACTGGACCATTAGATCTCACAGAGGCACATCATTGATCTTCCATCATTCAAGGTACTCGACCGCTCAAATTCCCAGCTTATTTTCCCTCCACTTTTTCTCATTTTTGACACGGTATCTCTAAAAAAAATATCCAAACCTTGCATTATCACTGTTCATCGCCCATAATCTTTGATTGACGTATCATTACCGCCCCCGGATAACTGCGCGTGACTGGGGCTTTATGTAGCTCCGTCTCGCTCACTCGTTAGGGGAGTGTCACCTGTCTCTCTCCCTTGTCAGGATTATTATGTCGATATGAGATGTATGCGTGATAATGTAACTGACAGTACAGGTAGCGACAAAAGTGTATTGGAAATCGTGTGGTCAATACTATGGCTTTGTTATTAAAACTAATTAGCGTTGATCGAGTGAATTACGAGAATTTTGTACAAAAAACCGTCAATTTTTGGACTTGAAAGAGTATCAAAAAATATATGTTGCCAAGTTCCTCCCGAATGGACATTGAAATTTTGCGCTTAGCAACTAGTTTGCTATTAATTTAATTTAATTAAAGAAAATAAATAATTTAATACATTAATTTTGGTGTCCTATAACTCTAGATTAAAAAAACCAGTGAGTAGTATGTAGGGTAGGCTCTAAAACCTCACAAGAAAACCAAAATGGGCACAACACTATATTTAATCTAGATTTATCCCCCTACCAAGAAAACACACCTCCAAGTTCTCTATCAAGTTCCGTCACTGTGTGATACCGGAAATTGCTATCTTTAAAGTTTAAGAAGACAAAATAATCCCTGTTAAATTAAATAACAGGTCCTAAATAGATCGACCATCCTTTTCTTTGTAATACTTATCTCCGAAGTTTCATTAAGCTAGGTATAGAGTTCTTTACAATTCTACATTCTAGCTATTGGTGAAAATCTGCATTGAATATGATCCCAGATTTTATAACAATGAAGCGCCTACTATCTGTTTTTAACCTAAGGCATTATCCATACATAACATAATCTATTCTCAAGGAGCTTGGTATTACTACAAGACTGACACGACTTGACAAGCTCAATGGCGCATTTGGTAGTGACCCTGCCCCTTGCGCCAAAAGCTGTGGGTTCGATCCCCACCCAGGACAAACATTCGTGTGATGAATACTTGTGTTTATTCTGTGTTTGGGTGTTAATATCCAATATTTAAGTATATATTTGTAATACCACTGTTGTTTCTGATATCCGTAACACAAGTGCTTAAGCTACTTACTTCGGAGTCAGATCAATGTATGTGATGTCGTTGAATAAAAAAAAAAAAGACTGTCAGCTATATGCTACCAGCGTATACTCAAATATTTACACGTCGGTCTTAAAAACCCCGACAGCCTAGAGAAGCTCATCCACACGTGTAGCACCTCTGGCATATAAAATGTTTTTTTATACACAGAACAACGATACATCGTAATAATTGCAACCAATTCCATTTAAACAACAAATAAAAATGTATCATCCTGTCCTGTCGTCGGCTCGTCTCCAATAAACCTCATTTTTAAAGAAACACCCATCATTGAATACACAGAACTACATCAAGATGTCAATTAACCCGTTCCGCGATTGTATCTGGTCGCTATTCGGCCCCGTTCCGGCCCTGCTTTCGGCCCGTGATTTATTTTCGGCTTTGCGGCAATCTTTCGCTGTTAAATTCGTTATTTCATGTTTTAAGCCTTTAACAGCCTATATTTTAGCGTTCAAATTTAAAAAGGTCGGATTTGAATGTTTTTTGCGCGTTTTAACGGACGGATTCCTTTTGCATACGTTTGTTTTAGGTTGTTTTCAATAAATATGAGGGTTGATTATGCCAGCGCTGTTAAATAAACAAAACTGATGTTTGAAATAGTATGCATTGTTAAAAAATATTTGCAGAATGTGTGTGTTGGAAACGCTATAAAAGTGATAATGTTATACATTTGTATATTAGTTGATTTTCCTATTGAATTGACGATTTATAAGTGTTTGTTTTAAACCTATATAAATAAAGAGTATTTTGACTTTGACTTTGACTTTGACTTATTAGAGATATTCAATTGAAAATACAGATAATAAAAGTTTTTTGTAATTTTGAATTAAATTAAAACTGATAAAATCTTTTACCATATCTTTAGTATCTTTAGTAGCGTATTATAAATTATTTTATTAATGTAGTATGAAAAAAGTTAATTTGATACACTTAACTTCAAAGCTTCTTTTGAATTGCTACAATGTGTGTTTAAATTTAATGTAGAGTGAAATTTAGTTTTATGTTACTTACAGGGAAGGGAAGTGGCGTGAAGTTTAGTTAGTTAGTTAGTTAGTATATTTCGAATATAGAGCAATACCATATACCAAGGAGTATTTTATTAAGTGCAACCAGGTCAACCCCCCAAACCACTTGTGTGCACAACTGTACAAACTTTAGTAGACATAATTGGTAACTCGAATGTATACGTCAGCCATATTTAGACGCGAATGAAATTAATTTTTACCCTTAATACTGTTTTTGGGTAATGTCAATCACTGCGATGGCTTTTTAATTACGGTATTACGATTGGAGGGCACGGCCCGATATATATTTTTCGTTGTTATATTCTTATTCTGGGAATGAGAAGTCTAATTACATTTGTATGGCCAATGGCTGTTTGGCATTCTAAAATAACGTGCCAACTGTGTTCCATGCCTAGTGTGTCGCATTGCCGCAGGTAGTAAAAATTCATAACTTAAAAAAAATAAAAAATGTTTTTTGGAACTTGTCTAATTAATTTACCGTCGTATCACAGTTTATATATCGCTTAACCTCTTAGTATACGCTTAATCATGTTATGTCTACCACGTGCAGTAGGTACTATATTTTACTACGTGCATCAATGCGGCACTCCTAGCATATTGTAATTGGATTTTGTGATAAGGTGACATGCAAGCCACTTGTCACTACTTTTCAAAATGTCCATCTTAACCAAAGCAACTTTATTTTATGCTAAATATAATTTAAAGAGCTATTGCTCTTTTGACCCCTACCTCTTCGGAGATTGCAAACGTGCTGATATTATGTATGTAAAAGTTACATACTTACATACATAGCATCACGCCCATAATCCCTGAAGGGGTAGGCAGAGTCAAAGTGGCAGCATGCCCCTTCAACCACATTCAGTCAAAAATAAAGCCGGCCTGGGCTAGACGGACAATTGTGAAAAAGCAGTAACAAGCGGGCAACCTCTCGCCTACTCAGACACATACCCAAAAGCCCGTAAACCATTAGTCGCCTTTTACGACATGCTAGGCAAAAACCACAGCTGGCACATTATTTTTTTTTTGTCCTAGATCAACATGGGCCAAGTCCCAGACCAACATTGGACAATGTAAAAGTTAAACCAGGGTTTTTGCGCTGATATATTAATGGGTGACATATTTATCCGACTCATTCGAATTTGTTTTGCAAATACTAGACAAGTGACTACATACATATGTCGCAGGCAATTTGTATGATTCCGCCGTTTACATACGGCGTCGTCAGTTTAAAAACGCTCGCAGTTATGTATTATGCCGAAGAAGAACTCGATCAATTGTTATGATTTTGACGTTGGTTGTTCTTCTTCGGTTCTGGCTGTAGGGTCGCAGTTGTACCTGACACTCCTCCTCGCTTCGCTCGTCGTCGTACCTATTATTTTAACTACTACCTAACCTGACCTAAACTAAATACTTGCGGCATACTATATAATGACCGCAATATACATTTTGCCTTCGGCAATGCCTACATAACTGCGAGCGTTTTTAAACTGACAACGCCGTATGTAAACGGCGAAATCATACAAATTGCCTGCGACACATACATAACTTCACGCCCGTAATCCCCAAAGGGGTATGCAGAGTGAAAGGGAGAGCAGGCCCCTTTAACCACATTCAGATAAAAATAAAACTGGGCTGGGTTAGATGGAAAATTGTGACTAATGGCTTTCATTTATTCGTTACATATTCCTTTACTGAATTTTCGGGGTAAAACCTAGTAGCCTAGTAGCCTACAACCTCTCTTAGGGTTTAAGCTTTTGATAAAGAACGTCTTAGTAGTCTAGGCATACACTTAACATACAAATAGACAGGCTAAGTTACTTTCCCACACTAAAGTATGTAAACTGCTCCATTGAACTATGAAATTCCTCCTTAAGCTATGTTTCAAGATAGCATTTAGAATAACTAGTTTGCTACTTTATTTTTCTTGAAATCTGGTTATTCTTTCACGAAAACTTAAGATTCTTTACAAATTTAACCCTCTGTTCACACCGTCGGTCTCTCAGACCAAGTTCATTAAACGGTGTTTTAAAACTTCTGAAGGCGCAGTCGACTTTTAAAGTTGGCGAAAAATAAACGGGGCAGCGAGCACGAACGTCTGCTGTTGATCATTCTGAGTTGTAAAATGCGCTGTTTTAAATTGTGGAAACTTGGTCTTGTAGACCAGTGGTAATTTAATGGGTTAAAATCGAAGTATGTAAGGCTTACTTTTCATATGTGATGGTATAAATTTGTTCACAATACATATTTTTGTTATATTTGTCTATATATATTAAATTGATGTGTCTGTTTGTAACTTATCTTTGAATGCATATGAAAATATGTTTTTGTCTGTCTGTCTGTTTCTCCGTGGTACACATCCTTGAGAATAAGCGATCTTAATAACAGAATGACAGACAAACGTGACACATGAAATGTGACGTAACATCATCATCTTCCTACCGTTATGTCTCGTGTTTAGACGGGGTTCGCTTAGACCATGATCCAGGATTTAGCGAGTCTGGTAATTACATTGAAGCGACTGCCGGTCTGACTTTCGTAACCTTAAGGTTAGGGAACCAGACAATTTTCGGATCATGGTTACAAATCGAAAGTTGTTTGAATTTGCAGGTTTTCGTGCCCGGGTTTGAACCCGCACTCCTCGGTTAAGAGGCGCGTTGCCTTACCCTTGAGCTACCACCGCTCTACTTGTGACGTAACAATAATGTGAAAAATGTTTTCGTATTAGATAACCCTTTATTGGTCCTATTTATCTTTTCGGTCAAAGTTGTGAGCTGCCCCAAGTTTAATATAAACCAATATTTTAGTCCCATGTTAGTCTGGGACTTAAAAAGAACGCAACTGTGTTCCTTGCGCAGCATGTCATAAAAGGCGACTAACGGTATATCAAGTATGCATTGTGTAGGCGACGAGCTAGCCAGTTGTCCCAATTATCCATCTAACCAAACCCAGTTTTATTTATTGGCGGGTTGTCGTCAAGCGAGCTAACCGCCCCTTTGACTCTGCCAACCCCTTAGGGGATTACGGGCATGATGTTATGTATAACATTTGAGTCCACTCCAACAATAAATTCATGTTTGCTAAGCAGTAACCCACTTATATGTTTGAAATGAAAATTTAATGATTTGGGCCTAGTAATATGTTACACTTAACAAGTCGTTAGCCATTGCCGTCTCTACATGTAGAGGAATACAAATACTATATCATATATAGAGTCGTTATCCTGTTTGCCGACGTATAATGAAATATAATCTTTAGGTGCATACTAATTAAGACAGTGAGGTAACTCCAAGCAGAATTATTTATTTCAATATTGGTTACCATTTGTAACTATGATACAATTTTTTTGGTTTCCTCTATCTAACGGTTATAGAGGGAGAAGAGCTAGTCGGTAAATCTTAGACCATGACCTGAGCAAGAACTAGGAAGGATTAGAAACTGAACATAAGGCTAAGCAGTTAAAGCTTGTCTCAAATTAAGTAGGCATTCGTTTTGAGAATTTATACAAATGTCACTACTTTTTCATAATTATCCTTCTAAACTCAGTTTTATTCTTGGCTAAAAGCTTGGCTTGGCTATTCTCACTAGCGTGAAAGCATGTATATGTATATGTTTTTACTACTTTACTACACATTATCGCACCGACCCCAGATGAACTGGGAGAAAGGCAAGAGGATGATAATGATGACATATTATCACGTCTGTAATCCCAAAGAGGCAGTTAGCGCCGTGAATGTGGTTACATTCATCAAAAAAAAATAACTGGGCTGGGTTAGATGGAAAACTGTAAAAGTAGACAGAACATATGAACTACGTTTGTTTCCTTAGTTTGTCTCGTATAAACTATCGTTGCTCCACCGCAATGTATCTATACTGTGGCACCCCCTTACCGAACTCACGAAACTTATTCCATATTTCATTTTATTGTTCACTAACGACCAACACACTGGTTTTCTCTGAACTTGTGTATTTCCGCTTATTTTTCAAAGACTACGTTTTTCGGAGCTTGGAGAAACGAGAAATTATAGTAGAAATCACTTTATGTACTAACTTAAGATAGTTATTTAAATTAAACTTCTTCACTTGAACTTAATAATCAAATATTAGGATCCAAATCAGATTTATTGAATGATAATGTTTGTGTTTAAACGATTGAGGGGGAACTTTCAATAGAGTTAAAATAAGAGTCAAATTTGACTAGATAAGGATCATGTTGCTCTTCTGCCTATCCTTTTAGGGATTACGGGCATGATTCAAAATTCAAAGTGTCTTTATTTATGTAAACCTCAAAAAAGCACTTATAAATCGTCAATTTTACAAAAATCTGTAGAGCAATGTGAATCTACCATGAATCTGCAATGTTATGATGATATGTTTGTATGTAAATGTCAACGTATTTAAATTCTTAAATTCTTCAGACTGACACACTAATTCTCTAGTCCCAAACTAAGCTTATGCTTGTGCAATGGATATACATACTTAAATATGTTTATAAACATACATGACTCGAGTACAAATGTCCATGTTCATCACACGAAACATTTGCCCCTAGCTGGTTTAGAACCCGCGACCCTTGGTTTCGTGGCCAGGGTCTGGCCACTCGACCAACGGGCCAGTAATTTCCTTTCTATAAGAGTAGTTATAAAGTTTCAGGCTCATCTACCACGACCCGATCGGTCGTAGGTTAACAGATGGTGATGTTAAAAGCCATAAAAACCGTTAAGCTTGTATGAAAAGGATCATGAATATTAAAAAGCGAGTGAGGTGTGTAAGGATCGTACCATATGGCGTTCGGTTTTCTCTGCCTACCCCGCTGGGGAAGTGGCGTGAAGTTAGTTATAAAGTTGATCATAATATGTAGGCAATCGAATTCTTAGCTAATTTTAATTAAGCTTGCAATGTAATTTCTTAATATTTTTTTTAATTAATTAAAAATTTGTCTAAATAAAAAAAAACAATTTCTATAACCCTCAAATTGCCTTTATCGTCCAATCATTAGTGGTGCTATAAAAAGCGAAAAAAATCGCACTCAACCCTCTCTGCGCCCGCACAAACAATGCTGGTGATCGAAAAAGCCACAATCAACTCTAATAACCCGTGGCCCAATGAAAATAGAGGCCGCAGCCGAGTCGATTATGCCCTCGTCAAATGTAGGGTTAAAAAACTGGCCAAGTTTTACTCGACATAGACTCTGAGGGTTCTGTACCTAAAAATTGGAGTTAATTTTACATGATTAAAATTTAAAATAAGGTTAAAAGGGCCTGCTGCTACTATGACTCTGCCTACCCCTTCGGGGTTTATGGGCGTGTTGCTATGTATGTTAGAAAATTATACAGGGTAAAACAATACGTATATAACTGAAGGGAAATATTTTTACAACTGCACATTATAACCCATTAAAAATTTCAAATTGAATTATTTTCCTTAATAAAATACAAGTATAACATTGTAACTACATTTACAAACAAAGGCGTAAATGTAATTATTATTACTAATATTTATAATAAGATATTTTGACAATATTACAATTTAAAATAAAGCCTCATAACCTGAATTTGTATGCATATTGCATCAAAATTGCATATTAAGAAGTCGAAAGCCGAAAAAGTCGAAGCAGTAAACCCTAAAATGTAAATAAAAAAAAATATTTATGTAATTATAATAAAAATAACTTCAAATTAAAATAAAAAAACAAGCTTAAATACTCAATATTTAATTTACTTGCCCTTTGTATAATTTTCCTTTCAAGTACGGACCCCAAAAACACCGTTTAATTGTCTTAAGTGGTACAAAGGGTTAAAAAGGCCTCTCAAATAGTAGGGCTCCCTCCTAAAGATCAGTTAAGCGTCATAAAGTGAACACAATAGGCCCTGTGAAAGGGCTTTTTGTTTTAAAAGATTGCTAGGCGATACAGGAATTGGTTCAGTCTGAGTGAGCAAAGGTGTTGACCTGGCCACCTTCAAAAAAAAAAATAAAGACTTCAATTTGACGGTTGTTTGCAGGCGTTTGTAGAGAGCCGGAAACTCATATCCGTTTTTGTTAAAAGAATGTATACATATATAATATGTATTAACTGACCCGGCGCACTTCGTAACGCCCCGTTCTCGGATTTTCAATACCCATTTTTTTTATTTACAGCGCAACTTATTTAATTTTTTTCTTTCATAAGAACCTTCACTTGACAATAACAAACACAACTAAAAAAAGAATTAGCGAAATCGTGAAATCCGTTCTCAAGTTATAGCTTTGGGGTGGACCACCCACATGTAGGGGTGTGGAATTAGATAATGGTTAATTAAATACATCCAATATCGCTGATCAAAGAAGATTTTTAATTCATACATACAACCATACACACCGTAATCCCCGAAGGGGTAAGCAGAGTCAAAGGGGCAGCTAGCCCTTTTAACCAATTACAGCCAAATTAAACTCGCTGGGTTAGATGAAAAATTTTGAAAAAGCAGTGGCAAGTGCCTAGCTCGTCGCCTACACAATCACATACCCAAAACCCGATATACCATTAGTCGCGTTTTACGACATGCTAGGCAAGAAACACAGTTGGCACATTCATTTTAAGTCCCAGACCAACCTGGATCTTAATTCATACTTATTCATATACACTATGCGGTCAGGCCCGTTGGTCGAGTGGTCAAAGACCCTGGCCACGAAACCAAGGGTCGCGGGTTCGAATTCGCTAAGGGCAAATGTTTCGTATGAACATGGACATTTTGTACTCAAGTCATGGATGTTTATAAGCTTATTTAAGTATGTCTGTCTATCCGTTCACCTAGTATCCATAGAACTAGAATATAAGCATAGTTTGGAACTAGGAAATTGATGTGTCAGTCTGAAGAATTGATTGATTGATTGATTTGACTATAGTTACTCGCATTTATAATTCAATGCGTGTATACAAGTTTCTTGCACAATCTTTTTATATATATAAGGTCTCAACTATAACTATAAGGTATTGATATCATTTGATGGATGAGTTTCTGATACGCGTATGCAAATGGGAGTTTTAATTTAACTTAATGGTGAGCGGCGCCGGAAATTTAATAAACCCAAGTTTTTTTTAGTGATCGGAATCATTAAGATTCAATTTAGTTGGTGGAGGGGACGCACGGGCGAAGGGGATGGGGAGCATGGCAATTAGGAGATTTGGTATAAATAAATAAATAAATATCAGACTACATCACATATATTAATCTGACTCCGAGGTTAAGCACTTGTGTTACGGATATCAGAATCAACAGTGGTATTATAAATATATACTTAAATATTCAAAATTAATACCCAGACACAGGACAAACACAAGTATTCATCATACGAATGTTTGTCATGGGTGGGGATCGAACCCACAACTCTTTGGCGCATCGTAAAATACTAATATTATCTAAGTATTTATGATGAAGATTCGATACCCCGGCCCGCACTGCCACTCGCGCCCCGAATTACAAATAAATCGGTATTTGATTATTCTAGGGTTACGTCAGATACTCTTCCCAAAAGGTCCATAGTCAAAAAAGTTTAAGAACCGCTGACCTAGACCGTAATTCTAGATTTTAGGTAACTAATTAAATAAAAATAAAATAAATAAATAAATAATAAATAAATAAATTCCCAGACTGACACACCAATTCCCTAGTTCCAAACTAAGCTTTTGCTTGTACTATGGATACTAGGTGAACGGATAGACATACTTAAATACGTTTTATAAACATCCATGACTTGAGTACAAATGTCCATGTTCATCACACAAAGCATTTGCCCCTAGCGGGATTCGAACCCGCGACCCTTGGTTTCGTGGCCAGGGTCTCTAACCACTCGACCAACGGGCAAGTCAAATTATGTTATATCCTTTGATTGTGCGATTGACTACCACCTGACATTCCTATTCGACACGGTAAATTACTATACATAGTAAAAGTGATATTGCTTTATATTTACTAGAGCTGTGTGTATCAAAGTAAATAGTGATGTATTCGTGCTGATATCGACCTTATTTTTCCGACATTTTTTTCACTTTAATCGTATACAACAAAATTAACATTGAAGGATCTTATCTCAGTCTTACCTACCTAACTTTTGACATACTCCTAAATCTGCTCCTACTGATATACTTATATATTTTATTTGGATACAACATAGTTTACAATTGTATTTTAATTCAAAGCACTAGAAAGTACACAGGCTATTATTTAATCATCGTAAAACTAATAAAATGCACAGTTACAATTCTTTGCTAGTAATTTGTGTTGAGGTCTAAACGCTGATATTTCTAATTATTTCTGATATAAAATATTTATTGAAATCCACTTTTATTACCACCATTCGATAAAAATAATCATTTCAAATCAATCGATACTAATTAGTGTTCCGGGCACATCACTAGACAAGATCCTTTTAAGTAAGCGGGGCAACTTGACTTCATTTCATCTACTTTAGCTAAACCAGTTTGAAGTTCCGCCCTTAAGGCGTTTTATTGTGATACTAATGACCGCACCCGTCTTTGTTTACATGGTACCCATTATAGATTAAAAGTTGACAAAAAACAGGAGCTACCAAGCAATAGTTATTTGATATTATTAGTTAAAGTTAGTTATTAGTGTTTGGGTATGTGATTGTGTAGGCGACAAAGTAGCCACTTGTCACTATTTTTTAATAATTTTTCCATCTATCCCAGCCTAGCTTTATTTTTGGCTGAATGTGGTTAAAGGGCAGGCCCCTTAGACTCTGCCTACCCCTTCGGGGATTACGGGCGTGATGTTATGTTAGGTATGTTATGTTTAGTTAAAGTATGAAAGTGTGGGTGTGGTACATTTGTGATTAATAAATGAATGAGATGATTTTCGGCATTGAGGACTCAAATGTGGTCTTGTGTCATAAGAATATAAAAAAAACTATTTTTCTCCAACAATCTCATTCCCTGGGATAAAGCGAGTCTGGTAATAGGCTAGATGACTAAACAATTCTGTTTAGTCCGTCAGTTAGATTATAAAAAAATATTGAGATATTGAACACGTTTTTTTTTTATTTATTCGTCAAACAAACATTGACGAAGATACAATGCATTCAAGTTGCGCGTGACGTCACGCTTTCGTACAATTTTTACAAAATAGTGACGTCGCAAGCTCCCTCTCCGAAAACTTTGATGCTCTTTATCTTTTTAACTTTTTTTTCATTTGATATATATATATATATATTTGTATAATCTAACTGACGGACTAAATAGAATTATAGTTTTTTAATGCAGTCATCATCCCTATTGCATTAAATCGATTGCCGATCTGATCTTCGTAACTCATATATTGGGGAACCAGACAATTTAGATCATGGTTACACATCTATAGTTATTTAAATGTGCAGGTTCATCACTATGATTCCATTCCTCACCACGGAACTAGTGATATACACATATACATAGATTTGGAATACGTGCTCGGGTTTGAACCAGCAACCTTCCCAATGCTATTCACATAGATAGTTAAATAAATAGATATAAATCAAATACTCATATCATCATCATCATACTCTTGATTGGAATATCACAAGGAAGAAATTGTTTTATCGTACTACGGCTTTATCAAAATTAGGGGTTATGATTTTAGCAATCTACACAAGGTTGTTTTTAGTATATGTAACCTCTAACCTACTTTTTTTAGCTCATTATTCTAAGGAACCAATTAAAAGGTTTTTAGGAAATAGAACCGAACGCCATATGACACAGTCCTTACACACCTCATTCGCTTCTTTGACATTCATAACTCATGCAACTTATGTAAGTGATTCTTTTTCTTTCAACAGTGCGCCCCCTCTGGGTACGGTTGCAAGGAGGAAAGCGCCCTCTGGTGGCAGGGCAGAGTACCGAGCTGGTCTGCCAGGCCGTTGGGGCTAGACCGAAGCCAACTATATCCTGGTGGAAGGGTGGGACAAGACTGAAAACTGTTCGAGAAACTGTGAGTATTTTTGCTAATATCTTGTTTTTCAGACTGACACACCAATTCCCTATTCCCAAACTAAGCTTATAAGCTTCTGTTATGGATACTAGGTGAACGGATAGACATACTTAAATACGTTTATAAACATCCATGACTCGAGTACAAATATCCATGTTCATCTTTTACGAAACATTTGCCCCTAGCGGGATTCAAACCGGCGACCCTTGGTTTCGTGGCCAGGGTCTCTGACCACTCGACCAACGGGCCAGTCAAATAATATGCCAGAAAGAGTACTAACATACACGTTAGCATTTAAAGTGGAAGTCCTTCCGCCGACCTAGGTGTTGTGTGCTCTGAGACCTACGTCCGATTGACCTCCTCGATGTGTTTGTGATTAAATATATGACAAGCTAACTACTTTTCGCTTCTTTTTCTAAATTTTCCATCTAAGCCAACTTGTTTTGATATTTGACTGAAAGTGATTGAATGAGCTTACTGCACCATAGACTCTGCAAAATCCTTCGGTGATTGAGGGAGTAATGTATGTCTGTTATAGACAATCCCGCAATACGAAAAAGATCATAAAAATTACTCTAGTTAGACGTGCATTAACTAACACAACTTTATATAATAGTCCCATGTTGGTCTGGGACTTAAAAAGAATGTGGCAACTGTGTGTCTTGCCTAGCATATCGTAAAAGGCGACTAATGGTATATAAGGCTTTGGGTATGTGATTGTGTAGGCGACGAGCTAGCCACTTGTCACTACTTTTTCACAATTTTCTATCCATCCCAGCCCACTTTAATTTTTGGTTAAAGTGGCCTGCTGCCCCTTTGAATTTGTTATGTATGTATGTATATAACCTCATATAAAAAAAAAACACTTAAATTAAAATGTCATCACCATCCACTTCAATCTATTCGCACTAACAAATCTACTGATTGCCGTCCGCCAATAAAAACCCGCTGGAAAGTTGGATCGACCAATTGCCGGTCAAATCACAACCGCCAAGCGAATCAATCACGGTGCGGACAAAGCAAATTGACCAATCCCCGACCGTGAAAATACACCCTTTCGGTGTGTAAAAGTTTTATGTGTCCTTCCTACAATAAAGATTGCGGGTTGAAACCGAATTGCGTTTTAACGTGGTTTTTGTGGGAGAAAATGTTTGTTGCCTTCAAATTCAAACAACTTTGGATTTGTAACCGTGATCCAAAAATTTTCTGGTTTCCCTATCTTAGGGTTACGAAGCTCAGATCGGCAGTCGCTTCAATGTAATTACCAGACTCGCTAAATCATGGTCTAAGCGGACTCCGTCTAAACACTAGGAAGCCATAACGCTAGGACGATGATTTTATTTCATTTTCAGTTTTCAGTTTCAATAAGTTGTTGTCAATTTGTAATGAAATTTGTAATAACGCTACAATTTGAATCCCAGAAAAGAATATTTTTATATCCGTAAACATTCACAGTTCCTGCGGCAATCCCACACAGTCATAGTCGCAAATCTTGAGTGGAATTATCCCGAAAATGATAGAAACGACCGACTAACCACTCCCGAATCACCTAGAACACTCAACACGTCCCCGCACTTATTTAAAAAGAAGGATTGAGATGTCCCTAATCCGGTTCCCGGTATCAGCTGACCCACAGGACTTCGGAGGCACGTACAAGCAACAGATGTACTTTATTGCTAACGAATTAAATTGATATTTCATATGCTGACTTGGAATTGGATTGCTTTTGGATTTTGCATCAGTAGTTTTGTATATTTTGTTCCGTTCGTACTGTTGTGTTTTGCCTAGATTCCTAGAACCGTTCCTAGTCGGAGTTCGCTTGGGCTATGACCTGGATTTAATAATAATAAGCCTAGATTTTCTTACCACAAGAACCCCTTAATGGCCTATTTGGAGACGACTCTAAGTCTCCAAATAGGCCATTATCCCTATTAAAGATCACAGATTAACTAACTAACTTCACGCCACTTCCCTAGCGGGGTAGGCAGAGAGAACTGAACGTCATGTGGCACGATCCTTACACACCTCACTCGCCTCTTCAACATTCATAATCCTTTTCATACAAGCTCTACGGTTTTTATGACTCATAACATCACCTTCTGTTAATACACAGATTAAAATACAAATAATTAGAATAAAGATATGTAATTAAATAAAATACATAAATTGAAGCTGATTGCCTATTAGATGGAGGTACACGATGCAATATAATACCCATCAATCAACATTGACTCTCAAAGTTCTTCGAGCGACTTAAACCAAGGGGAAGAATTTAGCTAAGTTAGCCGCAAAGCGCTGATAAGGTCAAACAGTTTCTGGTTACGATAGGTTGCTGATTGCCACTGATCTTTTATCAGATTTTTTGTTTCCACCTTATTGCAATAGTGTTGCACTTGCCGGTATATTGAGTATATTACATTTGTGCACTCGGAAGTTAGATCCGGCCGGTGTACTCCATCACACACTCATATTAAAACGTCTCAAGGGGCATCTACATGTTGGGTCTGTGCCCCCATGCAAGCCTACCAAAGGACCGGGAAGGCAACACTTGCCGTGACATCCAAATGGAAACAACATAATAAATAATAAATACCCCAAAAGGGCCTCATTTAACCACTTTTACCCATGAAGGAAGTTAAGTTAGATTGGCGAAAATTATGAAATAGTAGTAGAAGTCGAAGTTTTCACAGTTTTCCGTCTAACCCAGCCCAGTTTTATTTTTTGGCTGAAGGTAGTTTATTTATTTAGTTAACAAACATCTTATTGCTAACAGACATTCGTCCAAAACGCAAAAAAAAAAATTGATTATGGATTATGGAATACAATACAATAATCATCATCATCCTCTTGCCCTTCTCCCAGTTCATCTGGGGTCGGCGCAGCATGTCTTCCTTTTCCATACGTCCCGGTCAGCCGTCATCAAGCTATCCACTCCCATTTCTCTTATTTTATCTTTCACATAATCCATCCATCTCTTATTTGGCCTTCCTCTTCCTCTCCATCCACTAACATTCATACTCATCACTCTCTTTGTCAAATGTCCTTCCTCTCTTCTCATCACATGAATACAATACAATAATATTTATAGAAATTAATATCAGAACAGGATCCTTGTCGAAATGACTTATTAGAATACTTACATATACAGAAGCTTGAGTAGTCATGCTCACTCAATTGCTTCGGGGGTGGTGGCGTTATGTGACGGGTCGTTACATTCCCTCAAATATGGTCGAGTGAAACGATGGCTGACACATACGTCATACTTGTGAACAGGTGCCACCTTCAGAGGCTGGTCTGCTCTGGTTTACCTTTTACTTCTGATAATACTCGGCTGAATCTTTGACGAACATTAACTGTATGACTTGGTATTCATATTAACTTAATCTGTAAATTTTAATTTTTATATTCAATCTGGCATTGAAAAGAGTAACTACCGAGTTTCTTGCCGGTTTCTTCTCGGTAGATGCGACATTCCGAACCGGTGGTAGATTCAAATTGTTCTACTATGTACTTACTTGACGATTCACAGTGCTTTTTTGAGGCCTACGTAAATAAAGATATTTTGACTTTGACTTTGAAAAATGTAAGAGAATACTATACAAAATCACTTAGAAGGTTGTCAAAATCAAGAGTCACAGTCTAATTTAATTTAACAAAGGACCGACTATTTGTAATAAATCAAATTTTATTTCATTTATCTAATCAATGAAAATATATAAAAATAAAAAGATAGTTAAGATACTAGCTGCCCCTTTGACTCTGCTTACATTGGGATTACATGCGTGATAATGTGTATGTATGTAATGTTTAGTTAGGTAAATACTCAATCACATCTATACTTATAATAAATCTGTAAAGAGGTCAATTCTGTACATGAAATATATTTTCAAAATAACTATCAGGGGGTGATTTATGATCGATACTGATGCAATCAGTAAAATTTTTGTCTGTCTGTCTGTCTGTCTGTCTGTATGTTCCTTATAGAAACAAAAACTACTCGACGGATTTTAATGAAACTTGGTACAATTATTCTTCATACTCCTGGGCAGGTTATAGTATACTTTTCATCACGCTACAATCAATAGGAGCAGAGTAGTGAAGGGAAATGTTGGGAAAACGGGAGAAGTTACTCCATTTTTTAAGCTTCCGTCGCGTGTGCAGCCTTAATGGTTGAAGTTACATAGAAATCATGTATGACGGAAATAGTCTTTATAATATTAACCATAAACGCGGGTGACACCGCTGGCACAGCTAGTACACACTAAACTTGTAAATTTTGCGTATTTTTTTTCGATCTAGAACATTCCTACTAGGAACCAGGCAAATACTGAATGCCCTAGTAACATTTAACAATTTTCAACTTGTAAAATATGACGCCATTACTTTTTTCGCCATATATCTACAAATGCAATCGAATGAGCGATCCTGCGCTTGCGAGACGCATTTGCTCTATAAATTCGGATTAATAGCCAGCTCCTAGCGCTTGCAGGCAGGTGGAATATTAAAGAGTTTTTCGTTATTGATGGCTAATGTGGTGTTTGGTTTGTTTGTAGATTGTAATCGTAAAATCATTCTGTTTGTTTCCACCACATAGACAAGCGTAGCCTATAGCATACATACATACATAACGCTCGTAATCCCCGAAGGGGTAGACAGAGTCAAAGGGGCAGCAGGCCCCTTCAACCACGTTCAGCCAAAAACAAAACTGGGCTGGGTTAGATGTGAAAATTGTGAAAAAATAGTGACAAGTCTGATATCCGTAACACAAGTGCTTAAGCTACTTATGTGATGTGTATGTGATGTCGTCGGATATTATTAATATTTTTTTATGACCTAATGGACGTACAGCAATAATACTTAGTCTACGTACATGATGTACGTTTGACGTACATCATTTTAAGAAATAATTAATCGGTATTTGTTCTAGTGTGTCTGCGGCAGAGCATGACACAAATTATAATAATATGAATACAATGCACGCGTGAAGAACATTTACATAGCACTATTTCAAATCTAAGCCGTTTTGTGATTTATATTTTAACTAGCTTCTGCCTGAGGCGTTGCTCGCGTGGTACATCAATGATACATAACTTATGTGTTATTCTAATGTATAAGCTGTACTCTTGTCAAGTTTCATTAAAATCCATGCAGTACTTTTTGCGTGAAAGAGTAACAAACATTCACACATCCATCCATCCAAACTTTCGCGTTTGTAATACATATAAGTAAGATTTAAAAAAAAAAATATTCTTTCTTGATACAAAAATAGGTATAGAATATGCTTCGTGATTTTTTATTGTCTGACTATACATGTTGCTTTGATATGAGAATTTTTGATATTAAAAGCGATTACCTATTTGACTGAAAATATTCCGTTCATTTCATATTCAGTTCAGTTCAGTTCGCTGCACTCATAATCTTACTACCTTGGGAACCATTAGCAAAACGCATCTCGATATCACAGATTCAGCTTACATCTCAATAGTCTTGTGAAATTGTCGATAATCTCAGTATCGATTAGTATTGATACGAGACGATATTGTCGATGCTATTGATACAATGTGGATTCCTGAGTAAGTAAAACAACCAAGTATGGAAATATCAAGTATATTCTACTCAATGCATAACTTACTAATGTAATGTGCATCAGATGATCTATTGAGCAAATTCTATTATGATGCTAAACCACCGATATTCAGAAATAGAGATTAAGTTAACAAATAAAACAACATCTGATTACTATTAACAGTATAGGACGATAGCTTCTGATTCTAGTGTTGGGTTAAAGCCGATCACGTTTAATTTTTCACGACTCGTGTACGTCAGGCGGCTGTCGGAATCATGGGGCCAACATGATCCTTTCTCAGAACGGGACATAACGTTACAAAGAAGAAGACCATGGATAGTACAAATATGTTCCACTAGCATCTGCCCGCGGCTTCGCTCGCGTGGTACATCAATGAAACATAGCCTGTATGTTATTCGGGTGTATAAACTATATTATTCTAAAGTTTCATTAAAATCCATTTAGTAGTTTTTTTTTGTGAAAGAGTAACAAACATCCATCCATACATACAAACTTTCGCATTTATATTATTAAAGCAAGCAAAATTAAAAATACAAAATCATTGATACTATACGACCGTTTTACTTAACAGTCGATAAACCATCAAATTATATCGATAGTGAACTATCGACGTACAGCACTACTTCTAATATAGGACTCCAGAACTCTTTAATATTCCACCTGTCCCTTGAGAGAATTGTGATTCGGAATTTATAGGACATTCATAACTGAATTGGAATAAGGCATGAAATCGTCTGATTGAGTGGATTTGAGACTTGCACTAATGTTTTAAAGCGGTTAAGTTTTTAGAACTTATCGTGTAGTAGTTAAATGCTATCGATTATTTTCCTTCGCTTTCTATGCTTTTCATGGAAGGGATGAACTTAAATATGCTCTTAGATTTAACTTGTTGTCGTTAAGCGCTCTCATACAACAAGTTGTAAATCCTAGGGCTTTCTAGAGACCTATTTGGCACATCACTTCAGGATGAAGAACCTATTCTGACTCAAAAGCCGTCATCAACATATTGTAATCATTGGCTGTGTAGATCAGATGACAATCCTATATATACAATGTAATAACCAGAATCGCTAAATCTATTGTTGATGGTTCCAGGTTGGTCTGGGACTTAAAAATTATGTACCAACTGTGATTCTTGCCTAGCATATCGTAAAACGGGACTAAGGTTATATCGGGTTTTGAGTATGTGATTGTGTAGGCGACGAGCTAGCCACTTGTCATTACTTTTTCACAATTTTCCACCTAACCCAGCACAGTTTTTGGCCGAGTTTGGTTAAGGACTAGCTGCCCCTTTGACTCTACATACCCCTTCGGGGATTTCAAATGTGTTGTGATGAACGTATATCCAAACTCAACGAGGATTAGCTAATTGCGCAGGAGATTTTATAGTGGACAAGTGTGTGCGCAAACACAGGCGCACTCTCTATTCCTTCACTCTCATAGTCCTGTGAGACGACCATTTCACATGAGCGAAGAGGGGTCAGGCGCAGAACCAACAGCTTAACGTGCTTTCCGAGAAACGGGGTGATTATACCGCCAACTTTCTGACTCCGGACTGTTGCTGAGTAATTTCAATATTGAAATACTCAGCCAAAAATTTTTGGCCGGACCTGACCTTTTGGTCGTTACGCGGCGCAAGTTACTACTAGATCAACGAGGCAGTCATCTATCTGTGTAGGATATGGGGTTATAAGAACTGGTTCGACTGCTTCATTGGTCTAGTGGTACCATGCGCCGCCTAAGGACCATGAGGTCCCGGGTTCAAATCCCGAGTCGGGCCAAAAATTTGTGGCTGGGTATTTCAAAACCGAAATTACTCAGTAACAGTCCGGAGTCAGGAAGTTGGCGGTTTAATTACCCCGTGCCTCGGAAAGCACGTCAAGTCGTTGGTCCTGCGCCTGACCTCTCTCCGGTCATGTCGAATTGCCGTCTCACCGGACTATGAGGGTGAAGGAATAGAGAGTGCTCCTGTGTTTACGCACACACTTGTGCACTATAATATATCCTGCGCAGTTGGCTAATCCTCGTTGAGATTGGCCGCCGTGACCGATATCGGTTAGAAGGACATTATAAAAAAATCTGATGTCGTGTCGGTGAATATTCGTGTATTCAGGAAATACCTCTACAAAATGATTTACAAAGCGTCGTTCGTCTTACGTCTTACTTGTTTCGTTGTTTATAGCAGACTCTTTCTCTCGCTCCTTCACTCATTCTTTCGTTCATTCATTTCATTCATTCGCCTAAAGTTCCATTTCTCACAACACTATCTATACATGTAGTGTAGTATCATACTAATACGATATTATTGACCGAACAGAGGCAATTACGTCCATTGACTAATACATCAAGCATAACTGTTATAATGGTGGAATTGTACGCCACGTGACGTCACATAATGGTCAATCAACTCGTCGCCCATATAGTAATTACGTCCCGTTAGGGAGACATAGGTTTATTGAAATGGATCTTAATTGGGGTAGGATCAATAAAAATACTGTATGTCTCATTAACTGTAGACGATATTTTTTTATGCGTCAAAGCCAAAGACTAGACTGGCCCGTTGGTCTAGTGGTCAGAGACTCTGGCCACGAAACCATGGGTCGCGGGTTCAAATCCCGCTAGGGGCAAATGTTTCGTGTGATCAACATGGACATTTGTACTCGAATGATGGATGTTTATAAACGTATTTGAGTATGTCTATCCGTTCACCTAGTATCCATAGCACAATCTTATAAGCAGTTTAGGACTAGGGAATTGGTGTGTTACTCTGGAGAAGAGAACCCAGGACCTCTTGGTCCTTAAGCGGCGCATGCTACCACTAGACCGACGAGGCAGTCAAAGTTCTGTACATAATGACCTTTTGAAGACCATGGCAAGATCTACGCCGTAATTATAACTTTTAATTAATTATAACCTGACAAAGTTAAATGCGTTAACTTTAAGGTTATTTTTAACCCCCTTTTAAGCTTAACGCGACTTTTCCGGGTCGAGAACTTTAAACTTTGGCAATAGAAAAGAGAGTCATTCTTTTAATCAATGAGCCGTAAGAAAAAATATAGAGTTACGCCTTTCAAATAGTAATTAATTAAGTACGTTATTAATGCGATGGAGGATATAAGCTTAGTGTAATAAAAAACTGTTATCCTTTAAATTTTATGCTTTTATGGAAAATAAATGATAATGATACTAACTAACTAACTAACTAAACTTCACGCCACTTCCCTAGCGGGGTAGGCAGAGAGAACCGAACGCCATATGGCACGATCCTTACACACCTCACTCGCCTCTTCAACATTCATAATCCTTATCCATAATGATAACGGGTAAATACAAAGGTATATTGTATATCACTTATATTTTTATTAATTTTCTGGTTTTATTAGAACTGACAGTTAAATGACTATTTTGTCAGACATGTACCACTTTGGTTCTACATATAAAAAATTAACTTCCGTAAGAAAAATGCTTGAAGTGTACAAATTTCTAGACTGCAGTTTTTTTTTCTTATCGCGACGACTAGTGAACGTTTCCACTAATTGGTACCTCTCATAAAGACAAACGATCATAGGCAAGAAGAGAAATAAGTTCACATATACAATATTAGATAAGGATCATGTCAACATATCTTCTTATGTATAAAAATGAATTGCTGTTCGTTAGTCTCTCTAACAATCAAGATTATCAAGAGCGGTGGTAGCTCAATGGTAAGGACACGCGCCTCTTAACCGAGGAGTGCGGGTTCAAACCCGGGCATGTACCTCTGGATTTTTCAAATCTATGTACGTATTTATACCACTAGCTCGACGGTGAGGGAAAACATCGTGATGAAACCTGCAAATTCAAACAACTTTGGATTTGTAACCATGATCCAAAAATTGTCTGGTTCCCCTATTACGGGTTACGAAGGTCAGATCGGCAGTCGCTTCAATGTAATTACTAGACTCGCTAAATCCTGGATCATGGTCTAAGCGGACCCCGTCTAAACACGGGACATAACGCTAGGAAGATGATGAGTCTCTCTAAAACTGCAGAACGGCAGGACCGATTTGGATGATTTTAGTTTCAAAATATATGTAATCCTCTAGGGAAGGTTTTTACGGGAACAAAATATGGAAACATTGCGAGAAAAATAATAAATAAAAAACCGAGAACGGGGCGCAACAAAGTGCGCAGGGACTGCTAGTAATTGATACATAACAGTTTCTATTCCCTAAATAAATAGCACCAGATCCTTAAATACCAGCTTTTAAACAACTGAATCCTACGAATAGCTGACCACACGAATGGAAATGAGAATCAGCTCATTTTTTCTCAAAGTACCAAATCATTTTTCCGTGCAATAAGTTGTTAAAACCCCCACCAAGGCAATCCTGGGCCACTGCGCAATTTACATGCATAAGGAAAAAATATACGGAACAACCAATCTGGACGATTGAAAAAACAAAAAGGCACGGAAAACGGGACAGTGGCGGGGTCCGTACGTTTCATAAATCATTTTTGTTGTGTCCCGTTTCCAGTTTTAGGTCCGCTTGGACTTGGGATTTTGCGAGTCAGTTATTACATTGAAGAGTCACCTTACTCGAGACCATAGATATTATCTATACAAGGTTATTTTTAGTTTATGTTTAAAGTCTTACTTTCTTATTTAACTTATTATTCTAAAGAACAAATTTAAACGATTTTAGAAGAGCAAAAATTTTTTTACATTTCATAGAAAACAGCCATCAGTTGATCAACTTTTGCATGGAAAGTAAAAACAATTTTGCTCATATTTTTAAATACTTTAACCTAATTCCTTATCAAAATAGGTAAGAACAATCAAATAGGCGTACCTATTTGATTGTTCTTAACCACGTATGGTTAAATTAAAAATAGCCTTGTGTCAAACATTTGTAAAAAAAAAAAAAAAATTGTACCAGACTTTGAAGTTTTTGTGTTGTCAGCTGTTATCGATTCTACCTAGTCTCTTAACGAGTAAATCGATTTTGGAAGGACTTTCACTACTATTTTAAATAGTAACATGGGCTCCATGTATTTCACACACGAATAGTTTTTTTACGGGATCGGAACCCACATTCTTTGTTTTCGTGACCAAATTTCTCAACCTTCTCAACTTACTAACCATCCGAGCATGTCAAACCAAAATCCTGAAAACACACTCTTTAATTCTTTGGCTTTCCACCTTATCCAGGGACCCCAAAAATCTTTTCTGGCACACAAACTGGGAAACTCGCAACCAATGGGAACGCGAATATTTCGCAGAGGGCATAACGCGTTATTCCCGCAATATATCACTATATCGCGCAGGGATATAACTGTATTACTGGACTTATGGAGTAACTCTAAGTGGTACAAGCACAAAATAGATAAGTACAGAAGTCAATCACATGTATGTACTTCACTTTTCATACCTACTCTCGGCGGTCGCTCTAGTCAAAGTCAAAGTCAAAGTCAAAATACTCTTTATTTTTATAGGTTTGAAACAAACACTTATAAATCGTCAATTCATCAGGAAAATCAACTAATAATATGAATCTACCACCGGTTCGGAATGTTGCTTCTACCGAGAAGAAACCGGCAAGAAACTCGGTAGTTACTCTTTTCAACAACATATTTTACAAGAGTGTATAGATCATATTTGCATTTGAACCATGTCGTGAAGTCGGCTTGTCAGACACCAAAATATAAAATAACGATGTTTACAAAATTTAATTTACTAGGGTTGTCAACTATGGCTTATGCACAAAAACTATCGTGGTAGTGGCCCTCGTATCTATAGTATTTTCATTGCAATTTCCAATATTTGACAGCTGTCATTTCAATAGAACTTATGTCATCATAGTGACCATACCTAATATGAACGATTGTATATAATGTAATGTAGATATATTAATCTGAAATAATGGCAATTTGTAGATATTAATATTAATATGTTTATTTATTTATAAATGAAGTAGGTATAATAAGGACAGTATCAGTTCCTCAGACGGATTAAAAGATTCGATTATAATAATATCGAATCTTTCTCTTCTTTAAGCATTTCTAATTGTTAACCCATGTTGTGTGTTGCTTGCTCAGCATGTCGTGAAAGACAACTAATGGTATATCGGTTTTTAGGTACCTATGTGATTATGTAGGCGACGAGCTAGCCACTTGTCACTCATTTCCATCTAACCCAGTCAATTCAATCCATCACTTTTTCACAATTTTCCATCTAACCCAGCCCAGTTTTGTTTATGGTTGAATGTGGTTAAAGGGGCATGCTGCCCCTTCGACCCTGCCTACCCTTTCGGGGATTATGGGCGTGATGTTATGTATGTTACGTAAGTTGCGTGTCAAGTTGGAGTACCTGAGGAGCTTCAACGTCTAGTTAGTCGCGCGGCGTCCTTCTTTTTTTACTAGTCCGTGAATACACACAGGACATACGGCAAGTCAAGCGCCAAAGCTTTACATTAATCTCAAAATGTATATGTAGTTCCTGCTCTTGTTTAAAACGCGGCATTAATTATAGCATTACGAGCATATTTAGTCCAATTAGCGATAGTTTGTTTAACAATAGACGTTTTATGAGCTTGTTGACTAATAGATGGATACTATAGAGTCTATTCAATCATCGGCGTACTGTTGTCTGATAATTGTGGTCGAAAGGCAGGTGCGGCGATATGCTCAGATAACAATCGTTTAGGTGCAGTCCAATTCAAGAATGAAGTTTTAATTCAGTAAGCTGGAAAACATTGTTAATTAAAATAACTATTATTTGTATACCTACCTATTTGTACAATGTTAAACAATTTTAATTAAATATTTACTGTGACAAAACCACATCATTCAAAAAGTTAATTATGCAATGTTGTGGGGCAGATTTTTAGGGTGTTTCTCCAATATTATTTTATTTTATAAGTTACTAGCAGCGCCCCGCGGTTTTACCCGCATAGTTCTAATCACTTATATACCGATTCAGCGAGGGCCTATCTCCTACTTCAACAATGACCTTGGAATTCTTATGGTGTACTTTTTGCTTCAGACTTCACCAGATGGTAACGTCACCAGCAGCATCCTGACCTTCACTCCAGCCATCGACGATGCCGGCAGGGTGCTGTCCTGCAGGGCTGTGCAGCCTTCCCTGCCGCACTCCACGCATGAGGATGGGTGGAAGATGGAAATACAACGTGAGTATTAATGAGGTCTGGAGGCCAAGTCCTTATTGACTTGAATAGTTTTTGTCTCGATGTGGGGATTGACGCCGCCACCCTTGCGTTTGACGTTAAGTCTGTTCTATTCCGCCGACGAGACAATCCTGGAGGCCAAGCCCTCATATTCAAAGAGAAACCTGGAGAGCGACCAATGCAGGAATCGAAAAACATCGTTGAGATAGTCTCAAACTGAGTAAAGAGAAAATTAAAATGTGATAAGAAAATTTGGGGTGTTCTCAGCAAATGTTTATATTTAAATTGCACTTGTGGGAATAATAAATGACAATTGAATAATAAAATAATATGGTTCATCAAAATAATAAGAGATCGAATGTTTTTAGTCAATTGATATACTGTTGCTGACTGACGGAACAATTTCCTCCAATTAATTCTTATGGAACAAAGTAGGTTACTTCCTTTTCGGATCCAAGACCATTCCCATTATTTATATAAGTTGGTATTTTCCTCCACATAATTGTTATGGAACAACTTATTTCCCGGTTCCCGGGACTGGGAACATTCCCACTATTCCCACATATATTTCCATAAGTTAGTTCCATAGGGATGCCCATCGGTATAGGCCCATATGTATGCAAATCGGTCTTACGTTGCAATATTCTATCACTAATATTTTGGGGGTCCATTAAGACTTCTACTTTATTCATTTATCAAAAATCAATCGTAGAATAAGTTGAGAAAAACTGTTTTATACTATAATAATGTCCTCCTAACCGATATCGGTCACGGCGGCCAATCTCAACGAGGATTAGCCAACTGCGCAGGAGATATTATAGTGCACAAGTGTGTGCGCAAACACAGGTGCACTCTCTATTCCTTCCTCTCGTAGTCCGGTGAGACAGCAATTCGACATGACCGTACAGAGGTCAAGCGCAGGACCAACGGCTCAACGTGCTTTCCGAGGCACGGGGGTGATTAAACCGCCAACTCCCTAACTCCGGACTGTTACTGAGTAATTTCAATATTGAAATACCCAGCTACAAATTTTTGGTCCGACCCGAGATTAGAACCTGAGACCTCTTGGTCCTTAGGTGACACATGCTACCACTAGACCAACAAAGCAGTGAATATGTCATTATACTATATAATATATAAAGGGGAGACTCACAAAAATACTACAACTATAATATGCTACAATAATAAGTTCGTATCTCCCTATTACACTGAAACACCTGTGCCCCTCCTAGAGTAAAGTCTAGATCTAGGTCTACACAATAACACTTGAGGGGTTTAGTGCTTATACAAGCGCTAGCTTTACTTAAACCATTAAAGCCTTAGATACACACTAGTAGTGTGTAGTTTCAAAACGGGTGCTTTTACTGAGATGAAGTTGTACCTTTTGATAACATTTTCTCTACGTTTCTTTTTCAATAATGGGAGCTTAAGTAGTACTTAAGTTTAGTAATGCTATAGTATAGATAAGTTAGGGTTTTGCTGTAAGTCTTACATTTAGAGTGCCGTCAACCTATCTAACTAAGTTTCTGATACTGATATTATTTTCTTATATAACATTCATAATATCCCGCCCATAATCCTCGAAGGAGGGCAGATTTAATTGGCAGCAGGCCCCTATAACCACATTCAGCCAAAAATAAAACTGGGCTGGGTTAGATGGAAAATTGTGAAAAAGTAGTGACAAGTGGCTAGCTTGTTGCCTACACAATCACATATGCAAAATCTGATATACTATTAGTCGTCTTTTACGACATGCTAGGCAAGAACCACAGTTGGCACATTCTTTTTAAGTCCCAGACCAACATGGGACATCATTTATTTTTCTTTTTTTTCCATTTAGTAAAAAAATATTATCAAACAAATAATTTATGACTAAGCCTGGTCAAACGCATACTGAACTTACGAATTTATTTCTCATTTTAATTATAATTAATTTCTTGTAACTTACATTTATAAACATCTATACCACGAAAACTAACGACCATGATTATAACACAAACATTTTTCTCTAGCGGGAACCTAGACCTTGATTTCGTATCTGACCTTACGAACTAATCTTATACTTCTATTTATAGTAATATTATAAAGCTTAAGAGTTTTGTTAATCTCAGAGGCTACTGGACCGATTTGAAAAAATATTTCAGTGTTAGATAGCCCATTATCGAGGAAGGCTATATAATATAGGCTATATAATGTTGCCATAAACGCGGGTGAAACCGCAGGCACAGCTAGTAAATAAATATGAAATAAATATCACACTACATACATCACATACATTGATCTGACTCCGAGTTAAGTAGCTTAAGCACTTGTGTTACGGATATCAGAAACAACAGTGGTATTACAAATATATACTCAATAACGTAAATTATTTTACTTAAATATTCAATGTTAACACCCAGAAATAGAACAAACACAAGTATTCATCATACGAATGTTTGTCCTGGATGAGGATCGAACCCACAACTCTTGGCGCATGGGGCAGGGTCACTACCGAATGAGCCATGGAGCCAGTCAAAAAGTCAGCTAGTCATTAATAAAAGCAAAAATAAGTAATTACTTTATATATTACTTGGCATTATGCCATTAGTATTTATCTGCCTAAGTCAAGTGTCTGATCATTTGTCAAACACAGCCGCTGCCTAGATTAATATGACCACATTGTGACGTCATAATACAGTAACTTACTGGGTATATATTAATTTCATCTCTTAATCATTCATAATTGCAAGCATACATCATCTTACTAGCGAAGGGGAGCGGTGGTAGCTCAATAGTAAGGACACGCGCTTCTTAACCGAGGAGTGCGGGTTCAAACACGGACACGTACCTCTGGATTTTTCAAATCTATGTACGTATTTATACCACTAGCTCGACGCTGAAGGAGGAAAACATTGTGATGAAACCTGCAAATTCAAACTTTGGATTTGTAAACATGATCCAAAAAATTGTCTGGTTCCCCTATCTTAGGATTACGAAGGTCAGACCGGCAGTCGCTTTAATGTAATTACCAGACTCGCTAAATCCTGGATCATGGTCTAAGCGGACCCCGTCTAAACACGGGACATAACGCTAGGAAGATGATGATCATCTACTAGCGATATGTTGCTAATTTTGATTTGCTAATAGATTGACCGACTTTCATTTAATACAATAACTATAATTATTGATACTATATTATTTTGTTCACAGACTTGCCAGTAGTGAAACTGGCGCTAGGAGCAAACCTGGATGCTAGCAAGGTCGTGGAAGGATCGGACGTGTATCTGGACTGTAGAGTGCGGGCAAACCCGTGGCATACACATGTATACTTCACTCATAATGTGAGTATTAGAGAATGTATCTGTAGGTAGTTATTACAACTCTTGAATACAATCGAAGGTTTTTGAATCGAACGTACTTCGAAACATTTCTTTAGAATTTTTTTTTTGATAATTTCCCAGAAAAAAGTAGACTTCTTCATGAAACAGTTTTTAAGATCGTGTCAATAGTTATATACAACCCGTTCTAAAATTTTTATATACCTAATTTGATCGTATATAACATAACCCATTAAAATTAATTGCTAAAACAACGAATCAGCAAATACATACATACATAACATCACGCCCATAATCCCCGAAGGGGTAGGCAGAGTCTAAATAGCAGCAGACCTCTTTAACCACAAATATAGTGGCATATTGAGAAGAACTGGATAATCGAATAGATAATTCTTGAATTGGAGACGATGATGGGGTAAATTACGTAGGGTAGGCTACCCTACGTAAGACCTTAGCTAGGGGTTAATTTTCTGCTAACAGGGTAGAAGACTTACATCAACAGACATATATGTAATAATATCTTGCTAAGAGATTCCGGTTACAGCGGCAAATCTCAAAGGTTAGGCATCTTTTCTCTCGTAGTCCGGTGAGACTGTTTATCCTGCCCCTGACCTCTGTCATGACCGAAGACCTCGCCATGTCTAGAACCAACGAGTTAATGTTCTTTTTGAGATTTCTATATGTACGTGTGTTCCTCCTTTATTAACTAACTAACTAAACTTCACGCCACTTCCCTAGCGGGGTAGGCAGAGAGAACCGAACGCCATATGGCTAGATCCTTACACACCTTAATTGCTTCTTCAACATTCATGATCCTTTTCGTACCAGCTTTACGGTTTTTATGACTCCTATCATTACATTCTGGCCCGTTGGTCGAGTGGTCAAAGCATGAGTCGAGTGAGCAAAAAAAAAACCTTGGCCACAAAATCAAGGGTCGTGGGTTCGAATCCCGCTAGGGGCAAATGTTACGTGTGAGGAACATGGACATTTGTTCTCGAGTCATGGATGTTTATAAACGTATTTTAGTATGTCTATCCGTTCACCTAGTATCCTTAGTACAAGCATAAGCTGAGTTTGGGACTAGGAAATAGAAAGAAGAAGAAATTATTTATTTATTCTCTTAACACCCGACCAATTCAATCGAGGTTCTCCTTTATTAGAGTGTTTTTAACATCTGTTTCATTCCACAGAGTGCAATCGTCAAGCCAGGTCCAGGAGTTCTCCTGGCCAATCAAAGCCTGGTGCTCCAACATGTCTCGCGAAAGGCTGCCGGTGCCTACGTTTGTTCAGCTCGGAACAGCCTTGGTGAAGGCTCCAGTGAAAAACTGATGCTGGATGTTAAATGTAAGACTGTCATTCAATTCTAGTTTTACTTAATTTCAAGTAATCTGAGCTATGATAGTAAATATAAATGTCTTTGTTGCACAACCATGGTTAAAGTGTTGACCCCGACAGAACATCAAAATGGCAAAGCAAACGAGCCAAGGGATCATGATTAAAGTGGTGACCCCGACAGAACAACAAAATGGCAAAGCAAACGAGCCAAGGGATCATGATTAAAGTGGTGACCCCGGCAGAACAACAAAGTGGCAAAGCAAACGAGCCAAGGGATCATGATTAAAGTGGTGACCCCGGCAGAACAACAAAGTGGCAAAGCAAACGAGCCAAGGGATCATGATTAAAGTGGTGACCCCGGCAGAACAACAAAGTGGCAAAGCAAACGAGCCAAGGGATCATGATTAAAGTGGTGACCCCGGCAGAACAACAAAGTGGCAAAGCAAACGAGCCAAGGGATCATGATTAAAGTGGTGACCCCGGCAGAACAACAAAGTGGCAAAGCAAACGAGCCAAGGGATCATGATTAAAGTGGTGACCCCGGCAGAACAACAAAGTGGCAAAGCAAACGAGCCAAGGGATCATGATTAAAGTGGTGACCCCGGCAGAACAACAAAGTGGCAAAGCAAACGAGCCAAGGGATCATGATTAAAGTGGTGACCCCGGCAGAACATCAAAATGGCAAAGCAAACGAGCCAAGGGATCATGGTTAAAATGGTTTCACCCAAGTAGTATTGCAATATGTAGTACATACCACATATTGCATATCACGTTTAACACATAACATAACATAAAATCACGCCCATAATCCCCGAAGGGGTAGGCAGAGTCAAAGGGGCAGTGGGCCCCTTAGACTATTTATCGCGTTTAGTTCCGTTAGTATTTATTCTAGTATAAATACAACGCTAGGTATAAAAATAAGGAATACCTTTTTTTCTTTCTAATAGAGTACTAACTCTTTGTATGTTTTTTTACAGATATACCAACATGCAAGTCTACTCAGCCCGTGGTCTTACGAGCTGCTAGGGGTGAAATGATCGATATTGAATGTGATCTAGACGCCAACCCTAAGGTAAGATCATCCCTATAACATCATCATCAATCATCTGAGGGTCCCATACCATTGGTCAGTCATGGCCCATTTTAAAGAGGGGGAAGTTAGTGTCAAATTATATTTGTCAGTTTATTTTGTCTACAGTTAGACATAGGCCTTCTCTGATAAACGCCCCAGGGCCCATATGCCTGTCTCTATTAGTATTAGTACCAAAATATCCTTTTGACAACAACAACGCCATCTATCGAAATCTATGAACACACAAGAAAGTTATTTTTTTTTTCTGGTATATTGAACATGTATATGACTTAAAAAAAGGAAAATTAAAGTTTAGTCTATGATATGCTACTATTTGCGTTTCGTTAATCTTGTCATCTTTCTCTTTGCACATAAATAATAATAAATAAATTCTAGGTAATTGATGAGTCAGTCTCCAGACTGACACATCAATTACCTAGTCCTAAACTAAACTTGTGCTTGTGCCTTGAATCGCGTACAAACGTCAATGTTCATCACACGTTTGCCCTTAGCGGGAATCGAACCCGCGACCCTTAGTTTCGTGGGCAGGCTCTTGACCACTCCACCAACGAGCCACTCATTCATCCACGTCAAATTATGAATTAGTCGAATTCCAACAAAATTATAATTTCTCAGGTTTTCATAAAGCTCGCGGCAAACCAAACGGGTGCGAATTCGATCCCATTGAATCTCGCTACTTGTTGTACCTTCATCTTCCTAGCGTTATGTCCCGTGCTAAGACGGGGTCCGCTTAGACCATGATCCAGGATTTAGCGAGTCTGGTAATTACGTTAAAGCGGCTGCCGATCTGACCTTCGTATCCCTAAGATAGGGGAACCAGACAATTTTTGGATCATGGTTACAAATCAAAGTTGTTTGAATTTGCAGCTTTCATCACGATGTTTTTCCTCACCGTCGAACTAGTCGTATAAATATGTACATAGATTTCAATGTTAAATAGTTGTCTACTTAGCCCAATTTCAATCCTATATTAATTTATATTTAAGTCATGTCATGTATGTTTATTTGAATATTTACATAAGCTCATTATTCAGTTACTTAATATTTATATTAATATCCTATATAGCTATTGAAATCAACTGAATAGCCTAAACAGTATTTTATTGGTTCATATCATTTACATGCTAACTAAATTTACGTATTTTAGTCCCAAAAAGCAAATAAACTAGCCAGAATGATTACGGAATATTACTATTCCATGTTCAGGCCATCCAATAAATAGCTTTGACATTTCACAATCAACATTTGCATAAATTATAACATCGATCCAAATAACGCTGACGGAGTCCCATATTGTCGAATTGAATGAACTTGCATCGCAATGAACGGAAAACAAGGTTGCACAGACGGACAGAGCAAACAGACAATCATTTATACAGTGCCAACAATACTGTATTGCGCTGGGAATATTCAGGAAATTGTGCTAAGCTCACTGTTAAGGATCGGGTACACGTAAAGCTAGTCTAAGCTGCTTAATTAAAATACCATAACTAACTAACTAAACTTAACGCCACTTCCCTAGCGGGGTAGGCAGAGAGAACCGAACGCCATATGGCACGATCCTTACACACCTCACTCGCCTCTTCAACATTCATAATCCTTTTCATACAAGCTCTACGATTTTTATGACTCCTAACATCACCTTCTTTTAATACACGACCAATCTGGTCGTGGTAGGTGAGCCTGGGCCTTCCGCGGCTCCTACATCCTTTCACATTCGCATTGTATATCTGTTTAGTCAATCTTTCACCATCACTCCCGCAATCAATTAAAGGATAGGCATAGAAGGCTCTAAATTCCTTTAACCACTTTCAAATAACAATGAACATGAGTTGGATAAGATGGAAAACAGTGGAAAAGTAATAATGTCCTCCTTGCCAATATCGGGCACAACGAGGATTAGCCAACTGCGCAAGAAATATTATAGTGCACAAGTGTGTGCGCAAACACAGGTGCACTCTCTGTTCCTTCACTCTCATAGTCCGGTGAGACGGCAATTCGACATGAGCGGTGAGTGGTCAGGCGCAGGACCAACTGCCTAACGTGCTTTCCAAGGCACTGAAGTGATCAAACCGCCAACTTCCTGACTCCGGGCTGTTATTGAGTAATTTTAATATTGAAATACCCAGCCACAAATTTTGGCCTGACCCGGAGTGTGAACCCGGGACCTCTTGGTCCTTAGGCGGCGCATGCTACCACTAGACCAACGAAGCAGTCAGTGGAAAAATAGTGACGGGTTGAAAAGGTAAACATAGCCTTTTGTACCCTTCAGGTTTTTAAATATAATATCATCATCTTCCTAGCGTTATGTCCCGTGTTTAGACGGGGTCCGCTTAGACCATGATCCAGGATTTAGCGAGTCTGGTAATTACATTGAAGCGACTGCCGATCTGACCTTCGTAACCCTAAGATAGGGGAACCAGACAATTTTTGGATCATGGTTACAAATCCAAAGTTGTTTGAATTTGCAGGTTTCATCACGATGTTTTCCCTCACCGCCGAGCTAGTGGTATGAATACGTACATAGATTTGAAAAATCCAGAGGTACGTGCCGGGTTTGAACCCGCACTCCTCGGTTAAGAGGCGCGTGTCCTTACCATTGAGCTACCACCGCTCAGTTTTTAAATATAATATGTATGTATTTATTTATAGGTGACTAATGGGTTTGTTAATGTGTGGGTAATGTGTAGGTAATTAGTTCTTGTCACAGTTTTCACTATTGTCTATCAATCGAAATATTCGTCCCATGTTGGTCTGGGACTTGGCCCATGTTAATCTGGGACAAAAAAAAGAATGTGCCAACTTTGGTTCTTGCCTAGCATGTCGTAAAAGGCGACTAATGGTTTACGGGCTTTTGGGTATTTGACTGAGTAGGCGACGAGCTAGCCACTTGTCACTCCTTTTTCACAGCTTTCCATCCAACCCAGCCCACTGTCCCATGTTAGTCTGGGACTTAAAAAGAATATGCCAACTGTGGTTCTTGCCTAGCATGTCGTAAAAGGCGACTAATGGTATATCGGGTTTTGGGTGTGTGATGTGTAGGCGACAGGTTAGCCGCTTGTCACTACTTATTCACAATTTTCAATCTTCCAGCCCGGCTTTATTTTTGGCTGAATGTGGTTGAAGGAGCATGCTGCCCCTTTGACTCTGCCTACCCCTTTGGGCATTATGAGCGTGATGTTATGTATGTATGTATGTACACATATAACAGGAATTTTCCATCTAACCTAGTTTGATTTTTTTATTGAATGTGGTTGAGGGAGCTGCCCCTTTGATTCTACCCCTTCAGGGATTGAGGGCATAATATGTATGATTCACTTATCGCCTCGCGGCCACATTGCTGTAGCCACAATCCTTCGCCAACAAAAGTGCGAGCATCCTCGAATCTGCGCAAACGAATCGCGGATTGTTTAACTAAATGTTTCATTATGAATCGCGTTTTATGTTAATGCGCCGATCTGTTTGTTCTGGGGCGTCTGGTGCGGAAAATTGAATAACTTTGAATTAAATGTGCAAAGTAGCAATCTACCTCTGGCCACAGCGAAATATGTTAGCTTTATTATTAATACTATCCTATTAACCGATTTCGGTCGCAGCGGCCAATCTCAACGAGGATTAGCTAACGCAGGAGATACTTGCACAAGTGTGTGCGCAAACACAGGTGCACTATCTGTTCGTTCACTCTCATAGTCCAGTGACCTGGCGTGACCAGAGATATGGCTTAACTTTAAGATACCATATTTACCATCGCGCCCGTAATCCGCAAAATGATAGATGCCAAGAAACAATAAGCAATTCGGAGCCTTTCAGAGCTTAAAGGTGGTCGCTTCATCAGATACCAAATCCAGGATGATTTTCATACCGGACCCTTACCAAAATAGGCACATAACGCTAGGAAGGTTTTCACAATTTTCCATCTAACCCAGCCCATTGTCACATGTTGGTCTGGGACTTAAAAATAATGTGCCAAATACACATAACATAACGCCCATAATCCCAGAAGGGTAAGGCAGAGTCAAAGGGGCAGCAGGCCCCTTTAACCACATTCAGCCAAAAACAAAACTGGGCTGGGCTAGATGGAAAATTGTGAAAAAGTTGTGACAAGTTGCTAGCTTGTCGCCTACACAATCACTTACCCAAAACCCGATATACCATTAGTCGTCTTTTACGACATGCTAGGCAAGAACCACAGTTGGCACATTCTTTTTAATTTCCAGACCAACATGGGACAATGGGCTGGGTTAGATGAAAAATTGTGAAAAAGTAGTGGCATATAGTATGTTATGTGCTTTTATAAAAATAAATGATTATTATTATTTGACTCCATTTGGATATCACGGCAAGTGTTACCTTCCCGGTCCTTTGGAAGGCTTGCATGGGGCACAGGCCCAACATGTAGAGGCCCCTTGAGACGTTTTAATATCGACGCTTAAGAACCAAGACCATCTATCTACACTTTGGCGCTTTTTACTTTTTAATGCAGTTATTTTTATGATTAATTTATGCATCGTTTCCTTTGATCAGTAACCTCAAATTCGCATTAAATAAGAAGTTATGAAAAAATACCAATACCACCTAAGTTACGTGACGTAATAAATTTAAGGAAATAAAACGTTTTTTTCGTCTCCTGTGAAGTCGACTTTTTGTAGATAGATGGTCTTGGTTCTTAAGCGTCGATATGAGTGTGTTTATTAATCCCTGACAGAAAATATTCCGACGTAATAACCTTTTTTATCGGTAAAGACACAATCATCATCTTCTTAGCGTTATGTCCCGTACTTAGACGGGGTCCGCTTAGACCATGATCCAGGATTTAGCGAGTCTGGTAATTACATTGAAGCGACTGCCGATCTGACCTTCGTAACCCTAAGATAGGGGAACCAGACAATTTTTGGATCATGGTTACAAATTCAAAGTTGTTTGAATTTGCAGGTTTCATCACGATGTTTTCCCTCACCGTCGAGCTTGTGGTATAAATATGTACATAGATTTTTTAAAATCTAGAGGTACATGCCCGGGTTTGAACCCGCACTCCTCGGTTAAGAGGCGCGTGTCCTTACCATTGAGCTACCACCGCTCAATGGTATTTATCGGTAAAGACACAAAACACCATTCAATATTCCCGACCCGACTAGGACTGCACACCCCTTGCTCTCATTGTTCCCGGTCCCGTGCGAAACAAAAAAAAACCCGGCTAAATATCATTTTTCCCGTTTTTCCTCTCGCAATTAGGGAACACCCGTGGCCCATTTAAACCGGCCAAAATCCAGAACGGAATAACCGGGAACAAACGGTGGAAAACGCCATTTGTCGCTTCGGGAATTGCGTTATGTCGCCGCGAAATACGTTTAGCGGAATGGGTGATGTTCAAATAAATGCGTCAGATGTTCGAAATGAAGTTAGACCAGCGGTAGGTCAATAGCAAGAATTGATAATAAGCGGATTGTGACTGAGTAGGCGACGAGCTAGCCCCTTGTCACTCCTTTTTCACAGCTTTCATCCAACCCAGCCCACTGTCCCATGTCGGTCTAGGACTTAAAAAGAATATGCCAACTGTGGTTCTTGCCTAGCATGTCGTAAAAGGCGACTAATGGTATATCGGGTTTTGGGTGTGTGATTGTGTAGGCGACAGGTTAGCCGCTTGTCACTGCTTTTTCCTAATTTTCCATCTAACCCAGCCCGGCTTTATTTTTGGCTGAATGTGGTTGAAGGAGCATGCTGCCTATTTAACTCTGCCTACCCCTTCGGGGATTATGGGCGTGTTGTTAGGTATGTATGTATGTATGCAATTAAGCGGCATTTTTCGCTGAATGCAGCACACGATGTGATCCAGCAGAGATCAAATTTTGCTGGACTCGGCTGGATTGGTTAAGCATCGCAATGTCTAATAGGGATTGAAATCCATCGGCATTGAACCAGTATATGTCGCTGGAGCCAACACAGCTAGGCTCAGCACAATTTGAGCCTGGCTGGATTGCTCAATCTAGCATTGCAATATCTACAATAGGTTTGGTTACGAGAGAGGTGTTAGTGTTCGTGTTAAAACCCGGGTACATACTTGGATTTTACATACATACATACATACATACATGACCCTGCCCCATGCGCCAAGAGTTGTGGGTTCGATCCCCACCCAGGACAAACATTCGTGTGATGAATACTTGTGTTTGTTCTGTGTCTGGGTGTTAATATCAAATATTTAAGTATATATTAGTAATACCACTGTTGATTCTATAGAAGACTTGGAAAAATAATAAAAAGAGTCATGCATAATTTCTATTGGTACATTATTTATAAGTCCCCGACTAACATGGGACGTTATGCTAGTTTTGGTGTTTTATTAAGTTTTTTTATTGTTTTTGTCACCAGGACTCGATGTTCTACCACTGGTGGTTCAACAGCTCAGCTCACACCAAGCATGAGCTGACGACCTCCCCGGCTACATCCTCTAACAGTGCACCAGGTATGTAAAGGAAGAAAGAAAGTAGAAATAAAAAGAAAGATGGATGCAGAGATGGAAAGAAAAATAGGGTTGGTACATACAGATATAGCATTAATAAATGTCATTGCAATAAAAACAAAGTACCATTAAATATGGTATACTTAAAAGGCCATTCTACAATTGAGTGGTTGTTAAAATCCATATTATCGATTATTTTAATATTGAATTAGAACCAAATCTATACTAATACTATACCGCAGAGGAGTTTGTTAAGCCAAACTTAGACCTTATGATCAAATGTTGGTTAGGCGATATTGCAGTACCTACCACCGGCGATATTTCAAATGATTGGTGGTGTGAAATACCCTATTGCAATAATATAGGCGCTAATGTCCTAGCACCTGTGTGCGCCGCACACAACTGAAAATGTGTTCCTAACATGGCCGCCGGCGTGGTAAACTCTTTTACCCTAGCACCTGTGTGCACCGCACACAACTGAATGTGTGTTCCTCCACAGGCGTGTTCACGTACATGGTCAACACGTCATCGGACTACGGGTGGGTGCAGTGCTCCGGGACCAATTCGGTCGGGCGGCAGACCAAGCCGTGTCTCTTCCACATCCTACCCGCTGGTGAGTTTCATCCCTGGACTCCTCAAAAGCTTATCAAAAATCTAAAAAGGATTTATACCACATTCTCAGTTGGAAGATAACATATTATGATGAAACATGGACATTCAAAAAGAAAGATGATTACTTGTCACTACTTTTTCATAATTTTCCATCTAACCCAGCCCAGTTTTATTTTTGGCTGACTGTTAAAGGGACTATTGGTTAAAGGGACCTGCTGTCCCTTTGACTCTGCCTACCCCTTCGGAGATTATGGGCGTGATGTTATGTATGTATGTATGTAAACATGATTATATCGTTCTTTTACGATTTTCCAATCTAATCTAAAGAAATAGGAAGAGGGGAAAGACTTTTTTTAGGTCAGCGGGATATAGTTATTATAAAAATAACTGTTGTACTTATTGCAATAAAAATGTCAAAGGAATTTAGTTTGTTAACTTCTAGGTTTAAAGATAGATTTACTTAAAACTATTTTAAAAATACTATAAACTAACTTTAGTTTGACTGGCCCGATGGCGCATTCGGTAGTGACCCTGTCCATGCGCCAAGAGTTGTGGGTTCGATTCCCACCCAGGAGAAACATTCGTATGATAAATACTTGTGTTTGTTCTGTGTCTGGGTGTTAATATCAAATATTTAAGTATATATTTGTAGTACTACTGTTGATTCTGATATCCGTAACACAAGTGCTTAAGCTACTTACCTCGGAGTCAGATCAATGTATGTGATGTAGTTGGATATTTATTTAGTATGCGAGGACGTTATACTGCTATTTATAGTTTTCATTTAGATACTTATTAAATCATAGTTTCAATATTATTTATAAAAAAAATATATTTCGAAACAAAAGATATACTCTTATTTAAGAACACATCCTAACCCCAAAACGCTTGTCCAAAAAAACTGGGCACAATTTCAAACAGAAACTGCTAAGTAGATGCGCAGTACACATTCCCAGTATTGCCACTAGAAATTCAAATGTATCTGGCGGCACTCCAAAACCGTTATTGCGGGACACATAACTCGAACAAGTGGGACCCCTGAGATATTATATTAATGTGTGCCAGTTTTTTTTCTGTTCACTGTTTTTTTTTACTCGGAATCTTCGTAGCGTTGGAATTATTAAATTGATATCGGAAGCGGAGGCTGAAATTTTGTTAATATTAATTTCCGGGTCATGAAAGGGTTATTAATTTAATTGTGACCCCTTTATTATGCAGGAGTTGAACGGACAGGTATTTAAATGAAATTCACTGTTGATTTTTATGCAATTTTTTTGGTTCAAGTCATAGTATGTGAAAGAAATCATATTAATACATAAAAAATATTTTTTTATCTATATACTTAGGGTAAACTGTGGTAGCTTAATGGTTAGACACGCGCATTATAACCAAGGAGTGCAGGTTCAAACCCGGGCACGTACCTCGCCATTTTTTTAAACATTATTAGACATTCATCATAAAAATATCTTAATCTAAAAATACGTAATTTCCATAAAAAAACACGAGTTATATTACATCATTAACTATCTCATACATTTGTAATTTTATGATTGTCAATGTTATGTAACAGACAAACCATCAGCTGTGAAGGCGTGTGAGATCACCAACGTGACCTACGACTCCCTAACCCTCAATTGCACACCTGGACACGACGGAGGTATCAGGCAGTCATTCCTGCTGCAGGTGAGCCATTGTTAATTGGACTTTATTGCTGATACCTGAATGATACTTATTCGTTATCCAAATAATAGGGTAGCTGACTAAAAAATTGTATATAGTCCGTCAGATTAGGTAAAAGTATTATGGACGAACTCTTTTTCGTCTAGCGAACAAAAAATTATCAATTAAAAAAAATAATAAAAATCGTTCTCCACAATAGGCAAGGTGACTAAAAATTCTATTTAATCCGTCAGTTAGGTTGTAAAAAAAATTTGGGTTAAATTTTTTTTATTTGTCAAACAAACATTGACTTAGATACAATGCATTCAAGTTGCGCGTGACATCACACTTTCGTACAATTTTTACGAAATAGTGACGTCGCAAGCCCCCACTCCAAAACTTTGATGCTCTTTATCATTGTGATTTTTTGTTAATTTGATAAAGCGAAAAATATGTATCTGGTATATTTGTAGTTTTTTAATGCAATCCTCATTCTAAAACTTTCATGTGTTGTATTTATATACTTTTTGAATATTTTTTGATATCCTTATTAACGGACTAATTAAATTATTTAGACCCCTACAGCTCCGAGGTCAATAAAACTATGGCTAAAAAAAATTAAACACGTTACCATGAGCGATACGCAATAAAATCCCTAAAACACAAATTTTCACCATCATCGTCTGCATTAGACCATAATATTATTAATACATTGCAATTTTGACGCCGACAAAGCTTTGTTTTAACTCGTAATGTTTAGAAGTTCATCATAACACATGTTTTATAAAGTGTTTGTCCATCAAAACATGTTTTGTAACCTAATTAAAACTAAGGTCGATTCTTATATCTTGTACTACTAATGTATAAAACTGAAGATTTTGTTTATTTCATATTTTTGAGAAACGCGACTCTCAAAAATATCTCAGAAACTACTGGTCCGAATTGAAAAATATTTTTTGTGTTGTATAGTTAATTTATTGGGGAAGGCTATATGTTATATAACATTAGCCATACACGCAGGAGAAACCGCTGGCACAGCTAGTGTCTACATAAAATGCCCATTTCAAAAGATTCTTTCCATATACCAGAATACGTCTTAAATCCGTTCAAAAAGTTTCCCATTCTTGCGAACAAACAGACATATTAAATTCATCACACACCAAAATAGACCCAGCGAAAAATGTCCCTCTAACCCCCAAATTGCATGTGACGCGCGTCCACACGTTCAACCCTAAAATGCCCGCTGGGGTACGTTGGGACGAGTTTTCCCAGTTTTCCTCGTTACTGAATGTCACATTAGATTTGTTGTTTACTCGTCCCCAGGGATCGTATTTGTTTTCGCCGATGAATTGCGATGTTTTGCGCAACTGATTTATGGCCACGTGTTTTGATAAAGTGCTGTAGTTATTTAAGTACCGGCTAGTTTTTTCGGTTTAGAACAGGATAGTTTGATATTCAACTGTATTATTCGGGGGCTGGAGTTTTGTAGCTGCGCTATAGCTGCGCATTCAATAAAAATACGAAATTGCTATAATTATTGGAAGTATTACATCATTTATCCATTGTCACGACTCATGATCAACGTCTACGATAGATTAAATACAATCTACTTAAAGTAATTCAGAAAATATTATCAGTTAAATATTTCACTTTTACTTTACATTGTTAAATGAAATTAAATTAGGAATTAAAGGTATAGGTAATTAGATATTTGTTTGTAACCTAACAAGCACTAGGGCGAATACAATCAATCCATTTCTTCTCATATCTTTGTAGGATGTTTAACTTTGTAAAGAAAAAAATATTTTCTAGGCGTTAAGTAACACACCAACTAACAAAATTATTATCAACTAGCTGTGCCAGCGGTGTCACCCGCGTTTATGGTTAATATTATAAAGACTATTTCCGTCATACATGATTTCTATGTAACTTTAACCATTAAGGCTGCACACGCGACGGAAGCTTAAAAAATTGAGTAACTTCCCCCGTTTTCCCAACATTTCCCTTCACTACTCTGCTCCTATTGATTGTAGCGTGATGAAAAGTATACTATAACCTGCCCAGGAGTATGAAGAATAATTGTACCAAGTTTCGTTAAAATCCGTCAAGTAGTTTTTGTTTCTATAAGGAACATACAGACAGACAGACAGACAGACAAAAATTTTACTGATTGCATTTTTGGCATCAGTATCGATCACTAATCACCCCCTGATAGTAATTTTAAAAAATATATTTCATGTACAGAATTGACCTCTCTACAGATTTATTATAAGTATAGATAAATATCTCAACCGATTTGTTCATCCACAGGTCTTCGACATGGCGACAGGTCTGCTCCTCCGGAACGTCAGTAATGACGAACCGGAGTTCGAAGTGTCAGGTCTGTCGGCCAGCCTGTCGCTCGCGGTGTCCGTCAGGGCGTTCAACAAGAAGGGGTCTAGTGAGCCCTTGACGCTCACATCTAGTTTGCTGAAGTACCCACAGCGGCATACAGGTTAGTACATAGTTAAGCTTGTTATACTCGAGCTGTTTTAATGATGTCGGTAGTGGCTTAGTAGACAAGGAGATGTGCCTCATTACCGAGAGGTGTGGGTTCAGGGTAAAGGCAGAAATACGGGTATTTATATAAATCTACTCAGATAAAATGTCTGTTGGTAATATTCATATATCAACTTATTATATGCTTAAGAAAAAAGGGGAAATTGTCCCATGTTGGTTTGGGACTTAAAAAGAATGTGCTGAACTGTGTTTCTTGCCTAGCATGTCGTAAAAGGCGAGTAATGGTTTATGGGGTTTTGGGTATGTGATTGTATAGGCGACGAGCTAGCCACTTCTCACAACTTTTTCACAATGTTCCATCTAACCCAGCTTAGTTTTGTTTTTGGCTAAATGTGGTTAAAGGGGCTTGCTGCCCCTTTGATTCTGTCTACCTTTCTGGGGATTATAGGCGTCAAGCTATGTTTGTTTATTTAAATAATTTTAGCCTACGTTACTCCGTGTAAATAATACCAGATTTAACCGTTTCTATAATAGCCCGAACAAACAGACAATTATTTTTTATTAGTTGCAGATACCCCATTTTATTTTATAGGTATGCATCTAGTAATAAACCGTTATTTAGACAATACACATAAACTCTTATTCCCGAAACCTTAAAACACTCTGATTCGAACCAATGATACTGAGCCGCCGTCCTCAACCACCAAACCAACGACCTAAGTTCCCAAAATTAATATAATTACTTAGCCTAAAAGGCCATGAACATTAAATTAAACACTTTAGTGAATTCTAACGTAAGTTCATCACATGGATTATCCCACAGGAATATCTCTTTCATCTACATGTGACATCATCAGACGACCTTTAAATTCCCAATGTGGGCACATCCTAATTCGGGACGCGTCAGCGTTTTCAATGGAGAAGATTAATTAATGTTTATTAAATACACGTCTGATCCCTAGACAAATATATCCCTTATACCTGAAATTCTAAATTTAGGTACTATTATTATCTTGTCACTTCTTGTTTGTAGTGTATCGTCATTTTCCTAACGTTAAGTGGTGTCCCCAATTGGGGTCCGTTGAGACAATGAATGAATTATATTAAATGTAACGACTGGTTATTAAATTGAAGCAACTGCCTTCTAGCTGATCTAAGTATGCTCCTTAAACTACTTTCAGCCAAAAATAAAATTGAATTGGGTTAGATGGGAAATTGTGAACAAGTAGTGACAAGTGTTAAACTCGTCGCCTACACAATTACTAACAAATTTCATATACCTACACCAAAACTAGGTAAGGAACGTGGTTATTATTCTTTAACTATATACCAGACAAACTTCAAACCAAAAATACTATGTCCCTTTTGACGAAATGCTAGACAAGGCCAAGTGACTTTTTAAGTCTCAAACGAATATCAAGTCCAATTCACCATTAGTCCGTTTTACGACAGGCAAGAAACACGTTTGGTACTTTTTAAGTCCTAGACAAACATGGGACTATATGTTATTATCAAATAGTCTCCTGTCGTCTAGTAACCCAATAACAGTAATGTAATTTCACGGCACGTTCCTTATCCAAACGCGCTGCTATTCTCAGCTTCTAGCCAATATCAGTATTATGCCAGGTTTCCTAATCAAAGGTGAGTATACCGTCGCTACGCCAGGTATTCAATATCGCATAATTATCAAGGTTTAACAATTTCTGACGCTATAACATAGGACAAGATATGTTCATTTATATCTGATTTTAATTGGAATGATAAATTAGACATAACATATTTAGATACAAAACCAATTTAAACTCAAATTACCTTTTTTTATGTAGGCCTCAAAAAAATCGTCAAATTCTACAAAAAAGAGCAATGTTAGGCTACCAGTTCGGAATGGCGTTTCTATCCAGAACAAAATTCCACGAATCCCAATGGATGGAAAAAATCGATGGGATTTGTGGTATATTTCTATCGAATTGAATATCATAATTTCGCCATAAAATTCAAGCACTTTTAATAAGGAAATTTCCTCTTTCATTGATCAGAATCCATCTTATACCATAGTCTAGTCTTAAAAAATTAGTATTTACTTGCAGTTTGCAAACCAGAAATTTTAAAATTAAACCATGAGCCAGGATTTAGCGAGTCTGGTAATTTCATTTCCGTGGACAGTGCGTCTTTATTTTGGTAACGGTCGAAATTTAATTTTTGTTTTTTTTTGACGAGCTAGCCGCTTTTCCCTTCTTTTTCGCAATTTTTCATCTAACCCAGCCCAGTTTTATTTTTGGCTGAATGTGGTTGGGGCCTGCTGCCCCTTTAGCTCTGCCATGATTGCGGGCATGATTGCGTCTGTAGTTCGTTTTTAAACATTTAAAATCCTAGGACGATTTATAAAATCTTTTTACTGCTTAGGTACTTCGCAGGTACTAGGTACCTCCCAGGATCTACCATAATATACTGACAGAGTATTTTGTTGACAGCACAAGTCCCAGTGAAGGTGGAGCTGACGACGGTGCTGATCATCGTGCTGTGCGCTGTCGGCGTCATCGCGGCGATGACAGCGCTGTCCGCTGTCGTTTTCTGCTGCAGATACTGCCACAAACGAGACAGTGAGTAGTGTAAATGCGCACGGTAATGTGCTCGGTCAAGTTCGAATAAAATTGGCAGACTGTAATGGAAAAATAATTACTGTCATATTTGACTTGATTCTGATTATGTTGGCTGTTCATCTCTATAAATTTAAGTACAAAATCTTAGCTTAAAAGCCAAATAATTTTTTACACAAAGACTATCCATTCCTTCAGAAAAAGAAATAAATAAATTAAATAAACTATATTCATGAGGAACTGAGAGGGGAATATTTTATATATTTATAAGTTGAGTGTTAATCCAGTTTATTATTTCAGATAAAAATGAAAAGGACAAACGTCAACAAGATGAGACGTCAAATATTCCGCTCACCGGAACGAAAGAGACGGAAAGTGTTGATAGTCTAGGTAAGTATTTATTAATGTATTAAGCAACTCAATAAGAGCTAGATAAAGTGTGAAAAACCACAATTTTTTATAAGAAACGTACGAGTTTAAATACAGCCAACTACTAATGAATTAAAAAAAATACATATTTAACTTGCTTATATTATTACTAAATGAGAAATCTCGTTCCCATAAGTACCATACTTGTAGGAAACAGCGCACGCAAGCTCTTACGTAGAAATGTATTGCTTTAAGTAAATTACAGGCCAAGTACTTTTTAAATTGCACTGTCACATATACCAACATATTACATTTTTATGATTAACTAGCTTCTGCCTGCGGCGTTGCTCGCGTGGACATCAATGAAACATAGCTTATGTGTTATTTTAATTTATAAGCTATAATATTGAAAATTTTCATTTAAATCCATGCAGTGCATTTTGCGTGAAAGAGTTACAAACATCCACACATCTATCCACCCATACAAACTTTCGTGTTTATAATATTAGTAAGATTGTAAAGAATTGAATATACTAAGAACCAACATATTGCAACAATATTCTTATTTTTTTTTCCAGACAAGAACCCCGACATCATACCTCTAGACGGAAAAATAAGTGACAGCTGTTCGAACAAGTCGTCTACCACAGACTACAGCTCAATCCGCCCGCTCATCTCAAAGACACCCAACGACAAATATGACATCCCGCCAAATTGTGACAGATTCTACGACCACACCATAGACCCATGCAACCAGTACATCCAAGTCCGGCCCATAGATTACAGAGTTAGGCCGAGTTACCAGCCAAGTTTGGGGCCAATGCCCAACTTGGGGCCAAGTATACAGAGCCTCGGTGGTAAGAGTGGTCTGCATATGGCAAATGTTGGGCCAAACGAATGCCATAGGCCGTATGATAAGGTGTATGAAGATTGGTTGAAGTATAAGAACGCTTTGCCGTTGAATACTAGTGGATTGGTAAGTATAAAATATTCAAATACATTATATTTTACTAAATTATAACGGTATTAACGTCTCACATTAGGAATTAAAATATATCATGAAAAAAATGGCGTTAAAATTAAAAAAATAATAATTGAAGTATTTTTTTTTAGTTTAAATGAGACTGATTTTTTTTTACATACATACAAAAATCACAAAAAAATAGCTAGGAAAATATTTTTAAAGGCTTTTCCTTTTCAGCTGCCAGCAGAACAGCTGATGCCTCCTGAGCTATACGCGTCACCCCCCACTTCTATATACAGCAACCCCAACAGGAACCCTCTAAATCTAGCTCAAATGCCCGAGCTAGAACCTAGGTATGCTAAAACTATATTATACCTCCAATACTATATTATTTCTGCGAAACAACTGAAAAGACGTATTTGGACTTTGATAATCAAACATAGAGTACTCGTCTAATCAGTTTAAAATTATGTGAACGATGTAACTTTAAAGAGTTCTTTGGATCGGTAGTAGCTCAAAGGCCAAGCGCCTCATAACCGAGGGATGCGGGTTCAAACCAAGCACGTACCGGAATTTTCAAATTTATGTACGTATTTATACCACTAGCTGGACGGCGAGGGAAAACATATGCAAAATATGCAAATTCAAACAACTTTGGATTTGTAACCACGAGCCAAATATTGTCTGGTTCCCCTATGTAATGACCAGACTCGCTAAGTCCTGGATCGTGGTACAGCGCGTTAAAGTACCACGTGACGTCATTAGGTGTGTAAAATTAGACCGTCCAAGTAACGTAAAGTGCAAAATTTCAGATCTTTGAAGCTCTGTATCTTTCGTCATTTTTCGAAAAATAATAAATAAAGCAATAATTATATAATTGATAATCTCACTTACGAACTAAAAAAATTTTTGAGTATTATGTTGTACAATGCTTTGACCTCTGCGACCTTTAGTTTCTTGAACTGGAAATCTAACCATAATAATTCATGGTTTACGTGGCAAGGGAATAACTATTGAAACTGTATTAACGATCTCTTCGTCTGCTAAGGGGGGTTTTGATTTCGGAAGACCCTGAATGCCCTCCCCAATCCCCTCTTAACGCTAATGCGCAAAACCAAGCAACCCTCGTTAAGACAATATCCCAAATGATCCCCAGGTACCACATAGAGCCTCGACTCCAGGACTCCCGGAGCTGCTCCAACTCGCCCCCGGTGCGCTTCAACCCTGAGAGCAACAGCGCCTACTTCAGCAAGAGCATGCTGGACCGCCCCACTAACACCCTACCCCATCTGAAGAGTAGGATAAATGGTGAGTGAGCCTTAGTAGCAGATCACAGGGTAACAGACTTCTTTACGGTAGAGTTTCGTGCACCGTTTTACGTAATTTTATATCTATGTCCTAGGGGAATAATCCACTACATCTTAGGTAAAGCAGGGCAACTCACGTCCATTCATGCCGAAACCAATGCGGCTTTAACTTGGCTCTACCATCTATTGACTAGCTCAGTACATTATTCTTAGACTTATTTATATTAAAGTATAGTTTGACTGGCTCGAAGGCGCATTCGGTAGTGACCCTGACCCATGCGCTAGGAGTTGTGGGTTCGATCCCCACCCAGGACAAATATTCGTGTGATGAATACTTGTGTTTGTTCTGTGTCTGGGTGTTAATATCCAATATTTAAATATATATTTTTAATTCCACTGTTGATTATGATATCCGTAATACAAGTGCTTAAGCTACTTACCTCAGAGTCAGATCAATGTATGTGATGTTGTCTGATATTTATAATACTAACATGTTTTTTTCGCAGCAAATGCATCGAATCAAAGTGAATCAAGAACGAGTGCAACGAAAGCAACAGACACCAACCTAGAACACGTCACAATGGCCAACCAGGAGTGCGGCTGAGGAAAGTGAAAAGTGACTTTTTCACTTTCCCCAAGTGAAAGTGAAAAGTGACTTTTTACTTTCCCAATGTGAGAGTAAAGAGTGGCTTTTTACTTTGCCGAGGGGAGAGTGAAAAGTGACTTACTTTTTCAAAGTGAAATTGACGCTAAACTGAATAGTGTAAGTTGACAGAGTGACAGTGTTGACACCCGTCCGATAATTCTTTTGACGTTTTCGTATTTTTTTTAAATAAGTATATTTATTAAACAAGATTTGATTACATCAGATTATTTTAATTACAATTTATAATTAGTTGTAAATGTCGATTGACTATGATAATTTTTAATTACCTAAATTACAAATACAGGATTTGGTTGATTTTATTTTTGTTAACATTTAATTAACATGTCACTGCCAATTAGATATCGAATTGTATAAAATGCGGGTAATGATAATTATGCAATAAAAAAAAAATGCATTTAAAAAAATGTGTTTTTCAAAATACTATTACTTACTGTTTGTTTGAAAACCAACAATGGTTTACTAAACGGTAAGAATTGACAAGTATGCGATAGTCAGGCCTCACCGTATTTTATATTTGATTACAAATAATTATAATCAACAATAATTATTTTTAACACTTATGCATAAATGCTGTTCGATTAGTTTATTTATAATTAATTTGAGTATCTATAGCTTTTATTGGAAAAAATAACATAATTTTTGATAATAAACTGTTAAAACAGTCTCGCGGTACCCTCAGAATCTTCGTGAATATTTAATTGTTGGCAATCAGTGGGAAGTACAAGGGTTTTAGCAAAGGCCTTCATTTTAATTGCCCTATTTGTTGCTGATTAATGAGTATTTCTTGCTATAAAGCTCTTAAGATGTCAATTAATAGAAGAGTACCCGAAACATCTCTTATTTCTTCAAATAACTGATATTTTTACTTAACTTCATATGTGATTTGAATAGCTATTTAAAATAATGTTTATTCCTTAAATTTGACAAAGAAAAATCCCTTAATTTATTTGGATAATATGCTTATCTCATTAACTCAAACATACTAAGTTATGAAAATAACAAGTTTCTTCTAAAACTTCATAAACATCTCACTTTCAGTAAAATGTCAAATAACATATACATATTGGTAAGATTTTTATCTCTTCGAATATCTATTATAACAGTACCCAACATGGCACAAGCTATATTCCTAAATCTATACAAGATTGTCATTAATGATGCCTGCCTGGTTTCCATATCCAACTCTATAACCAACCCACAATTCTATACAGAACCTGCTCAAACGTAGTCCATATTATACCCTAATTGCTAAATTAAAACGGGCGGCCATGCATGTCAGTCAATGATTGATGTTATCACATGAGTGAATGTCAATTTGTGGTGAGGCCTGACCACGATTCAACCACAAATGTAATCGCGATAGGTTAATTGTGTGCGTAAATCTCTTCCTTAGATTTAGCAGACTGCAATTCGAGAAATATAAGAAAGAAAGATGAGTATTTACGGCATTTTATCAATCTTTTAGATCTTGTTGTTTAAGGAAAACCAAAATAATTAAATTATTAATAAATACTTAATAAACATTAAACTGTACCGATCGGTGTAATAGATCTTTCTATTGGACAAAAAAAAACAGATTAGATTTTTCATACAACACACATAAATTATTGTAATCAAATTTTTCGTTCAGAAATCCAAGCTCAATATTTGTGATTAAATTTCTAAGTGTTATTATTATGGCCTATAAATTAACACAACTTAAAAAAGTCTGTTAATAGCTAAGAAAAAGAATTTACGCTTTGTTGTCAATTTACTAATAGCTTTGATTCTGCATCTTCCGAAGGATGTATAAGACTGAATTTGTAATGTAATAACACGAAAGTAGATAAAAAAAAATCACCGAATATCGAATTTGCTGTACGATTACTTAATGTAATAATAATTTGTTTTCATTTGTAATTAGAATTGATTACATTATTTTAATAAAAAAAAAGTAATCGTAAAAGCAAACAGTAACTTACAAGATAAATACACGAATGTGTTGTGATTGTAAATATTGTAAATAAATTAATTGTAATTAGTGTTAATGAGTATGTTATACGAAAAGTTGCCATACTAGTTACAGTATAGAATAATATACACATTAAATGTATGTAATCTATGTATGTTAAATGAAAAAATCGAGCTTTTATGTTGTTGTGGATATGTCATCATTAAAGTTTAATTTGACAAAGGATTTTAATTAAATCGCTATTTATTAATTGTCTTATTCAGTGTCTAATTCAAATAAAATTATACAAGCGCTGTATAACACTTCAATAAAATTAAACAATTAACAATAAAAGTTTATATTTGAGTTACCACTTTGTATATTTTAATTTTTTCAAACGAAAATAATGAACATGAATAAATACGATTGATTTTCATAATTATAATAACATGATATTTGACACTTTTAAAGTGAAAATCGTGCACATTTTATCGAAAATTATATTTGAAATGAAAATGTATAAATTCTTGAACTGTTACAAAGTATAAGCTTACTTGCGAGGGTCTAAGCGATGTTGTTTAAATATAAATTATATATAAATAAATACACTATAAATTATTGTGATATCATTATGGTGACACGTTGCGTTGGCACAGATTATGTTAAATACTTAAGTATAATATAATTTATAGAATTTGTGTGTATTTGTACTAAATTTTACGTTAAAACCAGTTTCTCGGGATATTTGATTACTTAATTGAAACATTCTTATGAATAGTTAAATATACCAACATGTTTGATTATTGTCAATAGTTAAATTAAGTGAATTACTGATTTATTTTTATTGTAAAAATAGCAAGCGAAATTTAGATTTTTATAGATTAAAAAATAGTTTAATCAATTGCCGACAAAATGCACTTTGGAAATGCGTGATTTACAAAATGGAACTGATATTCAAATTTCAACCAGCGTATTAATTATCTTTTTCTATGCAAAAAGAATAAATTCTGGGCAAAAATACATGCTTTAATTTTTACCCAGGTTCATTTACCTTTAATAAACTTTGATAACATATTCTGAATTCAGCATGAATGTTAATTAATATTGATGGTAATTTTTATTATTTCAGCACTTACACAAAATGTTATCTACTGAAATATATAACCGCAGTTTCTTTTCATTAAAAATGTTTTACAAACATTTATTACGTTAAATATAATTATACATTCATTTCATAACTTCTGAAGCACCCATATTTTACGCGACAAAGTAATTTTGTCGGCTATAGTACATTGTGGCCTACACCGCTTCATCTTCTATTTTAATAACAATGAAAACGTTATTATTTAAGTGACAGTTTCTTGTGATGTAAAATTCCTTTCAAAATAATAAATGTGAGTTTTTAACTTAAACCTGTTTCTTACTTTAATTTATACAATGCCCTTAATTTTTTCTGAGTACCTAAAGTGGCGAACGCTTAATGGTAAAGACACGCTTCATATACGAGTCGTCCTGGTTCAAATACCAGATTTCCAGAACGCCACCTGAACTATATGGTCAGTCCGAACCTGTGCTTACCTCTGGATTTTTCTGGATAAATAACACTAACTCGGCGGCGAGGGAGAATCGTAAGGCAACTCTGCACATAAAAAAAACTGCATGTGAATTTTCGAGCATACAACGAAAAAATACATCCGCGCATTTTCCATTGTTCCGCATCCATTCGAACTGCCAAATATTCGGATTTACGAAATATTCCACTTGAAACACCGTCTCCTAGTAATTTGCTAATGAAACAGCTCTCTTCACAAAACACAATGACTAATGTTTACTTTGTATTTAGGTCATCAGAAATTACATTGTGCCTTTGTGTCGTTAGCAGTTAGGCGTATCCATTATGTGATTACCATATTAAATATGCACAGTAGAGCGGCAGTATTGAGCTACTGCGAGTAAGACAGCGGGGAGGTAAGACCGCCTCGCATGCATGAGATTTTGGTGCAAATCCGGGCATTTAATTTTACAATCTAAAAACGTATTCTTATCAGTTAAGCAATCAACCTGTATATAAAATAACTGTGAAATTATGACCCAATTTTTCTGACTACTAATCAAATGGTTGGTAATGTGTCCTAGGGGTTACGAAGGTCGTATTTTTAGTGGGTATACCCAGGCCACTACCATCTTTGGCCAGAGCCCGGCCCTCTGGAGTCCTCCTAGCGTTATGTCCCGTGCTTAGTCGGGATCCACTTAGACCATGATCCAGGATTTAGCGAGGCTGGTAATTACATTGAAGCTACTGCCGATCAGACCTTCGAAACCCTTAAATAGGGGACAGACAGACTTTGGATGGTTTCATCACGATGTTTTTCCTCAACGCCGTACAAATACGTACATAGATTTGAAAAATCCAGAGGTACAAGCCCGGGTTTTTAACCTACACTCTTTGGTTAAAAGACGCGTGTCCTTACCATTGAGCTACCACCGCTATCAAATCACCAATATCTTAGAATATATTTGACATATAAGTCAGAAGAGCTTCAAAAAGCAAATATGTCCCATTCTCTAATACAATCACACGCCAATGTGCAAAATAAACACCACCAAAAAACGTTCCGGCTCGTCTCAAAACAACGGCTTTGTCACGAAACACGCTCCCATAATAACGTGCCAGGTTGTATGGGAAAAACAAACAGACGGACAAAACGAGTGTGGCCTACTAATTGACTGTGTGTTTGTTTGTCCAAGCTAATAGTTGCTTTGGATTTGGTAATCTATACAGATATGTTGACTAGCTAGATGGCGCATTCGGTAGTGATCCTGCTCCATGCGCCAAGAGTTGTGGGTTCGCTCCCCACTCAGGACAAACATTCGTCTGATGAATACTTGTGTTTGTTCTGTGTCTGGGTGTTAATATCCAATATCTATTATATATAAAGCTAAATTACCACTCACTCACTCACTGACTGATCGGGGGTGTTTTTGAAGGGGAAGGAGAGGGTTTAGGACTTTTCGATGTATGGGGGGTGGGTTTAGATTTTTAATCAACGCAGCAAGTATATACTTCTAATACCACTGTTGTTTCTGATATCCGTAACACAAGTGCTTAAGCTACTTACCTCGGAGTCAGATCAATGTATGTGATGTAGTCGGATATTTATTATATATATTCATTTATATGTAAAATTGAGTGTCTGTTTGTAATATCGAAATAACTGCTTATTAATAAAAATATATGAAATTGTAGCAAACCAATACAATGTTTAAAGTTTTTGTCTCTCCGACTAATCGCCAAAACGGCTTAATCTATTTTGATGAGACTTTCATTTTATCTGTTTATCCCCGTATTCCTCATCATCTTCCTAGCGTTATGTCCCGTGCTTAGACGGGGTCCGCTTAGGCCATGATCCAGGATTTAGCAAGTCTGGTAATTACATTGAAGCGACTGCCAATCTGACCTTCGTAACCCTAAGATACGGGAACGAGACAATTTTTGAATAATGGTTACAAATTCAAAGTTTGAATTTGCAGGTTTCATCACGATGTTTTCCCTCATCGTCGAGCTAGTGGTATAAATATGCACATAGATTTGAAAAATCTAGAGGTACGTGCCCGGGTGTGAACCCGCACTCCTCGGTTAAGAGGCGCGTGTCCTTACCATTGAGCTACCACCGCTCCCGTATTCCTACGGGGATAAAATACGATAAAGTACTACGCGGGTGAAACCGCGGGGCGCTGCTATCTTAAATATGCCTATGTACCCATTGAGCTAATATTGCTACGTATAGAGAAGCTATGTCAAACAAAAATATTATCACGAAGCATGGACTGAGCGTGTTTCAGCATTTGCAGCGCTAACTATTGTCTATTTACTAACAATTGTCGTCTAATTAAGCTATTAAAACACGCAGCGCTAGATCGCTCATAGAGTACATTTTCCTCGCGACCAAAACGTCGTAAACGCCGTGAATTTCATGGCGCTTACGCGTGAACGTAGGCGAGTGACTAAACGAGTTGTTGCCGATCGGCAACAACGCACGGCGCAAAAAACTTGTTCGCTGCGTCGGTTCCATACGCTAGTAATAATAGTTCAATGTATGTACCCATCTCTTAAAGGAACGGTACTTAAAATGCTATAAATATAAACCCTCACCGGGCTCACTGCCATCTTAGTTGCAAACACTATTTTACATTTTATTGTAATGATATTCATGCATTAATGGAATAATCCGGACATTGTTTTAAAACGCAGTTTGTTACAACTCTTTTTGGAAAGCTGTGCCAAGATTTTCTGTCCGAGTGATAATGTTTCGAGATGCATTTTTTTGGCCCGTTAGTTGAGTGGTCAGAGACCCTGGCCACGAAACCGAGAGTGGCGGGTTCGAATTCCGCTAGGGCAAATGTTTCGTGTGATGAACATGGACATTTGTACTCGAGTCATGAATGTTTATAAACGTATTTAAGTATGTCTATCCGTTCACCTAGTATCCATAGCACAAGCATAAGCTTAGATTGGGACTAGGGAATTGGTGTGTCTGTTTGGAAAATGTATTTATTTGTTTTGTTTTTATTTTTGAATTTATAAATTCGTATTTGTGTGCCATTATTTTTAATTTTGACTCTCTTTAGGGGTTAAAATCAAAATCATTTCTGGTTGTAACCTACGACTTTGAAATTTGGCTTCCAGTTTTTTTTTATTATTGACATGGTTAAAGAGATAAACCAGAAATACGTTATGACTTTTATCTAACCCAACCCAATATTATTTTTTGGCCGAATGTGGTTGAGAAAGCTGCCGCTTTGACTTTGCCTACCCCTATCGGGGATTACAGGCGTGATTATATGTATGTATCAGTATGTTCTTAATTCAACTGATTTTTTAATTTCTATACTTACATTACGGTATTGTGTGAAAATTGACTCTGCCTACCCCTTCGGGGATTATGGGCGTGATGTTATGTGTGTGTGTGTGTGTGTGTGTGAAAATGTTGAGTTACCCGACAGGCGACTTACTATACATCTATAATATAAAAATGATTCGCTGAATGTATTGTTATGCGCAAATCTTGTGAACAGCTGAACCGATTTCGCTAATCGATTTTAGTTGTGTTTGTAATTATCAGACGATCTTTGAAGCAGTCGCTTCAATGTAATTACCAGACTCGCTAAATCCTGGATCTTGGTCTAAGCGGACCCTGTCTAAGAACGGGACATAACGCTAGGAAGATGATGATTGAAATTATCAGACGAAGGTTCTTATGAAAGAAAAAAATAAAAAAGTTGCACGGAAAACAAAACCACAGACCATGCCGTTCTCGCAATCTTCGGAGACATTGAAAATGAATTTAAGATTTTCACGCTCGTACAGGCACACCTACAGGACACAATTATTAACCAATTTCACTCGGAGAGGTCTCAATCGACGCGCAATCTATCTTCGGAGATGCGTTTTTCTATTTTTTTCGATATATGTAATATTAATTTAATTATTTATTACTTACTAAAAAAAGAAGAATTTATCCCCGATTTTTTTACAATTTTCTAATTAAAAATTTAAAAAACTCCTTCACTATCGGATTCACAATAAAATTTTGAACCTGGGGACTCTTGTTCCATGGCGAAATCTCAATTATCCTCGGAGATATAGCAAAAATAGCGTATGGGCCAAAAAGGATTTGATAGAAATTTTCAATGTCAAAAATTGGATATTGAAAATCCGAGAACGGGACGTAACGAAGTGCGCCGGGTCAGCTAATATACAATAAATAAGCATTCATATATGTACTAGAAACCAAGGCTTAGTTCCCACATACAACTCCGAGCTCAGAAAAAGTTCTTCGACTTATGATAAGAAAATGCAAAGATTTCCTGAAAAGCAAAGAATTCCTGCAAAGATGTCTATTAAGGAATTCACATATTTGCATGTTGGTTATATATTTGTTTACTAAGCACCTAATCGGCAAACTTTGCATATTTGCACAAAATTCGTGCATATGTTTAATATTTGACCATATGCATACAAGAATGTTGCAAAATTAAAAAACTTTTCCGCAGCGTTTCCTTTATTAAACTATACTTTTATACTGCTCTTGCTTCTCATATTATCCTGACTTCTCAGTAAATATTATAAATACGAAGCTCTGTCCGCCTGTCTGTCACATTTTCTCGCCTAATCCAGTTACTGGAAAAAAGAAAACTAGGAAAAATACTGGATCCCGCGGGATGCACGATAACATTTCTGCGCTATATCGAACGAGCGTATCTGCGGACAAATGCTAGTCATAACAGGACATATAGCAAGACCAACGATACAACTTTGCACTTGCGTCAAAAGAGTACTTTTACTTTGCTACAGAAACCATATCTATTTTTCATGAGCAATTATATCAGCAAGCAATTATGTCCCATGTTGGTCTGGGACTTAAAAAGAATGTGGCAACTGTGTTTCTTGCCTAGCATGTCGTAAAAGGCGACTGATATCGGGTTTTGGGTATGTGATTGTGTAGGCGACAAGCTAGCCACTTGTCATTGCTTTTTCACAATTTTCCATAAATCCCAGCCCAGGTCTAACCTTACTCTAAAAACGGGATAAGCTCTTCAAACCACATTCAACCAAAAAGTTCCTCGTTTACATAACACTAATCAACAAAATTACACTATTTTTTTGCTACATAACAATTCAGTACTTTTTTCTAATTATCAGTACCAGCATAATACAATTATATTATAAACATTTTCCCATCACGTCACATTTTTTTGTTATTTGCCTAGAAACATTCAAATATCTGCCATTGAAACGATTTTCATTGTATTATTTAACAGCATAAAGATTATTAAAATGTAAACATAATACATGCGATTGATAGTCAGAATGCTGAACATTTCAATGTACTTCGAACTAAGCTTCTACTATGATTCTATGCGAAGATATGTCTAGTTAAGCTTTACCATAATTTTTGCGTACATTCGAAGCTGCGCATTTTATATGGACGAATTCTTAATACCATTCTAATGCGAATATTTTGCGAGACATTAGTATAGCAATATAATTTACACTGTTAATCAACATTTTGGGATTATTTCTTTCCACAAAAAACAATAGATATGAAAATTTTTGTATTTATGAATTGATTTATCAATACTGAAGTCAGACCTTAAAGCCAATTTGAGTAACTTTGTTCTCTGATATCTCAAAAATGTGACCTGATGATCAAATTTGGATGAATCTGAATCAGCTGTTATTGTTTTATCAAAAAGACAATGAGTTGATTCTGTGAAAAAAAAATGTTGACTAGTGTGATCATAAACCCCAAGGATAATAATGACTGAATCACGTCACCATCGCCAGTCTTAACTAGTAATAAACCGACAGTCGATATTTTTTATCGACAGCAGTACAACACTAGTTCCAGCCAGTGCGGAAAAGCCGAACGTCACCGCTAGTTACCGAGTACCGAGTGCAAGTTGTTTTGTTCTATTTCGCTGTCCGGCTCAATTTAGGTTTGTCTTTGGGTCGCAACGAGTTTTACTTGCGTTTAGAAAATAGGAACGTTTCTGAGAGTATAAAGGGAGTTTATTCGATAGCTTAAATAAGTAAGTTCTTAACTCTTAAGCATAAGATAGCATATACCCTTAAGCAAGAGGTGGTGATTTGAATCTGAACTCTGTTAAATTTTTAACAGCTGACATTTAGAAATTTAGAGCAGGTGAAAATTTATGTTGGTCTGGAACTCAAAATTACCAACTGTGTTCCTTAGCTAGCATGTCGTAAAAGGCGACTAATGGTGTATTAAAACATAATTATGTTGGCTTCGAGCTAGCCACATGTTACTTCTTTTTCGCTATTCGCCATCAAATTTATGTTTGCCTAAGTGTAGTTGAAAGCGGTTGCTGCTCCTTTGACTTTTTTTGAAGCGGTGAAATGTGGGGGGGGAGGGGGAAGGGGGCCCCTGCTCCGGCCATGATGGAAGTGGGGTATACCCACTAAAACACCGCGGTACCCGGTGTGGATGACTCGGCATAGCCTTCGCTTTTGGACAAATGCGGCCGTGAAGACATGTATGTAAGAACTAAATAGAGGGCGAGATCCAGCGACCTTACTATTTCACCCTATCCGGGGAGGCAGGGTGGTGGGTGGGACCCAGGGGCCTCTGCAATTGGAGGCCCCTGCTCCGGACAAGCGACCTTGTCCGACCTTACTTAATCAAACCCCCAACGCCTTATCAAGTCACCACTTCAGTCTAACGAACAGAAGCCCAACAGAGCAAGTGACTCGAAAAGGAAACTAGTGAGCTCAAAAATGCACAAAAGTAAAAACAGCGCTCATATTTCCCGCGAGACGCGTTCACCACACGTCACACGGAATAGGGGACTGTGTTGAAAATGTTAGTCCGAAGTTAGAACTGTAGATGTTTTGTTTTTTATTTACTTACATTTTATTCTAAGAGCGGTGGTAGCTCAATGGTAAGAACTCGCGCCTCTTACCCGAGAAGTGCAGTTACTTTTCACAATTTTCTAGCCCAGTTTAGTTTTTAGCTAAATTTGGTTGAAGATGCCTGCTGCCCCTTTGCCTCTGCCTACCCCTTCAAATTGAAAAAAAATAGTGACAAGTGGTTTTTCACAATTTTCCAACGCGACGCAATTTCGTTTTTTAAAAGGGGAAAATGAGCCAATTTCTTGGACTCTCCTTACCTCTTCATAGATCGCAAGCGTGGTAGTATGTATGTATTTTTATTTTTTTGCGTAAACACTGGTGGCTTCTGGGGACTCACGCCTCATACGAAAGAATTATGGGTTCAATATTTTAGTAAGAGTTGAATCTTCTAGAAAAGTATAAAATTATTAAGGCCCAATATTTTTAGTAACCAGATAAAAATGAACAGACATATAAAGTATAAGGTCACTATTTGTAAAAAAAATATTTAAATGGCAAGCAAAACTTTTCGTATAATTTTATTAAGTATTTTCTTCGGAAATTAGGTTTACACGGCCACGAGTGATTGTCCTATTTAAAATTATTCCCGCGTGGTCACCCTAACCGGCAGTATAAATAAAACAGATAATACTATCTTATCTGTGGCTGTGTTTCTGAATAACAAGGCGCTGGTTATTTTCTGCACTGCTGCGCCAAAACGAGAAATGCCATAAGTTGGGTTTTCAAAAAAACAAGCCAACACGAGATGCGTTTTATTTTTCGCTGTTTGTCTGAATTTTAGTTGTTTATTTTAGGTTGGGTAGGGTTTTTCACCAGATTTGACTAGAAAATGGTTTTTCTTTCACACGCTAATTTAATTTCTTAGAAAAACTTGGTGACAGTTTGTCAAATCAGTTCTGCTTGGCATATTGCTAAAGCACTATTATTTCTACTAAGAGAAAATCTGTTAATAGCTGTAAGTAGATACTATCTTTAATATTATCTAGTTCTGATTCAATTAAAAACACGGTATTTTCACAGTTCAAAAACTGTCTGATCCAATTCTGGGAAAAATCATTATCTAGACGTACCCTATTTTCTTTACAGTGAAAGGCATCTTTAACCAACTGGATTACGTATTCTCATTAATTTATATCTGTTATTTATACAATAACCCGTTACACGAGCCAAAATATGTTCTCATTGTTTTATTTCTCAGAAAAATGGCAAAGCGATACATTGTTAACATAAATATACCCAGTTGATTTTCCCGACAATTCTACTTACACCCTTTCACAAAAATATTATAATACTAAAAGATAATTAATTGGCCTTTTTGTTTATTTCAAGCTAGTCTTCGAAGACAATAGCCGAATCTTAAGCGACGCCAGCTTATTAATAATTTTGATAAAATCTCTTTCTAAAAGCTGAATGGTGTATAAAGCTTCAAATTATTAAGAAAACTCTTTATATCGGTGTAAGTACGGCTCATATTTATTCACGAGATAATAAAAACATAATAATGAGGATTATTAAAAAAGTGACGACTTTTATAGAAAGACATGTTGGGACTTAAAAATTATTTGCCAACTGTGTTTCTTGCCTAGCCTGTCGTAAAAGGCGACTAATGGTATATGGGGTTTTGCGTACGAGATTGTGTAACTGTTATTACTTTTACACAATTTTCCAGCCCAGTTTTGTTTTTGGCTGAATGTGTTTTTGAAGGGGCCTACTGCCCCTTTGACTCTGCCTACCCCTTCGGGGATTATGGGCGTGATGTTATGTATGTATTGAAAGGCGTAGATTTAGAAAGCTTTTGCTTTTAAAAGGTTTCATATAAGTTGCTTTCTTGGTGTTTAGGTGGCTCAATTACTTGCAGTCTATTTTTCAAGTCCCATATTGGCCTCTTTAAAAATGTACTTTATCCTTGACCTTGCATTTCGTAAAAGGCGACTAATAATGTTTTGTGATTATGTAGACGACGAGCTAGCCATCTGTTTTTCTTCTTCGAGTTGCAGCATGGCGTCAATTGGGGCTATCTGCCCCTTTCACTCTGCCTACTCCTTCAGGGATTACGAGTGTGTTATGTGTATGTATGTAAATTGATCTGAAATTGGATACACTCATGAAAGTTCAATGAAGAAAATCCAATGTTATGATAATATCGAGCTGGTCTGATGATGGAAAAGGAAAAACTTTTTTTATTTCATAATATAACATAACATAACATCACGCCTATAATCCTCGAAGGAGTACGCAGAGTCAAATGAGCAGCAGGTCACTTTAAAAAAAATATATGTTAATTTATAATTTACGCATTATATTAATATGCACTACATATTGTTTATAAATCATAGCATATGTTATTCAAATGCATTCAATCTACTGTAAAATTTTATTCAGATTACATTTACAATTTCATTCGAAAAAAGCGCAACAAATATACCATCGCACTTCCACGCTGCGTATTTTAAAACAGTTATAAAATGTGCGGAACGGTTTAAACAAATCGCTGGCATTTATATTTTATAGCGATATTATGTAAAACACTTTTGCTGTTGGTGAACAAATTTTAACTCAATTTGTTTGGGAATTTTATTGTGTTTTATGCACCGAATTCTCTGCATAGTATCGATCAAAATCAAATATGCGTTTTAAAACAAAATTGCGTAAATCGAGGATCGTTCAACAAATCGTCCGATTTGCAGATTATAAACGTAGTGATGTAACTACAGAACCAAGGAAATTATAAAACAATATAAAATACCGCGTGTGTTCAAAACATTTATTTATTTATTACGTCTACCAACGTCTATACAAAGCAAAACAAATAATTAAAATAATGAGAAGGTAAACACTGCATGACTACACAACAACCACATTTTCAACTTAAATTAAAAACTTAATGTTACTTAACGTGGTTATTATATATGACTCTATTTTATCCATTTTAAATTTGGCTAAACAAATAAAAAAAAATTAAGTAAAACAAAACTACAATTATAATATAATATCATGCATACATTAGGGCATCAACTTCTGAAGTGCTTTGATTAGTCAATCCCTCTGAAGGTGCTTATGAGGTGCTTATGAGGTGCATATCTGGCTAAAAAGCCATGTATTTGATTTATCTTACCAGTACGTAATCTGGCCAAAACCCATATATTACAATGTATAAAGAACTAGCTTTCAAAGGCTTCCTTTGAAAAAAAATAGTCCAAGAAGCATCTTATTTCTTAAATCACTTTAACATTAATCAAATTGAGTTAAACTTATCAAACCAGTCCCATACAGGGTCCCATGTTAGTTGGTCTTAATAATAATGTGCCAACTGTGGTTCTTGCCTAGTTATCGTAAAAGGCGACTAATGGTATATCGGGTTTTGACTATGCCTACCCCTTCAGGGATTATGGGCGTGATGTTATGTATGTATGTATACCTGCTATTCTGTTGACTGAGATATATTAAGGCTCGGAGGTATTCGATTATGAAATTAGTGGTTATCTCGTGCGGTCGATATTATAAAATACAAGATGTATTACATTAAATTATATGAAATAACTCACATCTGCTTTTTATTGGATAACTACGTTAGTCCTGTGTTGGTCTAGGACTTAAAAAGAATGTGCCAACTGTGTTTCTTGCCTAGCATGTCGTAAAAGGCGTCTAATGTATATTGGATTTTGGGTATGTGATTGTGTAGGCGACAAGCTAGCCACTTGTCACTATTTTTCACAATTTTCCATCTAACCCAGCACAGTTTTATTTTTGCCTGAATGTGGTTAAAGGGGACTGCCGCTCCTTAGACTCTGCCTCTTCGGGGATTACGGGCGTGAAGTTATGTTATGTTACTACGTTAAAAAAATCAATGTCTGAGTACATTTTGTCTGTCATTTAATAGATAAATCATGGTTATAAGATTTGACTAGTTATTAAAAATGGGGATTTTAAGAGTTAAAAGAAAAGTATTGGGTCATCATGATAACATACGCAAGTAAATAGGTAGTTAAAAGTGCAGTTTTATGTTGAAGTTTCTTAGCAACCAGATTTATTGATTGATCTTAGATAATCTTAGATTTATCTTAGATTTATAGAATACTAGCAGCGCCCCGCGGTTTCACTCGCGTCGTTCCCGTTCCCGTTGGAATACGGGGATAAAATATGGCCTATGTTACTCGCTGATAAAGTAGCTTTCCATTGATTAAAGAATTTTTAAAAACGGTCCAGTACTTTCGGAGCTTATTATAGCAAACAAATAAATAATCGAATCCTTCCTCTTTATAATATTAGTATAGATTAGAGTTCTAAACGACGTCTTTTTCAAGCGCCGGAAAAACGCCGCGTTTAAGGTCATTAAAAGTCCAAAATACGTAATCGCATTTGAACCGAAAGTCCATCGCTTATACCACTGAGCTTTCAATGCAAAAAAACGTATGTACAAATAGGCACCTTCGCCGTGAGAGCTACCTGCCTGACAAAACACCCAGTTTCATTATCTCCCAACAGTATATTTCTTAATACGAATCACCCTGTGTCTCAGATGCGACTTGAGAATGTTCTTTGTAATCAGGGCTTAAGTTAAGACCTTTGTTACGAGACAGTGAAAAAAGGCATCTGAGAACAAGACACGGGGTTCTGTGTAACTTAAGTAAATACAAAGTGGAGTGCCTCCTCGATTGGAAGTGGTGCAGCTAAGATCCCTAGAAGGTTCTTTATACGAATTCCAATAGTTATTTCTTTAATAACATCGCGCAAAGAGAAAAAAGAACCAATTTAATTGACACAGATTACGAAAGATTCCGATAGTTACTCTTTTAATATTCTTCTCGGTAGATGCAACATTCCGAACCGGTGGTAGAATCATTCTCTTTGACTGTTTTTGAGGATTTATAAGTGTTTCTTTAAAGCCTATATAAATAAAGAATATTTTGAATTTGACTTTGAATAACTTCGCGCGAAAGAAAAAAAAAGCAATTTAATTGACACAGATAATGAAAGCTTTATAATATACCTACTAATAATATAAAGCTGAAGAGTTTGTTTGTTTGCTTGAACGCGCTAATCTCAAGATCTACTGGTCCGATTTGAAAAACTATTTCAGTGTTAAATAACCCATTTATTGAAGAATAATAATAAATAAATTCTTCAGACTGACACACCGATTCCCTAATTCCAAACTAAGCTTATAAGCTTGTACTATGAACTAGGCACTAGGCGAACGGATTGACATATTTGAATACGTTTATAAACATCCATGACTCGAGTACAAATATTCATGTTCATCACACGCAACATCTGCCCCTAGCGGGATTCGAACCCGCGATCTTTGGTTTCGTGGCCAGGGTCTCTGACCACTCGACCAACGGGCCAGTCAGAAGGCTATAGGCTATAAAGCATTAACTAAAACGCGGGTGAAACCATGGGCACAGCTAGTACATTTATATGTCGGGTCTCTTAGTCTCTTTAAAGACCCAGACCATGGTACAATAGTGATAAACACAGTCATTAGTACTCAAATAATCGATGTTAATAACATATTAAGCCATACTTAAAGTATATAAGCTTAATTAGGAATAACCATGATCCAAAAATTGTCTGGTTCCCCTATCTTATGGTTACGAAGGTCAGATCGGCAGTCGCTTCAATGTAATTATCAGACTCACTAAATCCTGGATCATGGTCTGTTTTTGGATCATGGTCGGTCGGCCCACCCAGGACAAACATTCGTGTGATGAATACTTTCATCACACGAATGTTTGTCCTGGGTGGGGATCGAACCCACAACTCTTGGCGCATAGGGTAGGGTCACTACCAAATGCGCCATCGAGCCAGTCGATTCAATGCGAAATAGCTTCTTGTTCAAACTAAAATATATCAGCTGACAATAAATGTAGAGTCTTTGGTAGAGGTCGCTACACTGGCGAAGAACGAGACGGTGTCGCCATCACTCAGTCTCTACACGCCGTGTGTCTGTTTGTTAACTCTACTACTTTTTATCAGGGTTCCATCAAGAAATGTAAAAACGATCTTTCAAGTTTTGCCATAGACCATCGACATTGAAGTTTATGAGCTATTTTTTTTATTTGACAATTAATTATCTATGTCTCGTGTTGGTCTGGGACTTAAAAATAATGTGCCAACTGTGTTTCTTGCGTAGCATGTCGTAAAAGGCGACTAATGGTATATGGCGTTTTGGGTATCTGATTGTGTAGGCGACAAGCTAGTCACTTGTCACTACTTTTTTACAATTTTCCATCTAACCCAGTCCAGTTTTATTTTTGGCTGAATGTGGTTAAAAGGGCTCCTGCCTCTTTGACTCTGCCTACCCACCCCTTCGGGGATTATGGGCGTGATGTTTTGTTTGTTTGTTTGTTTCATTTTCTTTTTTTTTACAATTTGACCTAGAGAAATAAACACATAGACTACCTACTTTTTGACAATAGGGATAATGACTGCATTAAAAAACTATAATTCTATTTAATCCGTCAGTTAGATTATACAAAAACACTAGACACATATTTTTCGCTTTATCAAATTAACAAAAAATCACAAAGATCAGCATCAAAGTTTTGGAGTGGGGGCTTGCGACGTCACTACTTTGTAAAAATTGTACGTAGGTGTGTCGTCACGCGCAACTTGTAAGCATTGTATCTTCGTCAATGTTTGTTTGACAAATAAATTAAAAAATACGTGTTCAACATTTTTTTATAATCTAACTGACGGACTAAGCAAAATTTTTTAGTCATCTAGCCTATTTTACATGTAAATATCTTTTACTAAGTCTCATTGATATAGAAAACAAAACTAATTGGTTGTCTTCATTGTTATGTTAACAGGTTAAGTCATTCTTGCATAAATTGTACTGTCAAGTGTTGCAATAAAAATACTCTACGCACTTGCAATGAAGGATGTGCTTTTGTAATTTCTCTTCTGTACTGCAAATGCCCATAGGTAATCGCTACCATCAGACTGACCATATGTTTGTTTGTCACTTTTATGAGTATAAAAAATGATTATTGTATGGAACTCTACAATAATCGAACAACTCTATCTTAGCACATTTTGTTTATTTTTGCTCGCCACCTTACCTGCGCTTTCTCGATTTATTTTTAGAACCCAAAATAAATATTTTTTTAACTTGAATAACATTATTTTTGCAGAAAAATTGCATTAACATATTTATTGGATTCTGAAATCTAAATTGCAATACAGACTCTACCTCGTAAGTTATATATTTTTTTCATTTCTCTGTAATATTCTCTTCGTAAAACGTATTACAGATTTTTTTTTAGATAGAGTTTATATTATATATGGAAAGTCTAGGCAAACAATAGTGTACCGTTTGAAATAAAAGTAAAACGTTTAATCCGAAAAAAAATATCTATTTTAAAACACTAGTATAAAAATACCACAATTACAAAATAATTATAATAATATAAAAAAGATGAATAATGAAGAATGTCCCATGTATGCCATGGGCTCAAAAAGAATGTTCCAACAAATACACCATATTAGGTATTGAGTTATGTAGGCGACGAGCTAGCCACTTGTCACTCGGTTTTTGGCTAAATTTGGATTAAGGAGCTCAGTGATTCTTGGACCCTGCCTACCCCTTAGGGGATTGTTAACGTGATGATATGTATATGCTTTGTATGTATACATATATACATACAAAGCTTGTGCCCGCGGCTTCACTCGCGTGGTACATCGATGAAACATAGCCTATATGTTATTCCGGTGTATGAGCTATATTATTCTAAAGTTTTACTAAATCCAATAATTAGTTTTGTTGTGAAAGAGTAACATACATCCATCCATACATACAAACTTCCGCATTTATAATATTAGTAGGATAACATCAAAAAAAAAAAAAAAAAAAAAAAAAAAAAAAAAAAAAAAAAAAAAAAAAGGATAACATCACGCCCATAATTTATTATATAAAAGAAATACGATTTCATTATTTTTACCAGTATAATTAGTCAAGAATGGAGTAGATGGAGAGGAAGAGGAAGGCCAAATAAAAGATGGATGGATTGTGTGAAAGTTGATATGAGTGAAATGGGAGTGGATAGCTTGATGACGGCTCAACGGGACGTATAGAAGAAGAAAACATGCTGCGCCGACCCTAGATGAACTGGGAGAAGGGCAAGAGGATGATGATAATTAGTCAAGAAAAATCTCTCAAAAAATATAGGACAAACAGACATAATTTAGGTCGAGCTGTATCTCCCCAGACCAACACCCATAGAAACGACATAGCAAGCTATATAATATATGCCGTATAATGTTATGTTACAGGAGTCTCAAGCAAACAACCGTGGTAGTAAGTATGAAAGTTATCGCCGTATAAACAATATAAATGGTCTAATACGAATTGATTTACTGCTCTGTCGATAAAGCTATAACGTTTTTCTGGGGGTTGCTACCCCGATACGGGCGGGTAGCGGTGTCTATCTATCTATGTATGATAGATAATATGAGCTCTTTCTGAGAGTATCCATATAAAACCTTCTTTATTAATTTGGCTGTTTCAAAAGGTAATAAATGTATTTTTTGGTATATCCATGATTTTATTATGACTGGCTCGATGGCGCATTCCGTAGTGACCCTGCCCCATGGCCAAGAGTTGTGTGTCAGTCCCCACCTAGGACAAACATTCGTATGATGAAAACTTGTGTTTGTTCTGTGTCTGGGTGTTAATATCCAATATTTAAGTATATATTTGTAATACCACTGTTGAATTTGATATCCGTAACACAAGTGCTTAAGCTACTTACCTCGGAGTCAGATCAATGTATGTGATGTCATCGGATATTTATTAAAATTATTATTAATATCTTCCTAGCTTGAATGAGGTCCATTTAAACCATGATGCTGAATTTAAAGAGTCTGGGTATTACGTTGAAACAACTACTGACAGACTTTAAAACTATAGTTACCTTTAATATATTTAAAGGTATAAACAAGATCCATCCATCCATTCCATTTGTCTTGTTTCCTATCGATAGGAACGAAAGTCAGATCAGAACGGGATTAAACGCTAGGAAGTTTAAAATAAGTTAATTGTAGTATTCCCATGTAGGTCTATTACTTAAAGAGAATGAACTAACTGTGCTTATTTCCTAGCACGTCATAGAAGGCGACTAATGGTGATACCACATGCCACTACTTGTTCACAATTCTCCATCTAACCCAACTCCATTATTTACGGCTAAAAGGTGGTTAAAATACTTTCCTGCTCCTTAAACTCCGTCTACTCCTTCAAGGATCACAGATAAGATAGTAACATAACATAGCATAACATCACGCTCATAATCCCCGAAGGGGTAGGCAGAGTCAAAGGAACATTGGCCCCTTTAACCACATTCAGCCAAAAACAAAACTGGGCTGGGTTGATGGAATATTGTGAAAAAGTTGTGACAAGTGGCTAGCTCGTCGCCCACACAATCAGATACCCAAAACCCGATACACCATTAGTCGCCTTTTACGTAAGAAACACAGTTGGCACATTATTTTTAAGTCCCAGACCAACACGGGACAAAGGGCTGGGTTAGATGGAAATTTTTGAAAAAGTAGTGACAAGTGGCTAGCTCGCGCCTACACAAAGCCCGAAAGATAAAAGTAAGTACTGTATAGCATAGTGCCTCTAAGCCATCTTAAACACATCTACCAGCTCTCAAAACTCCAACATACCTCCCGCTGGTTGCTTACAAATTGGACCAGGATCTGATAAATGGCAACTATTATTCCCACTGATAGATTCCTGTGGGTGCCCCGTTCGACTGCGCAGTGTCCCGAAAGCTTTGGACAAATGTTTCATTTGTTACGTACTGTATAAATACGCGATACAGAAAATGTCCAATAAGTCTTTTTTAAATGGAGACGCGTTATCTTTACACCGTTTTACAATGAATTTATTAAAAATCGAGCTATGACCCGAGGTTAGACGGAGTCCGCTAAAATGGCGAATCTGGTAATTAATAACATTGAAGCAGTTGCCGAACTTAATTTTGTAACCCTTTAGTAGGGTAAGCAGACAATTTGGATCGTGGATACACAGCCATAGTGGTGCATTTTTTATGGCGATGGATAAATAAATACTAACTAACTAAACTTAACGCCACTTCCCTAGCGGGGTAGGCAGAGAGAACCGAACGCCATATGGCACGCCTCTTCAACATTCATAATCCTTTTTATACAAGCTCTACGGTTTTTATGACTCCTAACATCCCCTCTGTTAATACACGACCAATCTGGTCGTTGTAGGTGAGCCTGGGCCTTCCGCGGCTCCTACATCCTTCCTTCATAAATCATAATTATAAATAAATGCATACAATTGAAAAATCTGGAGTTACGACCGGGTTTGAATCCATACCACTGACCATAAGGCGCGTGTCCTTAGCAGTGAGCTACGACAACTCCGAGGTAAACTAGGTAAATAAATATTATATCTAGCACAAATTATTATTTTATTTACAACAACCTATTCGGGATAATAAAAATAAATAATAAATTTGCCAGACTGGCATACCACTTCCCTAGTTTCAAACTAAGCATGTAATATGCTTTGTCTTTGGATACTAGTTGATGAACGGGTAGACGTATTTAAATCGGTTTTTAACATCCACGCCTCGAATACAAATGTCCATGTTCGTCTCACGAAATATTTGCCCCTAGAGGGATTCGAACCCGCGACCCTCAGTTTCATGACCAGGGTCTCTAACCGCTCGACTAACAGGCCAGTCAGGGATAGACGAATTCACCCGAATTCTGAGTAATTGCGATTCTCACACATATTATTAATTAATGAACCGCTTGTAATTAATAAATAAACAAATTATTTTTATTCCTCAGTTAATTCATTCCCCGTTTCTGATTATCTGTTCATTAGCCGCAATTGTTTCAGCGCATCGCAATTGCAGTAAAGACGAGTGCACACAGGCGGGCGCAAAACCGCGAATGTCGCAAAACCGTAATTTATAGTGTATCATGTGCCTAGTACACACTGTATGTGTATTTAATTGAAAAAAAAACAGTTTTTGTTTCTGTATATATATATATATATAGAAACAAAAACTGTTTTTATTTCAATATATATATATATATATATATATATATATATATATATATATATATATCTCTCTTTAGCTTTTGTGTTGTTAAAGAAGCAAGTGAGGTGTGTAAGGATCGTGCCATATGGCATTCGGTTTCTGCCAACCCTGGCGTGAAGTTTAGTTAGTTAGTTATATTCTGATAGCTAGTGAACGTATACCATTTGCTGTTCATCTCTTTCTTCATTAGACACGATTGTTACAGCGCATCTAACTACAATAAAGACCGCCGGCCTTGTCTGCCACACAGGCGGATGCCAATACCGCGCGTGTCGCCGAAGCCGTTATTTACTGTGTAGCACGTGCCTTATAATAATAAGAGCGGTGGTAGCTCAATGGTAAGGACACGCGCCTCTTAACCGAGGAGTGCGGGTTCAAACCGGGCTCGTACCTCTGGATTTTTCGAATCTATGTACGTATTTATACCACTAGCTCGACGGTGAGGGAAAACATCGTGATGAAACCTGCAAATTCAAATAACTTTGGATTTGTAACCATGATCAAAAAATTGTCTGGTTCCCCTATCTTAGGGTTACGAAGGTCAGATCGGCAGTCGCTTCAATGTAATTACCAGACTCGCTAAATCCTGGATCATGGTCTAAGCGGACCCCGTCTAAGCACGGGACATAACGCTAGGAAGATGATGACGTGCCTTACTACTCGTACACACTATTGTTTTTTTCTGGTTGCCACCTACCCAGAGAGGGGCGACTAACAGTTTGGGATGTTTGTCAGACAATGTTTGATTTTCCCCCTCGCTTAAGAGTAATGTTATTAATTCTTAATTAACCAATATATAAATAACTAGTTGTGCCCGCAGCTTTACCTTTTTTTTTTTGTTCATGTTTATAAATTCAAATTCAAATGTTTTATTGCCACTAAGTGTAATATACAGGTGGTTTATTATTTTATTGCACTTTATTACTTAGTCGCCCTTTTCGAGCATTGCAATGCGTAGAGGGCACTCTACTCTCTTAAATCTACTTATAAGGTTAATAACAACATAAACGTTAACATTATATAACGTAAGAACTAATTTTATAGCTATTTAGATGAAAGTAGGTATTCCTTAACTGAGTAGAATGAATTTGTTGTGAGGTATGATCTTAATTTGGTTTTAAAAGGTTCGAATTTTTGTTCGTTTCTTATATATATGGGTAGTTTATTGTATATTTTGACAGACATATAGTATGGGCTGCAATCTAACATCTTTATTCTGCTTTGTAGTTGAAATAATTTATTTTTACTGCGTGTATTTATGGAATGAGTTTCGTTATATATAACATGAACTAAAAAAAATGCGTTTATAGTTTATATTATATAGCCTTCCTTGATAAATGGGCTATCTAACACTGAAAGATTTTATCAAATAGGACCAGTAGTTCCTGAGATTAGCGCGTTCAAGATAAAATATTCAAATATTTAGACAACATATAGGTACATATTGTAAATGTTTATTTTTTTATTGGGTTTAAAGATCTTTAAATCTTCTCTTTTTTTATTGAGAATAAAACATATTTATTTCCCATAAAATGACAAATTAAAAATGTAAGTACATCATTTTCAGAGCTTTACATTCTTAATTCAGGAAAAGATTGAATTTTTAACAGAGACAGACCTAGACAATGCTATCGCTGGAATTAATTTTATATTCAGACCAGTACTTACCTACTTCAAGAACATTTAAAATTTATAGGTCTACTATACCATAGTAACATACATCATAAAATAGATATAAAAAGTAATATATTAAGAAGACATAATAAAAAAAACTGTCCAAGTTCGAATCGGATTAGTGCTAGCGAATGGTTCCGTATAAAATTATGAATATGTAAATAATTTGGACTGACCCGTTGGTCGAGTGGTCAGAGACCCTGGCCACGAAACCAAGGGTCGCGGGTTCGAATCCCGCTAGGGGCAAATATTTCGTGTGATGAACATGGATATTTGTACTCGAGTCATGGATGTTTATAAACGTATTTAAGTATGTCTACCCGTTCACCTAGTATCCATAGCACAAGTTTGTAAGCTTAGTTTGGGACTAGGGAATTGGTGTGCCAGACTGAAGAATTTATTATTATTTATTAAGTATTACTTTGTTTTTCATGTTGTTTTCTAATATTCCAATATATAAATAGTATCTATATTTTTCTTTACCAAAATCTAAAGGAGGTATTTTTAAATTCTATACAAGTAGTGGTGAACGCCAGTGAAAGTGAAGTGTTAATTAAATATCTGTATAAGTCTATATTATTTAGGATACATCCCATCCCTAAGACACAAACATGTAGATTACCATGTTGGTATGGGACTTACAAATAATGTGCCAACTGTGTTTCTTGCCTAGCATGTCGTAAAAGGAGACTAATGGTATATCGGGTTTTGGGTATGTGATTGTGTAGGCGACGAGTTAGCCTCTTATCTCACCACACCACATTTAGCCAAAAATAAAACCGGGCTAGGTTAGATGGAAACCCAGCCCGGTTTTATTTTTGGCTGCATGTGGTTAAACGGGCTTGCTGCCCCTTTGTCTCTGCCTACCCCTTCGGGGATTACGGGCGTCTAGTTTTGTATATATATATTTACCAGTGACATGATTCTACAAACCCTCCTTTAACTTTTTATGCACAGAACCCTAACAAATACTATCCTAAACCTACCTTCTCCGACATAAAGTAGAAATACGACCGCATTATAAACAATTCCGTCTAATTAAAATGACATATCTCTCAGAAGCCCGACAGAACGTAAGGCAAATATGGCCGTGGATAATAATAATAAAACTCTTGGACGAAATTTTATTTTTCATAAAAAAGGGGCGGTGAAATAAAACGTAATGTAAACGAGCACCGGAATGTACGCGGCATACTAACGTGCGTCGGGATGAACATGTGTGAAGAAAGGCCTTTATAGCATTAATCGCTGTTTTGCCTGGTTAACAAACCAAATATATACATATCTAAAGGAGTGGCTCGATGGCGCATTTGGTAGTAACGCCAATAGTTATGGGTTCGATTCCCACTCAGAACAATCATTCGTGTGATGCTTGTTCCCTGTTTGGGTGCTAATCTATACTTATCTATACTATTACTTACTAATATTAAAAAGCTGAATGATTAATTGTTTGTTTGCTTGAACGCGCTACTCGCAGGAACTACTGGTTCGATTTAAAAAAATATTTCAATGTTAGATAGCCCATACAGGGAGGCTATAGGCCATACGACATTAACCATAAACGCAAGTGAAACTGCGGGCACAGCTAGTATCTAATATTTAAGTATGTACTTGTATCTGAATCTGATATCCGTAGCACCAGTGCTTAAGCTACTTACCTCGATAAGATCAATGTATGTAATGTTGTCGGATATTTATTATTTAATTAAATGCTTAAATTAAATTGTCTCGATCCCCCATTTTTTCAAACCTCATATTTTTTTTGGCTAAATTTGGTTAAAGTTTATGCTGTAGCTACATTATCATAATATATCGCGCTGACTTTTCAATAGAATTAGAGCGGTGGTAGCTCAATGGACACGCGCCTCTTAACCGAGAAGTGCGTTTTCAAACCCGGGCACGTACCTCTGGATTTTTCAAATCTATGTACGTATTATACCACTAACTCGACGGTGAAGGAAAACATCGTGATGAAACCTGCAAAAACCTGCAAAAACTTTGAATTTGTAACCATGATCCAAATATTGTCTGGTTTCCCTATATTAGGGTTACGAAGGTCAGATCGGCAGTCGCTTCAATGTAATTACCAGACACGCTACATCCTGGATCATGGTCTAAGCGGACCCCCTCTAAGCATGGGACATAACGGTAGGCAGATGATAATGTCTTTTCCTTACGAAGATTACCTAAACTCGTATGCACATTTTCATCATATAACCAATTTAATGATGAAAATGTGGATATGAACTCGAAAATAGGCCAAGTCTATTTTCATCCACCCAACATGCCCAAACCATTGTTTTCCTGTTTGCAACAAAAGGGAACTACAGTGGCACATAAATTAGAAAGTAGATTAACCTAAAACATCGTAAGCTCAACTAAGCCCAGTCCGCTAGGCAGGCCTCAAACTAGTCTCTAGGACGATAAATCAAGAATCACTTTGACGTCAAAATCGCCGTCTAGCACAAAGGACAGGGGATTAAGATGGTGGCCTTTACACAGTCAGATTTAACGATTCAGTCATGAAAATATTTTTGTATAGCAGCGCCCCGAGGTTTCACCCGCGTAGCTCCCGTTCCCGTGGGAATACGGAGATAAAATATAGCCTATGTTACTCGCTGATAAAGTAGCTTTCTATTGGTGAAAGAGTTTTTCTAATTGGTCCAGTATTTTCGGAGCCTATTCAATGCAAACAAACAAATAATCAAATCTTTCCTCTTTATAATACTAGTATGATTACAGCGCCTTCAGAGACTTGTACAGCCTCAGAAAAAGTGACTCACGTAGAAAATTTTTGAAACCAATACATACCACCATAACCGCAATCCCCGAAGGGGTAGCCAGAAACCAGGAACAATTATATATATGAGAAGTTAGGCCAATATTATTTAGCCAAAAAGTTGGATAGGAAATTGGGAAAACTAGTAGTCTGGGACTTCTAAATAATGTACCGACTGTGGTTCTTGCCTAGCATGTCGTAAAAGGCGATTAATGTTATATCGGGTTGTCACTGCTTTTTCACAAATTTCCATCTAACCCAGCCCAGTTTTGCTTTTGGCTAAATTTGGTTGAATGGGCCCGCTGCCCCTTTGACTCTGCCTACCCCTTCGGGGATTATGGGCGTGATGTTATATTATTATTATTATTTTACTAGTGAGTGATAAACTCGTCGTCTACACAATTACAAAATACGATACCTGATAAATTTCCTCTCTGTAGCTTTTTAAATGCTTTTATGTTAAGTAGATTAGTACATTGCATATAATCCTGCTGATTTCTATGCATATTTATCTCAGATCTTGACCACAGCAGCCATTGATAGAAGGTGGTAGAAGAACTAGCCTATAACTTAAAAAGGTTTAATTTTTTTTAATTGCTTTAAACTATGGTGATATTAGGAGTCATAAAAACCGTAGAGCTTGTATGAAACGGATCATGTAAGTTGAAGAGACGAGTGAGGTGTGATCGTGCCATATATGGCGTTCAGTTCTCTCCGCCTACCCCGCTAGGGAAGGTCAGTTAGTTAAACCATCCTGAAGCAGAATAAAATCTTCAGATCGTACAGTGTAAATGCTTCTCAAGTGAGTAAGAAAAAGTTTAAATGAGTCAAGTTCGAGGAGTGATGGATCGACAGCCTCCGATAAGATGAACCCGCGTGCTATCTGCAGGCGCCGAGAAAAATTACTCCTCTGAGCCGCTGAGGAGATAACAGGGAGAACAGTGTGGCTGTGTAGAGTTTGAGATGATTATAAATTAATTAAATTGAAAAACTGTTACGGTTTTGACTGGCCCGTTGGTCGAGTGGTCAGTGACCCTGGCTACGAAACCAAGGGTCGCGGGTTCGAATCCCGTTAGGGGCAAAAGTTTCGTGTGACGAACATGGACATTTGTACTCGAGTCATGGATGTTTATAAACGTATTTAAGTATGTCAATCCGTTCGCCTAGTATCCATAGTACAAGCATAAGCTTAGTTTGGAACTAGGGAATTGGTGTGTCAGTCTGGAGAATTTATTAAAAAACAAAAAAAAAAACGTTATGTGCAACTCTAACTGAAAAGATAGGCGATAATATACACTAATATACAGTTAGCGCGCGAGTTGAATGCAGAGCTTAGGAATGCGATAGTGTTGCGGCGCTATTACGGACAGAATGATGGTGGAGGAGCGCGAGGCGCGGCGTGCGGGCGGCGGGGGAGGTGCATCTGCTCTTCACCTCAGACTCCGACTGCACTCAACTCGCGCGCAAACTGTACATCACTTGCATTTACTGATGCATGAACCAAATGTCTGAACCTTTCACTCAATGCAATTTCCTGATATAAGTAGATTTATTTTACATCACTTATACATACATATTATCACGCCCGCAATCCCTTAAGGGGTAGGCAGAGTCAAAGGGGCAGCTAGCACCCTAGATCACATTCAGTCAAAAAAAAGAACTGAGCAGGGTTAGGTGGAAAATTGTAAAAAAATAGTGACAAGTGGCTAGCTCATCTTGTACATAATCACACACCTAACTTTTGATTGACCATTAGTCGCCTTTTACGACATGCTAGGCAAGGAACAGAGTTGGCACATTCTTTTTAAGTGTCAGACCAACATGGTATTTACATCACTTACATTCCGGTAAACTTGAACAAATGGCTATAATTATTATTAATGTTATACATTATACGTATGTACCGAATGTTTTAACTTTTTCACCGCATTCTAATAACTAAAAGGTAACATCGAATTAAATTTACAAACGATTTGACCAAATAGTAATGTAGAGTATCTACCATACTACTTAAATTATCTGATGAATGGACCTATGGACCTAATTGCATCACTCTTTCACTCAATTGTGATCACTAATGCAAGTAATATTTTACATTCACTAATAAATGGACCAAATGACTAAGGTTTTTCGCCTAATTCTAATTACTAATGGGAGTAATATTTCAAATTGTTCACTTATACCCATGAATGTACGAAATAGCTCAACTTTTTCACCAAATCCTAATTACTAATGCGAGTAACATTTTACATTTTTTACATTTACTGATGAATGTACGAAATGGTTAAACTTTTTCACGCAATTTCCCCGCTCAAGTCCGCTACAAAATCTCGTAAAGTGTGCGCGAGCAACTTTGATTCTCTCGTATAAAATGTTTGTGAACTCGTGTTCGGGAACAGTCAATGATTTATCAAACAAAGCCGGAGCACGACAATAACTCTCTCTGTCGTATGTGACTCGGGATGCGTTCACACCGAAATGAGCGGACTATTATACGAGGGTCTCCGGAACAAGTTTTAAAAAAGAAAATTAGGAGGTCGAATATAATATTGTTTATTAAAAGAATTAGAAATATGTATAAGAAACAGAATTAGTATTTTGGTCGACCGACCGCGATTGAGTTTAGACTGGCTCGCGCTCCTGTTGGGAAGATGACTATATGAAGTATTAGGAGCTGACGCAGCAGCTTAGGAATAGGGATCAGCCATCCTCCTAACATCGACAGGGTATAACAGGACGAACATTTACTTGAATGTTTCTATTAATATTGTGTGTTTGTCTTGTCTTCTTATTAACATACAGATTTTTATATATTTCCTACTTTTTCATTTAACCCAGCCCAGTTCTGATTTTGGCTGAATGCGGTTGCAGGCATGCTGTCCCTTTGACTCTGCCTACCCCTTTGGGGATTACGGGCGTGATGTTATGTATGTATGTACATGGCGAGTCAATGTTATTAATGTATTTACATAGATGCATAAATAAACAACATGTATGTTACACATATTAATCCCAGAACGGGTAGGCAGAGTCAAAGAGGGAGCTAGCCCGCATAACCATTTTCAGCCACAAATAAAACTGGGTAGGAAATACATAAAATAAAAAAATATTCAGACACACATGCTTTTAAAAGCATTCGTGACTCGAATAAAAGCGACCGTATCTAACTTACAAACATTTATTTATCGTAATCAGGATTCGAACCCGTGGCCCTGAAAGTCCCACACATCAGGTCACCTCCGTGTATAGCGGTTCGTAACACAAACCCCGCGCAGAAAAAGTAAATTCATCATAGCTATATAGCCTCTATTGATATGAATATCTAGTGACTAAGAAACAGTCAATGATTTATCAAACAAAGCTGGGGCTTGACAATAACTCTACCGTGTGTGACACGGGATACACTCACACCGAAATTACAGTGCGAACATCGATTTATATTTTTTCCTTCGTAATATAATAATGTTCTCCTAATTGATAATGATCACAGCGCACAATATATATATATATATATATATATATATATATATATATATATATATATACACACTATTATAGTGCACAAGTGTTTGCGCAAATACAGGTGCACTGTATTCCTTCACTCTCATAGTCCGGTGAGACGGCAATTCGAGATGGCCGGAGAGAGGTTAGGACACCTTCCTAGTATATTTCCTAAATACGACTCGATTATCCGAGAGGAATCAGATTCGACTTGATTTTAGTTTTAGGCAGTAATGGCTGCCTTTACATACTGACAGATAATAATTGGCTTTTCTACTAACATTTTTAATGTAAGTTAGATTATTAAAAAATATTATTATATGTATTTTTTGCTTTATATACTCGAAAAATGACAAAGATACTTCAAAGATCTAAAATTCGGCGCTTTACGTGACTTAGACGGTAAAATTTTACGCACCTAGTGACGTCACGCGGTATTTTGAAGCGCTATATCTTCATCTTTTTTGGTTAGCTAGACAAAAGATAAAATACGTAAGCAATATTTTGTTCTAATCTTAACAATGGCCTATACAACAATTTTTACTAAAGACCATTAACTAACTGGCTCGATGGCGCATTCGGTAGTGATCCTGCCCTATGCGCCAAGAATTGTGGGTCCACCCAAAATTCGTGTGATAACTACTTGTGTTTGTTCTGTGTCTGGGTGTTAATATTCAGTATATTTAAGTATATATTACACAAGTGCTTTAACCTACTTACCACAGAGTCAGATCAATGTATGTGATGTAGTCTGAATTATTATTTACATTGCACTGAATAAACAAACGGTGTTCTTTGAACGAGCGAGATAGTTTGTCTTAGGTATACCAGCCTTTTTGAAAGTCACTAGAATATGTAGTAACTTTATAAAACGTAAACAACGATAAGTTGATCGCGAACATTCTGTGATTTATTGAACAAATCAGGCTATGTCGACAACCCTCGCACTCTCAGCGCAGTACTTAAGGATACATTTACACCGAAGAGAACAACAAGCGAATTATATTTACAAAAAATGCGATCCATTGCATAATTTTAACTGAACAATAATTGGTTTAGTAGTCAGACACGCTGGCCATAAAACCAAAGGTGGCAGGTTCAAGCCTTTTAAGGGCAAATGCGAATAAGAAAAATAAAAACGGTAAATTGCTAGTTACTTCATATAATTTATTAATTTAACTTAAAAATAATTATTGCCATCTTAAAATAGGGTTATTGTGTTTTGGCCAAACTAAAAGAACAACAAAACAAGAAGTCAAAAACAGAAAATGAAGTTTGTATAAATATATATATTGTATATACATATATATATAAGTTTATCCGTTACCTAGTATCCCTAGCACACTGCTCTCCGATTGTTTCGTTTCTCTAGTGGTAGCATGCGCCGCCTAAGGACCAAGAGGTCCCGGGTTTAAATCCCGGGTCGGACCAAGAATTTGTGGCTGGTTATTTCCATATTGAAATTACTCAGTAACAGCCCGGAGTCAGGAATTTGGCGGTTTAATCACCCCCGTGCCTCGGAAAGCACGTTAAACCCTTTGGTCCTGCGACTGACCTCTCACCGGTCATATCGAAATGCCGTCTCACCGGACTATGAGAGTGAAGGAACAGAGAGTGCACCTGTGTTTGCGCACACACTTGTGCACTATCATATCTCCTGCGCAGTTGGCGCCGTGACCGATATCGGTTAGGAGGACATTATTATCTGTAGCACTAGCATGAAAACTTAGTTTAAGCGCGGGAATTGGTGTGTAAGCCAGGAATATACATTTATTTTCTTATGTATACTTTTCTATGTTCGCTGAAGTTATTTTTTTGTCCTCGACCTACATAGGACTTTACTGTCTGAATTATAACACGCTTTTTTTCCCATGGGAGTAGGCAGAGATCACATCCTTCCATTTGATACGATGCTGGCACACATATAATAGGCTAGATGACTAAAAAATTCTGTTTAGTCCGTCAGATCAGAAAAAAATATTGAATACGTATTTTTTTATTTATTTGACAAACAAACATTGATTGACGAAAATACAATGCATTCAAGCGTGACGTCACGCTTTTGTTCAATTTTTACTAAATGGTGACGTCGCAAGCCCCCACTCCAAAACTTTGATGCTCTTTATCTTTGTGATTTTTTGTTCATTTGATAAAGCGAAAATATGTGTCTAGTATTTTTGTACAATCTTACTGACGGACTAAATAGAATTATAGTTTATTAATGCAGTCATCATCACTATTTAAAAAATCTCTAAGTTTCGACATTTTTCAACTTTTGCTATTCTGTCGGTAGCCTAACATTTCCAACTTCCCAGGACAAATCCTGAAATATGTCGACCTTACCCGGGATATGCTTTAGCAATCCCGTATTCCGTAAGTGAAAAATGCCCGTGTGAACCGCTGTGAACTACTTACCCCGGCTATTTATAATTTTCAACTTTTCCTCTGAACCGGGACGGCTTTGGGAAATAACTGGAAAATCTGGGTTAACACCACCTAACATTTAAGGGCGTAAAAGCTGATTAGCTTGTGTGAGGCACTTTCAAAGGGCATTGAATCCTAGAAATATGGCTGCACAAAATATTTAATAACCTGATGAATAAAAGGATTAATTACTTTTAATTGCCATATGGTTAAATAGATCATTAACTTACTAGTCTGGTTGCGCTTAGACCATGATCCAGGATTTAGCGAGTCTAGTAAACATTGAAACGACTACCGATCTGACCCTCGTAACACTTATAGGGGAACCAGACCAATTTTGGATCATGGTTACTCATACTTAATTGTTTCATTGCGATGTTTGCCCTCACTGCTAGTGGTATAAATACGTACATAGATTTGAAAATTCCAGAGGTACGTTTGAACCCGCAGCCCTCCGTTTAGAGGCATGTGTCCTCACCATTAAGCTACCACTGCTGTCGATAAACGCAGGCGTGAGAGTATATTGTTAATTATGTATGTTATGACATTGTCATAAGGTCGAAAACCGCTCAGCTATTAATATCTCATTGTAGTATTCCCATATTTATCAGTGTATGAACAGAGACCATTAATTAGCGCGCTCATAGCACGTCGTGACGTCACGCCTGCCGACGTGTCCGTGACATTGACAGAATGCCGACGCATTATCATAGAGCAGGGGTCGGAAACCAGGGGGTAGTTTGTAGAGAGAATATACAAGGTTATTTTTAGTATATGCGAAACCTCTTACTTTACTTATTTCACTAAATCATATTTACAAATCCTGAAATAAGGGAAGCCCAACTAAAAACAATGATGCGCGTGCGCATCGCTTGTGATATGGTACAAGTCGCCCGAATGAGGGCATGCCCGCTGCACGGTCACCATACTCGCGCGAAAAAAACGAGATAGAATAAAAATCTTGTAACTTCGTGAGTTTTAAAGATACCAACATAAGGTTTTCAAACTGATTCTCTAAATTAAAATATAATAAAAACAACCTTGTATATGATGAGAAGGTATCCACGGAATCCACGAAATGGTAATAATTATCTAAACTGAAAATGATCTACAGCAGGGTTTTCCAAACTATGGATCGCTACCCACGTGGATCGCGAAAACTGAGTAGGCCTGCCTGTAAAACGACACACCAACCGACCGAGTCAACCTTCCTTTCTTTATTCATATTGCTAACGGTAACATTTCCTAGAGATGGGTACTGAGTTTGTCTCTTGTATTAGACGGGTCCTAGCCCAGACAACTTTGAGGACCACTGATCTACAGAATATTGGCTGAAATAAACTGCGCTGCGGTTATGTTTGTCCCGTGTTGGACTGGAACTTAAAAATAATGTGCTAACTGTGTTTCTTGCCTAGCATGTCGTAAAAGGCGACTAATGGAATATCTGGTTTTGGGTATGTGATTGTGTAGGCGACAAGCTAGCCACTTGTCACTACCTTTTCACAACGTTCCATCTAACCCAGCCCAATTTTATTTTTGGCTGAATGTGGTTAAAGGGGCCTACTGTCCCTTTGACTCTGCTTACCTCTTCGGGGATTATGGGCGTGATGTTATGTATGCATGTATGCGGTTATGTTGAATCTACCTGAAACATCTCTAAATCACCACAATGCGTCAAACTTCCAAATACATATGGTAAAAGGTTTACCAGCCATGTCGTGGAACATTCAGTAGTTGTCGCATTGTCGCTAGCAATAGGAAATATAACAGAATCAACTATGCTACCACTCTGACACAGTAAATTTCAATGGGGCATTGTACAATGACATAATTATTACAAGACTAGCTTATGCCGGTATCTTCGCGTGGTACATCGATAAAACATAGCCTATCTGCTATTCGGGTTCATTAAAATCCATTCAGTAGTTTTTGCGTGTAAGAGGAACAACATCTATACATCTATTAAAACAAACTTTCGCGTTTTTTTTTTATATCAGACTACATCACATACATTGATCTAACTCCGAGGTAAGTAGCTTTAGCACTTGTGTTACGGATATCAGAATCAACGGTGGTATTACAAATATATACTTAAATATTGAATATTAACCCAGACACAGAATAAACATAAGTATTCATCACACGAATGTTTGTCCTGAGTGGGAATCGAACCCACAACTCCTGGCGCATGGGGCAGGGTCACTACCAAATACGCCATCGAGCCAGTCAAAATATAATATATATTTTGACTGGCTCGATGGCGCATTTGGTATAATATATAGTTTATAATATTAGTAGGATGGCTCCGATCAAGGACATGCTTAAACTATGTTTTTCCTAGTTTATACAATTATTGTCACTCTGTAATAAAATAATATAATATGAAATAACTGGGGATCATATTGAAATCCCGCAATCGAAATGTATTCATGAGTAGATGACGAAAAATGTTTGAACAAAGAAGTGAATTAAATGTTAAAATTGAATTAAAATTTAGAGATACATCGGTACGTATATTTAACAATCATAGACATATTTCACATTGGTAAATCCGAACTTTGATTTTAACATTCCAGAGATAATACACAAATCAGGCACAGATTATATATAAATAAATAAAATAAATATATATCCGACGACATCACATACATTGATCTGACTCCGAGGTAAGTAGCTTAAGCACTTGTGTTACGGACATCAGAACCATCAGTGGTATTACAAATATATACTTAAATATTGGATATTACCACCCAGACACGGAACAAACACCATTATTCATCACACGAATTTATACAAAACGCATAGATAATCCTTCTACATATCACCTGCGCCATAGAGATAAACTTAACTTACCAACCTCCCAGATGACCCTTCATACTAAAAGCCCTTTTGTAATGTCTATAAAAATCTACAATAAACTACCTGATATTATAAAAAAAGAAACAAGTGACAAGATATTCATAAAATCTCTTAAACAATTCCTTATTAACAAATCATATTACAATCTAAATGAATATTTTACCGATAAAATTTAAATTTAAAAAGCTTAATAAAATGGATACTTACACAAACTAATAAGATATTTTTCAATTAAATAAATATGATATCTAAAATACAAAAATATAAATAACAATAAATACATAAGCATAAATAAATAAAATAAAAAATATAATAATAAATAACTGAACTACATACTTCTATTTGTTCAAATTGATAAAAATCTTTGAACTAAATATTAATTCAGTGGGTAGTATTATAATTTAATATTATACATAGTATGTAAATAATGCGTCCTCTCTTCAATTGCAGTGCCCTCACAGGGTCTATAATGTACTTTATTAATAACCACCAACACTTTCTAAACATTATGGAAGCAATAAATGATTGAGTATTGAGTATTGAATGTTTGTCCTGGGTGGGGATCGAACCCACAACTCTTGGCGCATGGGCAGGGTCACCACCGAATGCGCCATCGAACCTAATTATAAACTAATCACTTGTCTAACACTAAATCTGAACCAGTACACTTTGCTCTTAAACACATATCCTCACTAATAAGCATTCTTTCTCCTTACATTTTCGTTGCCTTTTTTTATTCCCGCGCATTTTCGCCGCCATTAATTAATGTTTCGTGTATAACGCAAGAAGTGACAAATGGTACAATGGCGGTGAGGAAAAATCTGCACAATTAAATAACTATAGATTAGTTAGTTAGTTAACTATGATTTAATTTGTCTGGTTCCTCCATCCTCCATTAAAGGGCAATGAAGGTCAAGGTAAAATTACTAAAACTCTGCTGGCTGTATTTAGAATGATAGTTTACCCTGACTCGGAATAATACAACATTAAGTAAGATGATGTGTACAATTTCGGTACAAACTCCCAAAACCCACTAGGTGAAAAAAAAACCACTTCACACTATGAACGGAGGCATTTATTGTATGTTGCTCAGACCTATATGTGTGCCGCGAAAAACGAAATAATACCGCGAGCTACATTACAGGCATCGCCATCTATTGGTAACAATATAAAACTAAATTCTAGCATACTACTAAACTGAACATGATGAAAAGACAAATACCTAACTAAAGCGATATTTATATTTTTTCTTAGTCATTATAAATTTTTATTATCTTATTTAACACCAGGCCCACTCTGAAACATGGTTCAAAGTTAAATATGATTCTTATAACTTTGTTAATACTGTTGAAAAAAGTAACTACCGAGTTTCTTGCCGGATTCTTCTCGGTAGATGCAACATTCCGAACCGGTGGTATAATCATATCTCTTTGAACTGTTTTTGACGATTTATAAGTGTTTCTTTGAAACCTATATAAATAAAGAATATTTTGACTTTGACTTTGACTTTGACTTTGATATCAATCCATCCAGATTTGTCCCATGTTGTTCTGGGACTTAAAAAGAATGTGCCAACTGTGTTCCTTGCCTAGCATGTCGCAAAAGGCGACTAATGGTGTATCGGGTTTTGAGTATGTGATTGTGTAAGCGACGAGCTAGCCACTTGTCACTACTTTTTTACAATTTTCTTTTTCACCCAGCCCAGATTTATTTTTGGCTGAATGTGGTTAAAGGGGCCTGCTGCCCCTTTGACTCTGCCTACCCCTTCGGGGATTATGGGTGTCATGGTATGTATATGTACTTAGATTAAGATAAATCAAAAGTATGTTAAGTATGACTGGCTCGATGGCGCATTCGGTAGTTACCCTGCCCCATGCGCCAAGAGTTGTGGGTTCGATCCCCACAAGGACAAACATTCATGTAATGAATATTTATATTTGTTCTGTGTCTGGGTGTTAATATCTAATATTTAAGTATATATTTGTAACACCGCTGTTGATTCTGATATCCGTAACACAGGTGCTTTAGCTACTTAGCTCGGTGTAAGATCAATGTACTTTTTATGTTAAGTTAGGTCTCAGGTTTTAAACTTCACCCCTCGCTTATATGGCGCATGTCCTAACCACTGAGCTTCCTTTCTCCTTCCACTCCCGTTTCCTCTTTCACTTCCGCGCATTCCCGCCAATAATTGGTAGCAGGCTAATGGCTGCGCGGAGCGGCACTTGTTACACCGACGCTTTCATTAATTTCTGACGCGCCATCGCCTCCGCTGACGAGACTCCGTTAGCCCAGGAGCCAAGAGACTGTGTCTAGCATGTAATACTTCATCATTCTCATAGCGTTATAGGCTTAATGGAGGTCTGATTAGACTATAATTCGACCACGACCACGTCTTAGCGATGGTTTGGTAATTACATTGAAGCGACTGCCAATTTGACCTTGGAACTAGACAATATAGATAATGGTTAGACATCCAAAGTTACTTCAATGTGTATGTTTCATTTAATCGATCCGAGCGAGTATAAATACGTACATTTGAAAAATCCATAGATACGTGCCCGGATTTGAACCCGCACCCCTCGGATATCAGACGCGTGTCCATAGCATTGAGCTACCACCGCACTCGTTTTTTTTTTGACAAAGTCGTATAGGTCCAATCAGGTCCAATAAATATTTGACACATTTTTTTTTTATAATTACCCATTTAACCCTACTGAATGTTATTTTTGGCTAAAAGTGGTATTTACGACCGGCCCGTTGGTCGAGTAGTCAGAGACCTTGGCGACGAAAGCAAGGGTTGGTAGCCGCTAGTGGCATATGTTTCGTGCGATGAACATGGACATCTCTACTCGAGCCATGGATGTTTATAAACGTATTTAAGTATGTCTATCCGTTCACCTAGTATCCATAGCACAAGCTTAGTTTGGAACTAGGGAATTGGTGTGTCAGTCTGGAGAATTTATTTATTAACTAGCTGTCCCGGCGCACTTCGTAACGTCTTGACAATTTTTTTAATTATTTTCATAATGTTTCCATATTTTTTTACAAACCTTCCCTGGAAGATTACAAATATTTTAAAATAAAAATCAGCCAAATCGGTCCAACCGTTCTCCAGTTTTAGCGAGACTAACGAACAGCAATTCATTTTTATTATTTAGCTTACTGCCTTGGACTCTGACTAGCCCTCCGTAGATAGTATTTAATGTATCTATGGTCAGAGTAAAATAGAGCGGTGGTAGCTCAATGGTAAGGACACGCGCCTCTTAACCGAGGAATGCGGGTTCAAACCCGAGCATGTACCTCTAGATTTAAAAAAATCTATGTACATATTTATACCACTAGCTCGACGGTGAGGGAAAACATCGTGATGAAACCTGCAAATTCAAACAACTTTGAATTTGTAACCATGATCCAAAAACTGTCTGGTTCCCCTATGTAAGGGTAACGAAGGTCAGATCGGCAGTCGCTTCAATGTAATTACCAGACTCGCTAAATCCTGGATCATGGTCTAAGCGGACCCCGTCTAAGCACGGGATATAACGCTAGGAAGATGAATGATGGTCAGAGTAAAATAAAGAAATGTTCGCATAACCTTTGAGAGTACTAATAAGATTAGTTCCATGATATTTGTCTACTAGACAGATACTTCGTTACCCTTTCTTGGCGAATGTCCAGAAAATTGCCGACGCGAGACGGATTCGGCTTATACTGACAGAATTTTAAAAATTGTAGGTAAATATTTGGGCAATCGGCCGTTGGCAGGATGCCAGGTAGCCATTACCGCTGGCAAATCGATCCGGGCACTTTTTAATTGCGTTAATCGAGTCCATTTGAGCAGTCCAACTGATTTGTGTTCTCGATTCTAAAAATTAGATCATAATTCTGCTTTTTATTTTTCCTGTTTCATGCTGCAATTTAAGTATTGATTATAATCAAAAAATTACTGCCATTACAGCATCAAATATGAACATCATTTGTTAAATTTTTTAACAAATTATGTTTCTACATCAACAACAGTATTAAAAAGTAATTCCTGCTTTTATAAATAAACTAGCTGACCCGGCGCACTTCGTAACGCCCTGATCTCGGATTTTCAATACCCATGTTTTTACCGCGCATTTTTTTTTCTTTCACAAGAACCTTCACTTGACAATAACAAACACATCTAAAAAAGAATTAGCGAAATCGGTAAAGCCGTTCTCAAGTTATAGCTTTGGGGTAGAACCCCTTAACATTTAGGGGTATGAAAATTGAAGTTGGCCGAATCTCAGATCTACCCGATAAGCACTTTTTATCAAAATCGGTTAAGCCAGCGTGAGTTTGGGAACAAACACTGCAACACGAGAATTTGATATATTAGATAGTACCTAACTTAAGGATCGTGCCCATAGATTTAGGATGTACAAGATACACAAAGACGGCTCGGAGACATGACCAAAATAAATTTAAGCATGTGTTGGTTGACGTCTATGTGTGAGTTAAAAATAGTGTTGTCAAAGACGCACTTTCACATTATCGACTGATTCAGTTGTATACTAAGAATATAGGTATTTAATACGCTTTTTTATACTTTTGATTAATTATTTATGGCATTGACTGAAATCAGTAGTTGTATATATTAGGTAAATTGGTATTAGTCGGTAAGAAATCTCATTCTAAGCAGTTCTATAAACAATGAGATGAGATGGTGGTGAGACTAAGACAAAAAGATATGACTTTTGCTTTGACTGATGGAATGAAATGGAACAAATAATATATAAGCAACTTTTAATTTGGTGTCATTTAGTTATTTAAAAATAATATGTAGTGCAACAAATTTTTTGCTGCCGTCATTTGCCGTCAAAATGTTTGCTGCAGATAGTGGAGTTTTTACTGGGAGTCCAATCTGGTCTGTCTATAGTCCGCATCCACTTTTTACACAATGCTGGGTTGCTTGGAAACCTAGAAAAATTATCAGTTACTTAACTAACAAATTTACGGAGATAATGAGTTCCCAATGTGAATATAATTATATTTCAACATAACTTGGCTAAATAACTTTGTATTCATGTCATGATGTCGCTAAAAGACGATTAAGTTTTTATCGATACTCGTTACGTCACCGCTTTGTCAAGCACTAGCGTAACCAAACTATTTACAATTTTACACAATATTTTCCCCAATTCTGATTATAATCACGATGTATACTTAGAAAGATCAATTATAATCAATATACTATTGTAAACATATTTTTCTAAACTGATTACTAGCAACAATTTGACAAAATATGGTTTGAAAAAATCTAATGATAAAATCGTATTTACCTGTTAAAAGTGTATTTATTCGGATTATTCCGTCGTGTAACCTCACAATCACGTACAGAACAAGTCACCTCAATTGCACATTTAATATTCTCGATTATAATCCAAGGTTTAATACATAAATGCAGAAATTTCACTGCGACGTAGAATAGACCGGGACGCTATGGCCTCTTACTCGCAAAAACATTGACATATAGGTACTTCATTCGCTGTCTCTTTTTCTCTCGGGCGGTTTGTATATCAGCAGGAGTTCTCGCTCCCACGCTTTATGTATCTTTTGCGTAGTCAAAAAATTCTAAATCTATGATCGTGCCATATGGCGTTCGGTTCTCTCTGCCCACCCCGCTAGGGAAGTGGCGTGGAGATTTAGTTAGTTAGTTAGTACCACAACCATTTTGTATGTAGTAATAGGTACTAAATGTTTGTACTTCGGTATAACTGTTTGTTTAATATGTAAAATAAACTAAAATGTGGACCGAATTTTAACTAGTTGTAGGAGTATTTACCAAGCCTCGAAAAACAGTGGAATATCATTTAAGCTAAATTCTAGCGAATTCGTTAAAGCCGGATGATAAAGGTAACACACCATGCGAAATAATTTTAATTAACTAGTAGTTTAGTGACAATAAACAAGATATTTTACACCATACAAAAACAATTCCACCATCTACACTAATATTATAAAGAGAAAATATTTTATTGTTTGTTTGTATTTAATAGACTCCGAAACTTCTAAACCGATTCGAAAAATTATTTAACCAATGGAAAGCTACTTTATTAGCTAGTAACATAGGCTATAATTTATCCCCGTATTCCCACGAAAACGGGAACGCAAGGCGCTGCTAGTTTTGAAATAAATGATCTACAAAGACTTAAACCCTAAACTTTTTGTTTGTTTAAATACAATCTTTTTTATTATTTTATCTTTCGGACTAAACATTTTTTAGTTCACAACTGATTACCAGAGAACTGCAAGAGGAAGGTTTATTGGTATAGTTATATATTACAGTCCGGCGCGCGCCGCCAATAAGTCAACATCGCATCCGTTTGCTCCTTAAATTTAATTCAAATAATAGTGTAAAACTCGTGCCATTTTTATTGTTATTTATACTAAATTAAAGCTTGTGAAGTGTACAATACAGTATCGAAAACCGTTTCTCGATCTACAAAACATTAAAAACACAGTGACCCAAAACGTTTTTTAAATAATACTTACCGGACTCCGACCATGACCTATCCCAAAAAACAATTCTAAAACGCTCGCTCGCAGTGTGCCAGTTCGTTGACCCATTGACCAATACCGACGACCGAAAGACAGAAGATCGGCTACGACTGCCTTAAGCGCGCTACGCACCCTGCTACGGTCTACGCGCCTATTAAGCCCCGCCCACTCTGATACGCGGTAGTGCTACGAACGGTGCTCACTTACCACTGCCCAGCATCGGACGTTTGTAAAGAAGTTTGTTTATTTAACACCTCAAGATGGAGTGTGCGGGATGTAAACAAATAATTCCTGATAGACAGTTTCTCATATGTAGCTTATGTGAAGAGCCATACGATTTGATATGTGCTAATGTTTCGGAAACTCGTTTTTATGGCACTATGCTACCAGAATATAAGCGCGCCTGGAAATGTCAAGCCTGCCGCTGCAAAATGCCTAAGCAAGACAACACCAACACTCCAGTCCGTTTAAACTCAGATAAACAAATACCTCCCGCAACAACAAATGCCACAGATAGAAACAATATCACGTTGAGACGAAAAGCTCTGCCAACAAAGAAGCAATACACAACAAAAGCCCTAGACTTATCAGTCGATGATCAAACTACAAATGATATAAGCATAAATGGAAATACAATAGATGTGTCCAACTACAATTCAGAACAAAGCCCTCCGAAAACAACTTTCGAGCAACTCTGCACTTTCCTATCAGAAAAATTGGATAGTAACAGACAGTCGCTAATAAATGAAATTAAAATAACCGTACAACAAGAAATAGCATCTGCTATTTTAAGTCTGAAGTCTGACTTTACAAAACAAACTGACGCATTGACATTTGAACAAATAGAGATGCGACAAAAAATAACCGAATTAAATGACAAAATACTGAGCCTTGAAACACAGCTACAAGAATTAAAAAACAAAAGCACATATGTCGCCCTACCAATGAACCAAATAAAAACCACCATCAACGAGCCTTATAACAAGAACGAAAATATTAAGAAAATCGTATTGCATGGATTAGAGGAATATCATGGAGAATCAGAGGCAAATGTATACAACCGCGTGTTACAAATATTTTATGATCTGTTAAACATCAACCTGGATGGATATATAGAACAACTTACGCGTATAGGAAGACGAGGATACCAACGACCATTAGAAATAGAACTCATGAGCAAAAGGATGGCTAAACATGTTCTGGAACATAGCTACCGCCTAAAGAACACAAAATTTGCAGTGACAGAATATTTAGATTCAGAAGAACTAAGAAAACGAAGAGAATTGAGAAGAATTTTACAAGAGGCTCGAGAAAATGGGAAGTACGCTGTTATGAAGAATGGAAAATTATATATTAATGGAAAAGAATACAACAATACAGAGACTAAAGAAAACGAAACTTTACAACAAAACAAAATTTTACAACCTAACCAAACCCCCCCACCTACCGATACACCACCCCAACCGAAGAAAACCCCACGAACAACCGCAACTCCTCAACAAAATAATAAACCAAACCAGTTATTTCCCTTTCGAGACTGAATTTACAATATTGATTCAAAATACACAAAGTCTGAAAAATAAAATACACATAATAGAAAATATACTACAAGAAAATACTTACCACGCGTTGTGCCTATCTGAAACATGGATTACGGAAGATCAGAGAGACCTTGTCGAAGTGAGCGACTACGTATTCGGAGCGGCGTACTGCCGGCGCGCGCGACGAGGAGGAGGAGTCGCAGTCCTACTCAAGGACGATATCCCATTCACAGGAAGGTCAGATCTAACCAACCTATCCATAGAGTACGTCGTAGAATGTTGTGCATTAGAACTCAAACCAAACTTAATTATAGTCGTCATATATAGATCAGACCGTGAGATTGATACTTTCTTTGAGTTTATAGATAAATTATTACTTAAATTAATGTCAAAAAGCCAAAAACACATTATTATTGCTGGAGATTTTAATATTAATAATACTAGTACCTCAAACAACTATCAAAGACTTGTAAATGCCATGCTTGAATATGACCTACATCAAATTGTACATACACCCACAAGGGTAACTAACAACACATCTACATGTATCGACCTCGTTTTTACTAATAATAAACAATACAATATCGCTGTCGAAGATCTAGGTATATCAGATCACAAAAGTATAAGCTATAAATTTAGAATTAATGAAATATCACACAATAAATCCATTAAAACTCTTAAACGATTTTACAACCATAAACAGACACAAAGTTTTAAGGCAGCCCTGGCCAAAGTAGAATGGGATAACATTATTAACGATAATTATAGTATAAATGAAAATTATAATATATTCGAATCTAAACTTAGGCAGTTGTTGGACGAAAATATACCTTATAAACAAGTAAAACCTAGAATTAAAGATAAAACAACTTGGTTAACAAAAGGACTTAAAATAGCTTGTAAACACAAAAGATTATTAAAAATACTAATTAATCAATCTAACAATAGCGTCTTAAAAAAATACTATACATCATACGCAGCACTACTCAGAAAATGCATTAAAAATTCTAAACGAAATTGTTATGTAAAACATATGGAAATGTCAAATAATAAACCTAAAAGTATGTGGATCATAATAAAACAAATAACTAAAAAATTAAATAAAAATATTGTAAATATACATTTAAAAACTACAAATACAGTTGTGAAATGTCCCCAAACAGTAGCAGCCCAATTCAATGAATACTTCATTTCAGTTGGGCAACGGCGCGCCGCTGCCTCCGCGCGACCCCTCGGCCGCCCCACCGTCGAACCTTCTCTAAACTCCTTATACCTACACCCTATCACTGAGCATGAAATCCGCACTATTATACAAAACTTACCCAATAAATGTAGCACCGGCTATGACGACATACCCCCTAAACTACTCAAATCCTGCTGCGACATCCTCGTACCTATATTGACATATTTAGTAAACCAATCCTTTAGCGAATGCACTTTTCCCGATCAGTTAAAAATAGCTAAAATTAAACCAATACTAAAAAAAGGAGGCGATCCAACCGATCCCAGTCAATATAGACCAATAGCTATTCTTTCTTCCACTTCTAAAATATTTGAGAAACCAATGTGCAATCGGATTTATAAATTTCTAGAAAAATTTAACCTTATAGATAATAACCAATTTGGATTTCGAGAAAAACACTCAACTACACTCGCCGTATACCACTATATCCAGAGAATAATGAACTACATCCGAAACAAAAACTATGCAGTCGGGTTACTCTTGGACATGACAAAAGCATACGATACAGTTCAACATGACGTCTTACTTGACAAATTAAACGGAATAGGCATAAGGGGTCCTGCACACAGTTGGCTGAAATCCTATCTTTCAACTAGAAAACAATACGTACAAATAGAGCATCTAGAAGAATCGTCAGGCGAGGTGTCGGCGGTGCGGTCCGCCGCGCTCACGGCCGCCAGCTCCATCCCGCAGGGCAGCGTGCTCGGTTGCGTGCTGTTCCTCGTCTACATCAACGACCTACCCAAGATAGCCAACTCCGACTGTATCCTCTTCGCAGACGATGTATCCCTTTTGTTCGAACACCCAAATCAACTTAACGACACAACTCCAATAGAAAATACTTTTGAATTAGTTAAAAACTGGCTTCATGACCATAACCTTCAAATTAACATTAAAAAAACTAACATTATTCAATTTAGACCACGTCAAAAACAACCCTTAAACTTGCATCAATTTAATAGCATTACGAACATCAAAGAAGTATCAGAATTTAATCTACTTGGCCTAACAATTGACACGCATATTAATTGGAAAGCGCACGTCGCTAAAACTAAGCTAAAATTATCACGCTTCATTTACGCATTAAGCCTGCTAAAAAGAAATACCCACACAGAATGCGCGCTAACAGCGTACTATGCGAACGCGCACGCCTGGCTCCGGTACGGCGTCATCCTGTGGGGCGACAGCGTCGATGCACACCACCTCTTCGTCGCGCAGAAAAAATGCTTACGCGTAATATTTAATATAAGACAGACTGACAGCTGCAAACCCTACTTCAAAAAACGAAAAATATTAACCCTTCCTTGTATATACATATTGGAAATAGCCACATTTGTACATAGCCACCTATCATATTTTGAATTCACAAAAAACCCTCGTCGTAAAGATAAATTAGCTCTCCCAGAACCCAAACTAGAAATATATAAATTAAGTCCATATTATAGATGCATTCTCATATATAACAAAATACCTTATAATATAAAATTAGAAACAAAAGATAATATATTTAGAATGAAAACAAAAGCATTACTAGTTGATAAGTGTTACTACTCTGTTAAAGAATACATGTCAGACAATACATTAAAATAGTAACTAAGATACTCGTATATAGTCTTATGGCAATAAGGTAATGTGTTTATGTGCAATTCAATTATAGATATACTTGTTGTGATATTATTTTATAAATTAATGTCAACAATAGTTAATTTAATTATATTAAGTGCCTACGTAACTATAAGTAAATAAGTTAATGATATTAATAAGTATGCATTTATTATATGTAATTTTTAAAAGCACCTACTTAAGTATATTGCTACACCCTATCAGGGTCCATGTAACTGCATTTCAAATGTTTTGTTATGTGTGCAATTATGAATAAATAAATAAATAAATATTCCTTTTTTGCTTTGGGCTTCATAATATGTGAAGCTAAAGGTTTCTAGTATTTGAAAGAAAGAAAGAAAATATTTATTAGACGCAAAGTTCCATGTTTGTCAAATTCAAATTCAAACGTTTTATTGACACTAAGTGTATACAAAAGGCCTATGTTGGTCTGGGACTTAATTAAAATGTGCCAGCTGGATTCCTTGCCTAGCATGTCGTAAAAGGCGACTAATGGTATATGCGGTTTTGGGTATGTGATTGTGTAGGCGACGAGCTGGCTAGCTTTACTAGTTTTTCACAATTTTCCATCTAACCTAGCTCAGTTATTGGTTAAGGAGACTAGCTGTCTTTTTAACCCTGCCTACCCCTTTGGGGATGACGGGCGTGATGTTATGTATAAGTAGAGTTGCCATCTCTAAAATTTGGCAACCAGGACAAGATGCGTGAATACCCCGGATTTTAGAGCCCAGAACCCGGACATATCAACAGATTTTTTTAAACATAGTCAGTTAAATAAAATACAAATGAAAATGATGGTGAATTTAGCGAGTCGGTTCGTCGGTTGATCGCGGCGTGCGGGCACAGTGCGTGAGTCGGGGCGGCCCAAGACTTTACATTTTTTAACCCGGACTACAAATGAAGCCCCGCCCGGACGCTCCCCGGATGCCCTCTAAACTAGGACCAATCCGGGGAAACCCGGACGGATGGCAACCCTATGTATAAGTATGTGTTACTTAATATTAATGGTTTAAATGATTTGTAAACGTATCTTTTTCATTGTTTTGAAACCGTGACATATTCGGCGTATGTGGTAAGTAGACACTTTTAACTCTTGCGTGACACTTTATAAACGTACATCTTATGTTGTTGATCAACACTAAGGGCATTAACCGATTTCCAAATAGTCCCTAGAACCTTGATTGGACAACAAATATTTGTTTGGAGTATCTTGTTATGCACACCACGCAGCTCCGGTACTAACCGCTGCCGGGCAGATCTGGGAGTAACAAATGACAGGCATTCGTATTATTCGCTCGCAAATGGATTCATATCAGAGTCCAGATATTCTGTTGGCGTAAATATTTTATTCAGCAGATTGTGTACATATATATATATATATATATACATGCTTATATAATGTGTTCCTTGTTTATTTTCGTAGGCAATAACTCTAGGCTATTAATGAGATCACGTAAAAGAAAGAAATAGGGTAGAATTTTAGTTGAATACTTGAATCAAAACCACGGACTTGTAAAAAAAGAAGGACTCTGTGCCACTAACTAGACGTTGGAGCTTCTCAGGTGCTCCAACTTGATACGAAACTTACGTCACACATTGACATAAGAAGTGCTCTAAATGACAGATATCCGATATCTGGTATCCATATTGTCTCACTGACAGATGCATAAACGTGGCTTCACGCTATAGTTACCAGCGTGTAGTCCTTCTTTTTTTACTAGTCCGTGATCAAATCAATATCATTCGGAAAGACACGACTAAACACTTTCGCGTGAAATATGACAACGTATAATTAACGCAGGGGTTAGGACATTCCCTTGAAGTCAAGGGGAACCTTCGAAAATCGTAGGGGCGGCTGCGTTTGTTAATTTTATCATTAAGTATTTTAAAGCACTACAATTTAATGAAAGTTTGGAGTCGATTTGATGATGGAGCCGAAAGACAGACGAGGGAACTCCTATACGATTTACAGCAGTTACCTTGTGTTTGGGCTTGATTAATTTGTATTGTTTCTTGCTGGTTCTTCTCGGTAGAATCAACGTTCCGAACCTGGCGGTAGAATCATTTTTTTGTATTATTATGACTTATTTATCAGTGCTTTTGTGGAGCCTACATGAATAAAGATAGATAGATAGATATTCTTTATTGCACGAAAAACAGATACAGAATTAATGATACAGACAAGTACAATACAATTTAGGCGGTCTTATCGCTAAAAGCAATCTCTTCCAGAAAGATATTTCTATTTCTATTTCTATTGATGAGAACTTTACACCTAGATGTCTTGTGATATGTTATCTCTGATGATGTAGACGAAGGACAACTAAGAGAACTCCACAACGGTTTCCAGTATCTAACTATTATTAGTTTCTTTTTTGAAGCCGGTTTATTTATTGTTAAAAATATTTTTTGATTCGAAACTCTTTTCCGGGTATTCCATATGAGATAAGGGGGGTAAATTTGGCCTGACCGGATCTTGATTATACACACCTTTCAAAGCTATATCTTTCCTTGCATACACAGGCTAAGTTTGGTCTTCGCGACCGACTGACCGAAGATTAATTTTTATTATTATTTGGACAACGAAACAGATCACCAATTAAATATTAAAAATGTTGACATATCACTGTACAATTCTAAGACAGAAAGATGCAGATGCATTTAATATCTACTAAGCTGCTACTTGAGAGTAACAAACCGACCATTTCTGTTTTATAAATATTTCTACAGAATATAATGTCAACGAACAAACAGCCCTACAGAAATATTCTCAGTATAAGTATGGTTAATATCAGCGAGTTCTTGCCGGGGTTAGAACCCCGCGGCGCTGCAATATAAGTTACTGAGCCAATACCACACCGAGATGGCCCTTTTTCTTCCACCGGGTGCGTTTACACCTCACGACTACGACACGACATGCATTATATTTCTTAAGGTAAAATAAAACTACAGAAAATGTGAAAAAACTTCAACTCATTCATGGTGCGAATATGGACGCAAGAACTGGCGACCTTCATGAAGGAGGACTTCTGGCCGCAGGGAGATGACTTCCAGTGGACAAGGCGTGCAACAGGTCGCAGACCCTACGTGTTACTTAGAATATATTTTTTTTAATACATGTATGTTAGACTGAAGGTAACATATAATATGGGCCAATATTGTTGTATAATAATTTGTTGCCCAAAATAAATGAATAAATATATATATAAAAAAAGTCTTTCTCGTGATTTGTGTCCTCGATAAAATGTGAATTATCATCATCTTTAAGTTAAACAGCCTAGTTGAAGTTCGATTGTACACAATACTTCCAAATTTCCAGCCAAAGATCATGAATGTTTCCTGCAAGAAACAGTATATAATTCAAGAAAGGTAGGTCTTTAAACACGAATTTTGAGGTGAATTCTTGAATTTTTTATATAAGTTACTTTGAAAGATTTAATAAGTTTTTTTAGTGACACTGCGAAAACAATCATTTAAATCGAGTAAAACTAGTTTTTATACACCTGCCTTATGGCTAATTCTAAACAATTAGATTTATTTATTTTTGACAGGTCTGTCGGTCGTGTAGTCAAAGACCCTGGCTACGAAACCAAGGGTGGCCGGTTAGAATCTCGCTAGTGGCAAATGTTTCGTGTGATGAACATGGACATTTGTACTAGAGTCGTGGATGTTTATAAACGTATTTAAGTATGTGTATCCGTTCAGCCATAGCCATAGCACCAGCTTGTAAGCTTAATTTGGGACTAGGGAATTGGTATGTTAGAATTTGTAAATTGATTATGATCTTACGTCGTGCAGTGTAAAGGGCCCTCCAATAGTTAGACCGGGTGGCGATGAAAAAATTGGCTTTCGTCTGCAATACAAGACTCGCCAAGATTGCGGCTGCCTGCTCCTTCTATTTGTGAGAAATATTCCCATTTTGTTTACTAGGAGATTGAAACGGCTCAAACTACAAGAGTCCCTGACAGTAGTGTAACTATAGAATGGCAGTATTAGTTAAAAGCCTTTCCCCGGGAAAGACCCACGGAAGAGAGCCTGTGCTCTTTTCTTTTAACCCTGAAGACATAACCACGGCACCACTCCACCCGGAGTGGTGATATGTTCACTGGGGTTTCATTATAGGGAGGCCTACCGTCTTAAACCCAGTGGTGTGTTTCTGAATCACCTGGGGAGGGGGCCTGTGTCCCAAAGGCACTTGTGTTACAGATATCAGATTCAACAGTAGTATTACAAATATATACTTAAATATTGGATATTAACACCCAGACATGGAGCAAACACAAGTTTTCATCACACGAATGTTTGTTCTATGGGGATCGTACCCACAACTCTTGGCGCATGGGGCAGGGTCACCGAATGGGCTATCGAACCAATATATTTATAGATAACTAGGGTCGCCCCTGCTTCGCACGGTGAGCACAAAACAATATTAAAACTTACAAACTTTCCTCTTGAATCACTATATATTAGTGAAAACCGCATCAACATCCGTTGCGTAATTCAGAAGATCTAAGCGGACAGAAGGAGCGACTTTAGTTATATACTATGTACAGATACATACTCATTGCAAATAGTATGCAAACAAAAATATGCAAGTTTTAGCGAAAAATACCAAATTCTACAGTTTAGTGGAATGTAAATTAGGATATGTTCGATATGGAAAATGCATATCGGAAATAAGAGAATCCGAATCGAAAGTTCCTTGTAGCTTGTCCGGTGAGTTATTGCACTGAGTTTAATTAATATTTTAAGTTATTATATTTAAGTGTCAACTATCAGGTAAAGAGCACCCTTAACCGACGAGCGTGTATCAAAAGACTTATGAATGTAGAAGAAGCGAAAGGTGTGTGTCAGGATCGTAGCAAATGGAAGTACGTGATCCCGAGATTCTGCTTACCCTCATAGGAAAAAGTCGTGACATTATGTATAAATAAATAAATATCCCACAATATGGCACATTGATCTGACTCCGAGCTAAGTAGATTAAGCATTGGTTTGAATATCAGAATCAACAGTGGTATCACAAATATGAATTTAAATATTGGATATTAACACCCACACACAGAACAAAGACAAGTATTACCGTCGTGATGAAGAATGAATTAAAATAATATACTGCATCCTGATACCGTAAATATTTATGTTAACATTTAGTTCAGTAAGTAAATTATCCTCAATGAGGGTTTTCAAAAATACAAAACCCGCCAGATGGCACGAGGGAGCCTTGTGGTCTTATCACTGTTACTATTGGTTCATTGCTGACAGCATGTCAGTTTGTTCTGTAAACTTACCAATGAGGAGGATCACAATACCGTACGTCACAGTTACGCCATCTATCTGATGTTTTAATTCAAAAACCCTCAATCAATTAAATTCAGCCCGAAACTTTATTATGTAAGTACTAAATAGCAAGGAAAAAATATCGTTCAAGTAGATAAATATTGAGTTTTGCTTGTTCATTGAAAAACTACTGCAATGATTTAGTTAAATCATTCTTTCTAATATTATAAAAACACAAATGAGCATGTTTGTTTGATGTCCGGTCACGTAAAAGACTGAATTAAGGCTGACCTGATTTTGATCAACTTTGGTATGGAGAGATTTGGTATGATAGATAGAGACCCTGGAGATTAGGGCAGGTTCATATATTTCCTTCAAAAATGAAACTGTAAGAATCCGTTATTCAAGTGAAGGATTAATCTGTAACTTACATACATACATAACATAACGCCCATAATCCCCTAAGGGGTAGGCAGATAAAAGGGGCAGCATGCCCCTTCAACCACATTCAGTCACCATTAGTCGCCTTTTACGACATGCTAGGCAAGAACCACAGTTGGCACATTCTTTTTTTTTTCCCAGATCAACATGGGCCAAGTCCCAGACCAACATGGGACGAATGATCTGTAACTTATTAGAAAGGTTTCCCGAAATTTTCCGGAAAAAAGCAGAAAATGCAACAAACCGCCGTGTTGTTTTATTCGGCAACAGTCATTGTACTTTTACCGAGTGCAATGACGTCAGGACACACTCTACTCGTACTACATATGAACATGAATGTATTATACACATATATAAACTACGGGATCGCACCCCCATAAAATGCACGCGCTCCCATCGGGCCCCGGGGCGAACAGCTGTTTTCCCCTTATCACAATTTTGCAGTTCGTTTCTCGAAATTCGGGAATACTTCAATGATACGGGATTAATTTGCGAATATTGCGCCAGCAGCCGATTTCTGATTGAGAATTTAATAAATAATAAAAAAATTCTCCGGACTGGCACACCAATTATTTATTTATTACTTATTAAATACGTTTATAAACATACAAGACTCGAGTACAAAAGTCCATGACTAAGTTAATGTAATTACTAGATCTCATCTTCCTAGCGTTATGACCCGTGCTTTGACGGGGTCCGCTTAGACCATGATCCCGTATTTAATACAAAAGAACTCCTTGGTTTCTACCAAGAAGCTCTTTTAAACAAAAACAATCAAGAGGTTTGTTAGAAATTGGTTAAAAAGTAAATGAATAGCTCGTCGCCTATCACAAACCCAGTACCCAGTATACCATTAGTCACCTTTTATAACATGCTAAGCAAGAAACACAGTTGGTACATTATTTTTAAGTCCCCGACCAACATGGGACAATAAGTCAAGTTCTTTAAGTGCAAAACAAAATTACCATTTTGACTGGCTCGATAGCACGTTCGGTAGTGACCCTGCCCCATGCGCCAAGAGCTGTGGGTTCGATCCTCACCCAGGACAAACATTCGTAAGATGAATACTTGTGTTTGTTCTGTGTCTGGGTGTTATATCCAATATTTAAGTATATAATTATTTGTAATACCACTGTTGATTCTGATATCCGTAACACAAGTGCTTAAGCTACTTACCTCGGAGTCATATCAATGTATGTGATGTAGTCTGATATTTATTTATTTATTATTATTTACTTGTAAAGAATATAAGCAAGTATGATCTGCTGTTGGCAACCGATAAACTGCTAAAATCCTTAACCAATTAAAAATATTATTTCACCTTTAAAAAACTACGTTATTATAGACGAATAAAGACTGGGTTCAGGAAATAGTTGATCAATCAGTACCCTGGCTCCGTTCCCAGGTAAACAATACACCCGACAGGGAATGTACAAAGTATCATTACTTATGTCAAAGAGTCGGCAATAAGTACGAAATTGTTCACCAAACTTTGGACTATCCATCATTCAGTCTTACGAAGTAAATCATAATTCATTCTATAACACATGTACCAAGCAAGAATCAACTTTAAGTCTTTCTTATAAAGGTCTTAAAGTTTGCACGGATATCTTTGTAGCATTGTACGCACTTTTCAATACGAAATTACATGTTTATCTATTAGCAACTTTATTACAACGGATTAAGGTACATTAATCTATGTTATGTGGAGGAAAAAAACATGGCTACGATTTAGCTAACTCGCAAAATTATCGAAAGCCAATTTCAAGTTTGCCAGTTTTTAAATCTTATTCTTTGCTGTTATTAAGACGATGTCTTGATACAATTTATGTTTAAACTTTCAGCTTTATGCTGTCTGCACTGGCTCCGCATGTGTTTTAAATGTGAAGAAAGGAAGACCCAATCTTCTAAATACAACCACGTAAATACACAATTTAATTCTAGTCATCATCTTCCTAGCGTTATGCCCCGTGTTTAGACGGGGTCCGCTTAGACCATGATCCAGGATTTAGCGAGTCTGGTAATTACATTGAAGCGACTGCCGATCTGACCTTCGTAACCCTAAGATAGGGGAACCAGACAATTTTTGAATCATTGTTACAAATCCAAAGTTGTTTAAATTTGCAGGTTTCATCACGATGTTTTCCTTCACCGTCGAGCTACATACATAGACTTGAAAAATCCAGAGGTACGTGCCCGGGTTTAAACCCGCACTACTCGGTTAAGAGGCGCGTGTGCTTACCATTGAGCTACCACCGCTATACACAATTTAATTATAGTTAATTAGGTTAATGGGGATCGTAATATAAAATGAACAATTGGAAGTCAATCTGTCATTAAAGTAAATATTTTTAAATATTAATGAACGCTGTTCCGTGATTGGACAAATAATGTTGTTTGTGATCCATGACTCTAATGTTAACAGCTAGTTTTTTAAGTCCATAAGAAAGTAGTCAGTTACCTTTTGTTACCGACTATCCGTGCCCAAGTTTGAACCAACTCTCTTCGCATGAGAGATGAGTGTCCTTACCATTGAGCCACCAGCGATTTTAGTCAGACATGTCAATAGCTCTACTTACCGGCACATTTGGCGCTGTAGCTAATTATTCAGCGCTTAAAGCGCTAGCTTGTTAATCACCGTCATTACGACAGGGCTGTGAAAATACATTTACATTTGAATAATGCCCTCCTAACTGATATCAGTCAAGGCGGCCAATCTCAACGAGGATTAGCCAACTGCGCAGGAGATATTATAGTGCACAAGTGTGTGCGCAAACATAGGTGCACTTTCTGTTCCTTTACTCTCACAGTCCAGTGAGACGGCAATTCGACATGACCGGAAAGATGTCAGGCGCAAGACCAACTGCTTAACGTGCTCTCCGAGGCACGGGGGTGATTACCACCAAATTCCTGACTCCGGCTTAGACGAAAAGTAGTGATATGTAGCTAGCTCGTCGTCTACATAATTACAAATATTTTATTACAGTAAATTACCTATGAAATGAAATGAAATGAAAGAAAGATTTATTTCTGCAAGTAGATTTGTAACAAAATCTTTTGCATAATTTTTACCCTACCAGCACGTCGACGTGAATGGCCTGATGAAAAGAGGTGCCGCAAGAAACTTAACAGATAACCATTTTTAATAAATAAATAATAAATATCCGATTATATCTTGGATATGTTAATAACAAACATTGGGTGTTAACCCAGACACAGAACAATCACAAGTATTCATCACATGAATGTTTGTCCTGGGTGGTGATCGAACCCACAACTCTTGGCGCATGGGACAGGGTCACTATCGAATGCACCATCTGCCAATCGATTTTTTTAAATGTTTTTCACTTATTTCTAATATTATTATATTGATCTAGCTAGGACCTAAATATAATGTACCACTTATATTCTTTGCAAAGCATTTCGTAAAATGTGAATTGGATATTTACTTTGATATTGGATATGTAGGCTTTTTCACAATTTTCCATCTAACCTATATGTTCCCAACGGGGGCGGTAGCGCCCCCTAGTGGGCGCTGGAGATACCAGTTGTCGATAGCGGGCCCAAAGACAAATGGGGAGCGTTGCGACATGAGAAAAGTAGAACCTTTTAAACTTAAAGAAATGCTAAAAAGCGAAAAGGTCACCAATGAATTTCTTAAGCTGGTGAGCCACATAGTTATAAAATTAAAAAACATTAATAAAACCTAGACTCAAAAATTTGAAATATCAAATAAACTTCCCACCTGCCACTAACAGAAATCCAAAGTCTCTAAGCATTATTTATTACGTAAAAGTCTAGACTTTCACAAACTTACACTAAAATAAAACCTCTTTAAATCTAAAGAACACGAACCTGGAAAAAAAATGGAAGGCGTTATGACAATTCAGAGGAGGGTCTCAGCCTTCTACATAATGAGAAATTGAACATAATAATAAAATATTTGCCTCTAGTTTTAGGAACAAACATTGCATCTGGTCGTCTAAGACATTTATCCCTCAGTCACGACCACGGTTGCACGATTACAGAGATATAACTTATTTAATTTGTAATTATTAATAGATACTAATATGAAGACATATCACATTGGTATATTATTAAGTCGTCGGATTTCTTTTTCTATTAAAGGGACGGCAATCCAAAAAAGGTTGGGAACCTCTGATCTATCCCAATTCATTGTAATTTTTAGTCTGCCCGCTTGTTTGAGGTTAACCGGCGTATGGTATACATATATATGTATTTATATATATGATTTTATATATCCTCCAGAATAACAAGGAGGTCTTACTCGTGCCTGTTATTTACCAGAATCACACAAGAGCTGGCATCGTTAATTTGATAGCACTTTAAGCACCATCAGTTGTTAAACAGTGCTATTACGATAGGGTTGGGCCAAACATTACATATTCACTATATTGAGCACTGGGTTTGACCGCGATTTCATCTGCGTAGACTTCAAGGTTAAGTATTCATGTATACTAGTCTATGCTAATATTTGAAGAAGAAATATTTGTATTTTTGTGTGTGTGTATGTTTGTAATGAATTAACTCAAAAACTACTGTGCCGATTTCAAAAATTATTTTACCATTAGAAAGCTACATTATCCGGAAGTAACATAGGCTATATTTTATCCCCATATTCCTACAGGAACGGGACTATGCGGGTGAAACCGCGGGGCGCTGCTAGTGAAAAATTTAAAGGATGATCGACAATTTAATGCCACAGGAAAGCAAATATGGAATTTGGACTTAGATTGATTTGGCCCGTACATATCTATGAGTATTTGTTCGCCTATTATAGTAAATAAATAAATAATAATAAATATCCAACAACATTACATGCATTGATCTGACTCCGAGCTAAGTAGCTAAAGCACTTGTGTTACGGATATCAGAAAAAAAAAGTATTACAAATATATACCTAAATATTAGATATTAACACCCAGACATAGAACAAATACAACTAATTATTACATGTTTGTCCTGGGTGGGGATCGAACCCACAACTCTTGGCGCACGGGGCAGGGTCACTACCGAATGCGCCATCGAACCATCGAGATTTTCTGACATTTATAATACATTAGATTAGAATTTGAATCTCGAAAATGTTCTTAAAAAAACGGGAGGAAGCAAAATTGCTTCTTCCCGTGCATGCACGACTATTATTAAAAGTAATTTAGATATTTACTTTGAGGCAGTATAAAGTGTTTCCTTTTATCTATATAATGTCCCAGTAAAATAACGCAACACTTTTATATTTTCACCAACCAGTTCAAACCGAAATTAGGCAATGTTCCGCTTAAAGCGCTATCCCGCTGAGAGCCATACATTAGGGCTGAGGAGATATTCGTTCGCGCGTTTTAATTAAAAGTTTAGCTCGACGAATGTCGCTCCTGTGACACGAAGCAATATGGCGTCCTGTCAACTATATTGAATTTAACGTGTACCAAAGTTTCAGAGGCAAATATAGTAATTTTGTGTGTTAAATTCAATGAGAGTTGGGAACTAAGGCTTTTTATAATTAAATATATAATATCTACTGTACATAGGGAGGCCTCTATAGTAATATTCATGGTAACAGGACCTAACAGGGCGGTTTATATGGCTGAAATAAGGGACAAATTAGGGCGCTGGCGCTTGAAGGGCGATAAAACGACCAACCCAAAATTTTCAACTATTTCCACCAATAGCTATAATGAAGCAAGAGACAGTTATGTAAAACTATAGTTTTATACGTTCATATTATAAAAGCATATATAAATAAATAATAAATAAATTCTCCGGACTGACACACCAATTCCCTAGTCCCAAACTAAGCTGATGCTTGTGCTATAGATACTAAGTGAACGGATAGACTTACTTAAATGTATTTATAAACATCCATGACTCGAGTACAAATGTCACACGAAACGTTTGCCCCTAGCGGGATTCGAACCCGCGACCCTCGGTTTTGTGGCCAAGGGTAAAACTATCACGCGTATAGATTTGGGCCCTAAAACAGTAATTTAAATTCATATCCAGATATTTTCAAACGTTATATATTATGTAACGTATATACAAATATCCCATACCACTATAGTACGTTATATAATTTACTAGCTGTGCCAGCGGTGTCACCCGCGTTTATGGTTAATATTATAAAGACTATTTCCGTCATACATAATTTCTATGTAACTTTAACCATTAAGGCTGCACACGCGACGGAAGCTTAAAAAATGGAGTAACTTCACCCGTTTTCTCAATATTTCCCTTCACTACTCTGCTCCTATTGATTGTAGCGTGATGAAAAGTATACTATAACCTGCCCAGGAGTATGAAAAATAATTGTACCAAGTTTCGTTAAAATCCGTCGTGTAGTTTTTGTTTCTATAGGGAACAGACAGACAGACAGACAGACAAAAATTTTGCTGATTGCATTTTTGGCATCAGTATCGATCACTAATCACCCCTGATAGTTATTTTGAAAATATATTTCATGTACAGAATTGACCTCTCTACAGATTTATTATAAGTATAGATGAAAATATAATTTTATAACCATAAATAAATGGATCAATTGTATAAACAATAAACAAAACGTGCATCCTAGTCCATTGGTTGTAACTGGCAACCCTAATTTAAAGGAGAGTCATTACCGTGCACCACTCAGGTGCTGTTTTATTGATTTAAATTACACGTCGGCTGGCGGTGTTGCCAGTAATAAGCTCACTTTACCCCGATTTGCTTGTAAATGTCCGATAATTTTACGATTTAAACTCCTGCGAACTTAAGTGGCCGTGAAATGCCTACATACAAACCTTTTTAAGTTATCTTTCGAAGTAATCGTGTATGTTATTAGCAAAAAAAAGTTCATAAAAGAGCGATTTGCAGGTCCTCACACCTATATAATTTGATTATGATGATACTGTGCGTTCAGAAGAAATTGATTTATATTAAAGTTGCTTTTGACAACGGCTTCACACGAAGGACTCGCCTTTACACTCTATACCAAATAGGGAACATTTTGAGTAAAAAAAGTTTTTTTTTGTATTTAGTGCAATCAGTTAGATTATCAAAAAATAATGGAACGTTTTTGCTTTATCAAAATATCTTTAGGCCATTTTCCTAGCGGCTGAGAGAACCGAACGGCATAAATTTAGTACCTCATCAAGACGTAGGACATCGATATTCTGAATTGGAATGTTTTGGTGTCACTTAGATTAAGAGACGTCACAAGTTTATATCCTTGAATTTTGTTTTTTTTTTTTAATCTAAACTTGCGAGGATTAGCTAGCCCGTCATTAACACAATCACAAACAGGTTGGTGATCTGGGATTTTGTTTTGACCCAAAACGCAATTAGTCCCCTTTTTCGACATGCTGGCCAAAGAATACAATTGGCACATTATTGTTAAGTCCCAGACCAATATGGGCCAGATATAGTCTGATATTTATTTAATTTTAAACCATTTGTCTGCGCAACACACACCCTAGCGTTATTACGGCACATTCTTTTTTTCCAATTGTCGCTACGGAATTCCAATAAAATCCCTTATTCTCGTCTTGTGTGTTGTGCCAGCGCGGAGACAGGGCTGAGTAACCTTTTCTGATAACAAAAGACTAAACTGTAATCGATGTTAATTTGGCATTGCAATGGTCAAGTATTAGCCTATTCCATTTTTTTCTTATTTAGGGGGAGGAGGGGGGAGGGGAGGGGGTCAAAACTAGTAAAAATCGTCTTACGTAATAAATGAATGGCTCCTTATAACCTGCAAATTTGTTGTTGGTTGTTTGTTGTACCTTCGTTAACTCTGATTTCTATTACCCAAATGCTTATGCCATACAGCATTTAAACTGTATTTATAAATAAATAAATAAAATTCTCTAGACTGACACACCAATTCCCTAGTTATAAACTAAGCTTGTGCTTGTACTATAGATACTAGGTGAACGGATAGACATACTTAAATACGTTTATAAACATCCATGACTCGAGTACAAATGTCCATGTTCATAACACGAAACATTTGCCCCTAGCGGGATTCGAACCCGTGACCTGCGGTTTCGTGGCCAGGGTCTCTGACCACTCAACCAACGGGCCTGTCAATATGTTGATTGTCTTTTGCTTAAGTACTTTGCTTTTCAATATTTTACTCCAGGTATATTTTACGTGGATAACCCAAGAGAAGGGTTCGAAGGTTTCTTTGAAGTTTGCCAAGACTTGCTAGCTTTATGTACTTGTATGTCTTCGGTAGCTATCAGATTTCAAAAAGAGTCTAGTGATGCAAATAGCATCAAGGAAAATATCGATAGTTTGATGTATCGATGTATGGAAATAAACTTTTGATTCTAAAACATCCCAATCTGGAAAATTTCTCCTCGTCTTTAGGTCAAGTAAAATAAAGCTTTCCTCAAACGACTATAATAACCTATTTACTAAACATAAGTAAACAATAACATAAATATATTGCTAAAACCATTTCTAGCTCGACGGTGAAGGAAAACATCGTGATGAAACCTGCAAATTCAAACACTTTAGATTTGTAACCATGATCCAAAAATTGTCTGGTTCCCCTACCTAGGGTAACGAAGGTCCGATCAGCAGTCGCTTCAATGTAATTACCCGACTCGCTAAATCCTGGATCATGGTCTAACCGGACCCTGTCTAAACACGGGACATAACTAGGAAGATTATGTAAACAAATAAAAAGATGTAAACATCCAAACCTTATAAAATGTTTACAACCCCTGTTTTTGCGCTTGAAAGGCTGATGTATTTACTTAGGCTTTTCTGCTGCGGATGTTCGGGAGATATTGCACATCAATTACATAGATGCGTACTTGTGGCGGCTATGGTGTTACAAATGTCTATAGACTATGGTAACCGCGTACTATAATTCTGTATTTACTGTGCTATAAGGCTGGCCGTATCGTTGTTTCTCACCTTTCTCACCTTGTGACTGCCTCGTTGGTCAAGTGGTAGCATGCGCCGCCTAAGGACCAAGAGGTCCCGGGTTCAAATCCCGGGTCGGGCCAAAAATTTGTGGCTGGGCTTGGGTATTCTAATATCCCAATTACTCAGTAACAGCCCGGAGTCAGGAAGTTGGCGGTTTAATCATCCCCGTACCTCGGAAAGCACGTTAAGCCGTTGGTCCTGCGCCTGACCTCTCTCCGGTCATGTCGAATTGCTGTCTCACCGGACTATGAGAGTGAAGGAATAGAGAGTGCACCTGTGTTAGCGCACACACTTGTGCACTATAATATCTCCAGCGCAGATGGCTAATCCCCGTTGAGATTGGCCGCCGTAACCGATATCGGTTAGGAGGACATTATTCTCACCTTTGATAGTATAGCCTATCTTTTTTTTTTCACCGTCCAAGTAGACCTGAGTACAGCCTACAAGGGTGTGTCGGGCTCGGAACACCAGTTGGTGTTGCCGGCCAGTTCCGAGTAGGTTCCCAAACCTCACGGCTGCCATTCTTCGGGCTCTGAACGTAGACTATCGGGATCCCCAGTGCCGGGATTCGCGCGAAAAGTATAACCTAGCTTAGCCTAGCCTTACTATATTTGATTTCTAGCTTATGTGATTTGCGGAGCTTATGACTCTGGACCTCTTTTCTATGATTGCGGACATGTATGTATGTAATACAGACATAAATACTATCTACTAACAAGCTCGATAGCGCATTCGGTAGTGACCCTGCCCCATGCGCCAAGAGTTGTGGGTTCGATCTCCACCCAGGACAAATATATGTATGATGAATACTTGTTTGTTCTGTGTCTGGGTGTTAATATTGAATATTTAAGTATATATTTGTAATACCACTGTTGATTCTGATATCCGTAACACAAGTGCTTAAGCTACTTACCTCGGAGTCAGATGAATGTATATCTTACTACGTAAGAAATATAAACATAACACAACAATATTTCTAATATTATAAAAGTTTGTGTAGATGTTTGTTACACTTTCACGCAAAAAGTACTGCATGGATTTTAATGAAACTTTACAATAGTATAACTTATACATTAGAATAACACATAAGCTATGTTTCATCGATGTACCTCACGAGTCAAGCCGCGGGCAGACGGTAGTCAACAATATAAATTTTTACCGATACGGGGATCGCGCCCCTTGCGTTCGACGAAAGTCTGAACCTTAAACTAATGAAACTATTCATTACGATACACACAACTCTTGGCGTTACATACCACTTTTATGGTAACATCATCTGACTGGCCCATTGGTCGAGTGGTTAGAGACCCTGGCAACTAAACCAAGGATCGCGGGTGCGAATCCCGCCAGTGGCAAATGTTTTGTGTGATGAACATGGACATTTGTACTCGAGTCATGTATGTTTATAAACGTATTTAAGTATGTCTATCCGTATACCTAGTGTCTATAGCACAAGCATAAGCTTAGTTTGGAACTAGGGAATAGGGATGTTGACACCATTTATATTTTTTGAAATATCAATTCTGAAAAAGAAAGTATCACAGTATGCTGTTAAGCCTTATTGATTTTGTATCATATTTTACAAAAACTGCTTAATATTAAGTCAGTTGACTATACAAACTAGTGACGTCACACGTTGACAAGCCCATACAAAATCTATGAAGTGATTTCGTTTTGACAGCTCTTAAAAAGTATCTTAATTGACTAGCAGTCAACATCCCTATTGGTGTGTCAATCTGGAGAATTTATTTATTTGTCTTTAGCTTAATTGTGAGAACCCGAGAAAAGCCTCATGCTATAACTAGTGAAATAAAATACTTATCAAACTTATCCTCTCATGCGATCGTAAAAAACCCATTTACCTCACTCACCAGTTATCACAAAACCATAAAACAATTCCATACTATCGGCCATGTTTGGGCCCGCCGGAAGTGCCGCCGCCACCGGAAGTTGTCGCGTTTCCGGCGATCGTCGCGCCGGAAGTCGCTCAGTTAGCGGCTCGTTGGCGGATCAACTGTTTAATAAATGGCGGGAAATATCTTGGATATTGATATACAGGGGCAATGTGGCTTTTTGTTGCGTTTGTATGGAATTTTAATAACAATAATACGGTATACATGTCCCATGTTGGTCTGGGATTGAAAGAATGTGCTAGCTGTGTTCCTTGCATGATATGTCGAATGACGACTGATGACTGACTCGATAGCGCATTCGGTAGTGACCCTACCCCATGCGCCAAGAGTTGTGGACTCGATTCCCACCCAGGACAAACATTCGTGTGACAAATACTTGTGTTTGTTCTGTGTATGGGTTTTAATATCAAATATTTAAAGTATATATTTGTAATACCACTGTTGTTTCTGATATCCGTAACACAAGTGCTTAAGCTACTTACCTCGGAGTCAGATCAATGTATGTGATGTCGTCTGATATATATTATTTATTATTATTTATTTATTGAAATCATTAGAGGGCTGCTATTGAATCTACATAAAGTTAATAACAAAGTTTAAAACAACATAAACAAGAAAGTTATTACTGTATTGACACTCTTTATCTATACTTATAATAAATTTGTAGAGAGGTCAATTCTGTACATGAAATATATTTTCAAAATAACTATCAGGGGGTGATTAGTGATCCATACTGATGCCAAAAATGCAATCAGTAAAATTTTTGTCTGTCTGTCTGTCTGTATGTTCCTTATAGAAACAAAAACTACTCGACGGATTTTAACGAATTTAACGAATTTTTCTTCATACTCCTGGGCAGGTTATAGTATACTTTTCATCACGCTACAATCAATAGGAGCAGAGTAGTGAAGGGAAATGTTGGGAAAACGGGAGAAGTTACTCCATTTTTTAAGCTTCCGTCGCGTGTGCAGCCTTAATGGTTAAAGTTACATAGAAATCATGTATGACGGAAATAGTCTTTATAATATTAACCACAAACGCGGGTGACACCGCTGGCACAGCTAGTTGTAAATACCTCCATATGGTATATGTAGGTACTCGTAGATATTTTGATGCTTAACAGAGTAAAAAGAATTTGTTATCATCAGGTCATCATCTTCCTAGCGTTATGTCCCGTGCTTAGACGGGGGCCCGCTTAAACCATGATCAAGGATGTAGCGAGTCTGGTAATTACATTGAAGCGACTGCCGATCTGACCTTCGTAACCCTAAGATAGGGGAACCAGACTATTTTTGGATCATGGTTACAAATCCAAAGTTATTTGAATTTGCAGGTTTCATCACGATGTTTTCCCTCACCGTCGACCTAGTGGTATAAATACGTTCATAGATTTGAAAAATCCAGAGGTACGTGCCCGGGTTTGAACCCGAACTCCTCGGTTAAGAGGCGCGTGGCCTTACCATTGAGCTACCACAGCACATTAATTTGTTATCATCAGGTATGATCTTAATTTAGTTTTGTAAGGTTCGACTTTTCGTAAATTTATCATCTAGTTGGTCTTAGCAAGATCTTACAACAACAAAGAAATTCGTATGTTTTGATTCAATGAATATTGTCTGAGTACGGACAGAACAAAGCCGCAATCTCGCCCTTATGGCTACGAAGATAGAATTCAAAATGTTATGTGGTTGTTGTTACAACAAAATATAATTTATCGGCGTTTTGTCTCACCTCCGTTCGAGTGGAAAGCAGAGATAAAAACTTTTCAATAGCAATTCGTTTTGTGAAAGATAAATTTATTTAATTACTTGATTTTGCTCGTTTGGCGGAGCGGTGGTAGCTTAATGGTAAGGACACGCGTCTCTTAACCGAGGAGTGCGGGTTCAAACCCGGGCACGTACCTCTAGATTTTTCAAGTATATGTACGTATTTATACCACTAGCTCGACGGTAAAGGAAAACATCGTGATGAAACCTGCAAATTCAAACAACTTTGATCCAAAAATTATCTGGTTCCCCTATCTTAGTGTTACGAAGGTCAGATCGGCAGTCGCTTCAATGTAATTACCAGACTCGCTACATCCTGGATCATGGTCTAAGCGGACCCCGTCTAAGCACGGGACATAACGCTAGGAAGATGATGAGTTGATTTTACTCGTGGATCGGCCTGCGTGTGTTGCAAATAAATGTAATATCGTGTCTTTATCAAATAGAGATTGGGTAGTCATCACCCCCATAATCCCGTAATAACATCACGCCCATAATTCCCGAAGGGGTAGGCAGAGTCAAGGGGGCAGCATGCCCTTTCAACCACATTCAGCCAAAAATAAAGTCGGGCTGGGTTAGATAGAAAATTGTGAAAAAGCAGTGACAAGCGTTTTTGCGCCGTGCCTTGTTGCCCATCGGCAACAACTCGTTTAGTCACTCGCCTACCTTCACGCGTAAGCGCCATGAAATTCACGGCGTTTACGACGTTTTGGTCGCGAGAAAAATGTACTCTATGAGCGATCTAGCGCTGCGTGTTTTAATAGCTTTATTAGACGACAATTGTTAGTTTTAGCGCTGCAAATGCTGAAACACGCTCAGTCCATGCTTCGTGATAATATTTTTGTTTGACATAGCTTCTCTATACGTAGTAATAATAGCTCAATGCCACCTCCCTTTCGTATTGACGCAAGACGTTCGCAATTCGCCACGTTGGCTTTGTATGCATAGCCGGATAGGTCTGGAACTCTGGATACAATATACGAAGGTGTATTGGCGACTATATTCCAAATATACTAGTAGTAGATATACATGCGATAGTAACTCTGTCTGTTACGTATTCAGGCTTCAATCAAGTTTAAGCCATGGGAAAGGACAAAGGTTACTTTATTTACAGGTAAGTTGGTCGAGTGGTCAGAGAGGCCACGAAACCAAGCTTCGCGGGTTTGAATCTCGTTGGAGGCAGTTATTTCGTGTAATGGACATCTGGAGTCATGGATGTTTATAAAACGTGTTTATATAAGTATGTCAATCCTGTCACCTAGTCATTATAGCACAAGCTCATAAGCATAGTTTGGAACCAGGGAATTGGTGTGTCCGTCTGGAGAATTTATAAAGACTATCCCTAAATTCTTCCACAGCACTCGATCGGTTGTCAGCTTGCCGATCTTGGACGTCTACGTCAGTCATCGCGCCATCTTTTCCTCCGCCTGCCTCTCTGGTGGCAGCCTACCGGTTCCCATCGGGTCCATTCGAGGCCACCTTCCCGGTCTCATCCTGCATACGTGACCCGCACACTGCCATATCAGTGTGACAGATTTTTTGCCTACATGCTGCCTGTAATCCCGAAATTGTTATAAATCTTAAAAAAGTGATTTTTGTTTTCATCAGCATACAATCTCTATATTTAGGCCACGGACTAGTAAAAAAAAAGGACTCCGCGCCACTAACTAGACATTGAAGCTCCTCAGGTGCTCCACCTTGACACGCAACTTACGTAACACATTGATATAATAAGTGCTCCACATGACAGATATCCGATATCTGGTATCGATAAGTATCTCACTTACACATGCATAAACGTGGCTTCACGCTATAGTATGATAGTGTGGAGTCCTTCTTTTTTTACTAGTCCGTGATTTAGGCATTATTTTTATTATAGGACATGTGACAAAGAGAGTGATGAGTATGAATGTTAGCGGATGGAGAGGAATAGGAAGGCCAAATAAGAGATGGATGGATTGTGTGAAAGATGATATGAGTGAAATGGGAATGGATAGCTTGATGACGGCTGACCGGGACGTATGGAAGAGGAAGACATGCTGCGCCGACCCCAGATGAACTGGGAGAAGGGCAAGAGGATGATGATGACCTTTATTATAGTCCTTAGTCCCATGTTGCTCGATGGCGCATTCGGTAGTGACCCTGCCCCATGCGCCAAGAGTTGTGGGTACAGGACAAATATTCGTATGACGAATACTTGTGTTTGTTCTGTGTCTGGGTGTTAATATTCAATATTTAAGTATATATTTGTAATACCACTGTTGATTCTGATATCCGTAACACAAGTGCTTAAGCTACTTACCTCGAAGTCAGATCATCTATGTGATGTCGTCGGATATTTATATTTAGATATATTTATTTATATGTTGATCTGGGATGGTGAAAAAGAATGTGCCAACTGTGTTCCTTGCCGAGCATGTCGTAAGCGACTAATGGTGTATCAGGTTTTGGGTATGTGTAGTGTAGTGTATTGTGTAAGCGACGAGCTACCCACTTGTCACATCTATTTCACAATTTTCCATCTAGCCCACGCCAGTTTTATTTTTGGCTGAATGTGGTTAAAGGGGTCAGCTTGCTTGCCCCTTTGATTCTGCCTACCCCTTCGGGGATTACGGGCGTGTTGTTATAAAAAAAAACTACTTCCTACTCCGTTGTGGAAATAGGTACCTAAATCGTAATACAACCTCTTGTTGGTTGTATACAATTTACGATCCTAAGACGCCGATGCACAGTAGCCAGCAATTTGATTATAAGGCGTTTGTACACAACTAACAAACCGACCCGGCTGCGCTCGCCGCAGCCAACACGGCAACTGGTGACGACAAACAAGCAGTGTAGTAACGTGCTAATATTATAAACTAGTGCCCTATCCCTGCTTCGCCTGAGTTGTATATTACAAAGATACACATAGCTTCAGATCTTAAATAGATGTCAGTATATAGTGTACAGTACGGATTAAGCCGAAACTGAAGGCAATAAAATGAAAGCCTTTTTAGTTCATGGTTTGATAAAATATCCCACGTTGATCTGGGACTCAATATATATATCAGACTACATCATATACATTGATCTGACTCCGAGGTAAGTAGCTTAAGCACTTGTGTTACAGATATCAGAATCAATAGTGGTATTGAATATTAACACCCAGACACAGAACAAACACAAGTATTCATCACATGAATGTTTGTCCTGAGTGGGAATCGAACCCACAACTCTTGGCGCATAGGGCAGGGTCACTACCAAATGCGCCATCAAGCCACTCAAAAGTAATGTATCAACGGTGTTCCTTGCCTATCATGTCGCAAAAGGTGACTAATGGTGTATTAATAGTTGGGTTTGTAATTATGGCAATGAGCTAGCTATGTGACAATATTTTTTCACAATGTTCCATTTAATGGCCATGGTCTGAAGGGCAGCGTCGGAGTCAAGGTAAGAAGAGGCATGCTCCGGTGGTTCGGACATGTGGAAAGAATGGATGACGAAAGATTGACTAAACAGATATACAATGCGAATGTGGAAGGATGTAGGAGCCGCGGAAGGCCCAGGCTCACCTACCACGACCAGATTGGTTATATTGGTTTATATTGGTTATATATTGGTGTATTAAAAGAAGGTGATGTTAGGAGTCATAAAAACCGTAGAGCTTGTATGAAAAGGATTATGAATGTTGAAGAGGCGAGTGTGGTGTGTAAGGATCGTGCCATATGGCGTTCGGTTCTCTCTGCCTACCCCGCTAGGGAAGTGGCGTGAAGTATAGTTAGTTAGTTCCATTTAATCCAACAAAATTATATTTCTGGTAATTACTTTTATTTTTTTCCCCTATATAAGGGTTACTAAGGTCAGCCGCTTCAATATAATAAACAAACTCGCTAAATATATGTACATGGTTCAACTAGAGAGTATGTGTCTTCTTAAATATAAATTACTAGCAGTGCCCGCGGTTTCAACCGCGTTAATGGTTAATGTTATATAGCCTATAGCCTTCCTTGATAAAAAGGCTATTTAGTACTGAAAGAATTTTTCAAATCGGACCAGCAGTTCGTCAAACAAACAAACTCTTCAGCTTTATAATATTATTAAGTATAGAAAATAACGATAGGTATTTGTCCAAAACATTCTAAGGCGAGAACTGTCATCGCCAAACTTTCACGAAATTAATTCAATTCGGTTTTAAGTGGCAAAGCAAACAAGGATTCCGAAAGTATGAACAATAAGGTAAGTATTAAGTTTATTAAGTTGTCGGAATTAAATGTGGCCCGAAATTAATTTATTGCGGTATTTATTTGGGGATAGGCCGGCGTACCTTCATTTATTTATGAGGAATAGACGTTTGGAGTGAGTATTTCCGCGCAAAACGTATTGAGCGATTTAAACTTTTTGATCAAAATTTGAATATGAAAGTGTTAAGTAGCTCAATGGTAAGACCACGCGTCTCTTAACTGAGTACGGGTTCGAACCCGGACACGTACCTCCGGATTTTTCAGATCTTTGTACGTATTTATACCACTAGCTAAGCAATAATGGATGTGGATAGTTCAAGTCCAGGGCTTACGAAGCCCCTACGGTACGACAATCCAAGCGAGGGGGTCATAAAACACTATCTAATCTAAAGATAAGGGTTTACCTTAAAAAAAAACAGCACACCAGCTCCCCAAGTCACCACTTTTTTACCCAGTTCGAACCTCTTTTTGCCCGACTGCACAGAATCCACGATGTACTTTACCCCGAAGTTGAACTCGCAACTTCCGGCCGTTGTCTGTGGCCACTTTTTGCTGACAACTCCAACTTTCCGCTACCAACTCAAAGTTCCCGGTCTCGTTTTTGCTGCGACTGTGCACACATTGGTGATGTGCTTAGATAATCTGTGAGTTAGACTGGAGATGGCAAGAAGACCGATTTGTTCTGATTTGACGTTATCTCAACTACAGTTCTGGTTATAGATAGACTAAAACTAAAGATGAATAAACTCCTTCAACCATAGTAAGCCGAAAATAAATAATAATAATAACAACCCCCCCGAGAGCGGTGGTAGCTCAATGGTAAGGACACGCGCCTCTTAACCAAGGAGTGCGGGTTCAAACCCGGGCACGTACTTCTGGATTTTAATAATCTATACATGTACGTATTTATACTACTAGCTCGACGGTGAGGGAAAACATCGTGATGAAACTTGCAAATTCAAATAACTTTGGATTTGTAACCATGATCCAAAAATTGTCTGATTCCCCTATCTTAGGGTTACGAAGGTCAGATCGGCAGTCGCTTTAATGTAATTACCAGAATCGCTACATCCTGGATCATGGTCTAAGCGGACCCCGTCTAAGCACGCGACCTAACGCTAGGAAGATGATGATGAATAATGATCACCCCTAAGGATCACGTCGTGATCGTCGTGTCGTGGTGGGGGGGTTTGTGAGAAGGCTTGTATAAGTATAGCGGTTGACTCTTAACTCTAGACCGTACACAGTCAAAAGATCAAGTGATTGTAGGAGTTTACCCGCCAATAACATCACGGCTACCCTTAACTAACGATCCCAAACCCAACCCCAACTATGATGGTTCCCTGTTTTTTTTTTTCTCCCGGGGGAAATCCTCATGGATACACACCTCGCCGGGGAGTGAGGTCTGTTATGACCCGGGGATTATAGCCGGACTCTTACCGGCTAAGACCCCCGGGTCTTCCATCTATGCCGCTGAAGGTGTGAGGGGCGACAGAGGTGCGCTTGCGCAGTCTTCTCTATCGCCCCAACTATGGTGGTTCCCTAGTTCAACACTAGCCATGTATGCTTGAGCTAACGACAATAGCTGAGCGGAGGCCTATTTGGCTACATATAGTTTAGTATAGTTATAGTTTTAGTTTGTAAGCAAATTTTGTAATGTGCCAAATAAACATTTATTCTATTCTATTCTATTCTATTCTAACGGTTAGGCATACTTAAATACATCCATATCATGTTCATCGCACGAAACATTTGCCCCCAGCAGAATTCGAATCCAGGCCCCTGGTTTCGTGGCCAGAAACTCTGACCACTCGACTAACGAACCTGTCAAAATAACAAGTACGGGTAAGTCTCTCTGGTGGTATTCATACTCAAAGTTTTAGAAGAATCGGTGAGACGGGAGGTACTTAGTGAATTTGATACTAAGAAAAGGCAAGCGATCGTCTCAAATGGTTCTAATTGAAAATGTTCGTTTGGGCTTAAGTGGAAGTCGTCTTTCTTGACGGCAAAATGGGGCAGAGGTATACAGCTAATTAATGACTCAAGCGTGAAAAGTTTTATTTATTAACAACTGTTGCCCGTGTAATCGTCTGCATCGAATTGAATAAAGGTTAGGTAGCCTAAGTCACGTATTGTAATACCCCATTCAAATAGCAGGACTCAAAAATACTTTCACCTTAAATTATTTCTGTAAAATTCACAAGTTACAACTATAGATTTTTAAATAAGCCATTCAAAATTTTAAATCTACATCTTTTTTAGTAAAAAAAAAAGTTAAATAAATAAAAAAAATGCCCCATTCAAACATTCATGATCATGATTGAAATTGTCTGGCCACCCTATCTTACAAAGGTCAGATTAGCAGTCGCTTCAATGTAATTCAGACTCGCTAAATCCTGGATCATGGTCTAAGCGGACCCCGACTAAGCACGGGACATAACGCGAGGTGGATGATGATGAGTGTGAAAGCGATTTTATGTTATTTGCACAGCTTACCTGTTCTAATGATCATAAGGAATATCAATTGTCTAAGATACAGAAAAGGATATAGGGAACCAGTGGCGGACTAAGCCTGTTTTAGGTCTGGGACGGCAGAGAGCTATACGAGGTCCCTAGTAGGGATACGAGTGGTGTTGCTTGAACGAAATTCTTTTTAAAAAAAAAATAATTCAAATTTCAATTCTCCAGACTGACACACAAATTCCTTAGTTACAAACTAAGCTTATGCTTGTACTATGGATACTAGGTGAATACATACTTAATAACATACATTTATAACATACAAATGTCCATGTTCATCACACGAAACATTTGCCCCTAGCGGGATTGGAACCCGCGACCCTTGGTTTCGTGGCCAGGGTCTCTGATCACTCGACCAACGGGTTAGTCTTAGTCTTCTTATAGGATGATTACAGGAACTTGGAGATAATATGAGGCCCCCAGGACAGGAGGTCCGGGGCGGACCTCCCCCCCCCCCTTAGTCCGCCACTGTAGGGAACTAGACCGATTTAAAAAGCCAGAGGTACGGGTCTTTGGAAAACTCGGTTTTCCAAATTCATTTGGACCAGTAATTAGGTCTCACCAATCTAACGATCGCATTTCGGTAATGAGGTACGGATTCAATCTCCGGTCAAGCCAGTCAACTGTTACCCTTAATTTCCGAATACTTAAAGCTGTGCATTAGCTAAAATAGTACCTAGCCTACTAAAATTTGCTAAAATCACAACTTTTATACTGATACAAGTTGTAAATTGAATATTAATTGGAATTATTTATTTTTATCGCCACTCCTGCAATCCTAGAAGGGGTAGGCAGAGTCAAAAGCAAGTCCCTTTAACTATGTTTAGACAAAAATAAAAATTACCCTGTATATATAAGTATATATAAGATATAAGAATCATCTTCATTATATGTACATTAAAAATCCAATGAACAAAATATTATAATAAAAATATATAAATATAAATATATGATAAATTAAGATACAAAAAAAACCATTCTAATTAAATAAAATAATTCTAACGTAGGTACACATCAGTTCATATTCATTTATCATTTGTTCCCTTATCTAAAACAATCCAATATTTAATAATTTAAAACAACATTGTTGTAGTGTTGCCATGTTTTATTAAAAAAATATATAATATATATATTATAATTAATGACGTAAAGGATTTTAACCAATCCGACTTGGATTTTTTTGCTTTCCCCAAGAAGAGTTTTATACAACACACTGATATTTAAGTAGTTACTTTGTGTGTTATCTCGTTAAATTTGATGTGACTGGCCCGTTGGTTGAATGTTCAGAGACCCTGGCCACGAAACTGAAAGTCACGGATTCGAATCCCGCTGGGGCACATGTTTCATGTGATGACAGATAAAGATATGCACATTTATACTCCAGTCATGGATGTATATAAACATATTTAAGTATATCTATCCAAGTCCTTTTTTTTTACTTGGGGAAATGCTTTACGCACCGTCACCCTACCCAGGGGGGGGTAGGGTGGTGTGTGGGACTCCCGAGGACCTCAGGAAAAGGGGATCCCTGCTCCGGCCAAGATGGTAGTAGCCAGGGTACCCAGTAAAACCCCGCGGTGTTCCGTCTCATCGCAGTAGGAGAAGGCCCGGGATCACAGCGCGCCCCAACGACACCCCTCCATGCAGTGGCGGATTTACCCTAAGGCCCAGTAGCCCCAGTAGATATTAGAGGCGGCTAATCGTGTTAAAAATTAAGTGATGACGTGCTAGTACTGAGAATTATGGCCTCGGGCCTAGGGCGGCCAAGACTGTAAATCCGCCACTGCCTCCATGTCTATCCGTTCACCTAGTAACCATAGGACAGCACAAGCTTAGTTTGGGTCTAGGGAATTGGTGTGTCAGCCTGAAGAATTTATTATTTATTTATTTAATATGACTTCTTGAAAAAGTGCACATTTTCAAGTCTACACATAAGTCATTGTAAGAATTCTAAGCGATTAAAATCCCAAAAAAATTTACTACTTTTTGAAAGCTACACAAAAACTATGAATGCTAGAGGAATTTTAAAGAAACAGAAATACAAACTTTTGCAGATATATTTAAAAATAAATAACAAGGTTTAATTTAATTAATAATATCAACAATGTTTAAGAAAATAACTATCTAATACATACACGATTCTATTATCCCCGCAACAGTGGCGGATTTACAATCTTGGCCGCCCTAGGCCCCAGGCCATAATTTTCAGAACTAAAGAGTCATCAGTTAATTTTTATCACGATTGGCCGCCTCTAATATCTGGCCGCCCTAGGCCCGGGCCTACTGGGCCTTAGGGTAAATCCGCCACTGCCCCGCAATCCCCAAAGGAGCAGTCCAGGAGAGAGCTTCCTTGATAACTTTTAGCCAAAAACAAAATTGAATTTAGTTTTTGAATGTCCTCCATTTGTACATTCCGCGTGATGTTTCTCTCGGCTCTCAGCACAAAAGCGTCACGTAAACTTTTGATTCGCTTCTGTTTTATATTTTTTAGCTACACCGACGGGAACCGTGACGTCACGTAACTTGGAGCTTAGTTTGTGCCAAGTCAAAACGATCCACGTACGTTTGAAGTTGCACTTACTTCAAGCCGTACGTTGTATACACAAGAAAATATTGAAAATAATAAACAAGTGAAGTTTTGAAATATTTTCTGTTTTTGAGTGATGTTAGTCTGGGACTTAGAAAGAATGTACGAATTCCTTGCTAGTACGGCGTAAAAGGCGACTAATAGTGTATTGGGTATTAACTAACTGAACTTCACGCCACTTCCCTAGCGGTAGGCAGAGAGAACCGAACGCCATATGGCACGACCCTTGGGTATTAACTTGGAGATTATGATCCTGGTTGTCTGAGCTAATTACTTTTTTAGAATTTTCCATTTTACCCTACCCAATTTAATTTTTGACTACAGAGCGTGTGAGCTTAATCCTTTTTTGACTGTGCCTGAATTACTAACTAACTACTAACTAAACTTCACGCCACTTCCCTAGCGGGGTAGGCAGAGAGAACCGAACGCCATATGGTACGATCCTTACACACCTCACTCGCCTCTTCAACATTCATGATTCTGAACTTCTGCTTGAATGTAATGTTATATATTCCATTAATTATACCATTTTTTACCCAACATTTGACTTCTCCTATAAAAACCTCATCTGGCCAAAGGCCTAAATGTGCCCTGGAAATGTCGACAGACTGATTACCATATGCCAGATCCCAAAAACACTAAAGCATATAAGAACTTCCACGCATCCCGGGCTCATATAAACTGGGTTGACATCGTAAAAACCAATATAGGATGCGGAAAATAGGCGAAATAAAAAGTGTGTTTTGTGAGAGGCGAAGCTCATGGGTACTTCTCGAATAAAATCTTCGCGCACCAACTTAAAGTCAGAAACGAAAGTTTGGATTATAGGAGACTGGCTTTTTGCTACACATTAGCATTTTAATGAGAAAATGATTGGGGATAAGTTTGTTAAGTTAAGGCTAGATGGTGATCCTGTCCTATACGCCAAGAGTTAGGGTTTTGACCTCACTCAAGAAAAATATTCGTGTAATTAATGTTTCTATCTGGGTCTTTAAACTTGATAGGCTAATTAAGGTCGGCTCGTATGTTATATATCAGACTACATCACATACATAAATCTGACTCCGAGGTAAGTAGCTTAAGCACTTGTGTTACGGATATCAGAAACAACAGTGGTATTACAAATATATACTTAAATATTGGATAATAACACCCAGACACAGAACAAACACAAGTATTCATCACACGAATGTTTGTCCTGGGTGGGAATCGAACCCACAACTCTTGGCGAATGGGGCAGGGTCACTACCGAATGCACCATAATTAATCATGGGAAGCAATCATCAGATCAATAAATGGCTTTTGTCTCTCGTCGCTTGGACCGCAGCTAGATTTCCGGAAAACAGGCCAAGTGTGCAGTTGACGCCTCACAGTCACCCGCTGCCCACGTATCTCCAAAGCGCTACAATTTACCACTAGCGGGTTCCGTAACACGGCTAAAACACTTTCTGCGGATGTTTTCTTTGTTGAGGATTTTTCTGCGAATCTTTAGGATGCCTGGCTGGGAATTTGTGGTGCATTGAAGTTTTGTCTTGGCAAATGACTTCTATATATTGTTAAGTCTCGTACATTATATTATGTCCCCCTTAGCCAATAAGAGCACACACAATTGGACGTTACTTTGAAATTGAACCAAACTATAAAATAAATCACATACATTGATCTGACTTCGAGCTAAGTAGCTAAAGCACTTGTGTTACTGATATCAGAATCAACAGTGGTATTACAAATATATACTTAAATATTGGATATTAACACTCAGACACAGAACAAACACAAGTATTCATCACACGAATGTTTGTCCTGGGTGGGGATCGAACCCACAATTCTTGGCGCATGGAGCAGATTCACTACCGAATGCGCCTTCGAGCTTGTCAAATAAAGTATAATGACAACATATGAATAACTCACAATATAGTCCAGTCAAATACATTGAATATTGTAAGACGTGGACACGAGATTTTAAAGTCAAAATATTCTTTTTTTATACCAATTAAGGTGGCAATCAAGCATACGGCCTGCCTGATGGTAAGCGGTTACCGTAGCCTATGAACGCTAGCAACACCAGAGGTATCACTCGCGCATTGCCGACCCTGTAAAAATTATTACCCTGTTATTTATATATGTTTCAAGGAAACACTTATAAATCAAATACAGGTAAAAGCCAAAATATATGATTCTACCACCGGTTCTGAATGTTGCATCAACCGAGAAGAATCCGGCAAGAAACTCGGTAGTTACTCTAAATGCACTGGACAAAATAATCAAAGAATCTACACTTATGAACGTACAAAACACATAATCCGAACTTTCGCATATATTTTTTTCAATTTAAAACGTCAAGCTCGCTGAAAAAGGCTTTACACTTAAACCCTGCAAGCAACGAAATTTTCAGTGTATTTTCAGAAGTCCGGTAGGATTAGCCCGGTTTTACCGGGACCGGTAGATGTCAAACATTCGCCAGCCAACTGATATATCGATAAGGACTTTACGAGACGAGTAGAGAGATTTAAAAACTATCAATCGAGTTAACATAGCCTGGCTTCAACCAATGTCCTAGAACAGAACTTCCTAACCGGGGGGGCGTCGAGAAATGTCAGAGGAGGGGGGGCGTAATAGTTTATTTTTAATAGTTATTTTTTTCGGAATTGCGTAGGTAAATTAACTGGGTGGGGGGCTGCTATATGATTTTGACTGTATTATTTTTGGTTCGGGAAGGCTGGGCCCCCTGCCCCGATTTTTGGGTAAATTAAGTAATAACATGCTCCCTAAACCATATTTAGATTAAATTACTACCACTTGGGGGATTGGGGGTGTGGTGACATGTATAAATGTACCCTTTATTAGGAAACATAACCTTATTATGATTATTACATACATACATAACATCACGCCCATAATCCCCGAAGGGGTAGGCAGAGTCAAAGGGGCAACAAGCTCCTTTAACCACATTCAGCCAAAAATAAAACTGGGCTGGGTTAGATGAAAAATATTTTAAAAAAGTAGTGAAAAACTGTGTTTTTTTATGTATATTGACTATTTTTAAGTGCTTCCTTGAAGCCCATATAAATAAAGATATTTTGAATTTGAATTTGAATTGATTAATAATTGTTAGTCTCCTTCATTTCCAATATTACCGCATCATCTAAGTATACACTAAGGTTACCAGCAATTATAAGAAAATTGTGAAATCTCAAAATAATCCCATTTCTGCACGACTTCAATTCCTAACAAAATTTTAAACTGTAACTTTTTATTCAAAAATGAACTAAAAAGTCGACAGCATTTCTCGTTCCAAATTGCCTCCATGTACGCATGATGTTCCCGCGTGAAAATGTGACATATATTTTTTTTATTTGTTACTTTCAAAGTGGAATTTATTTGGCAATCCGCCAATGCTTGCCGACCTGCTAAATTACTGTTGGAAATTTAACAGCAATGTACGACGTTAAGTCAGTCGACATATTTTTTTTAACTTGAGAAATTTTGTATGGTGTTATCAACGATCATTATGGCACTTTATTTCTGGATAAAAAAAAAGTAAGCTGTAATTAGTCAGTTAGATTATCAAAAAGTTCGTAAGTATTCATCACAGATGTATTAATAAAAATTTCGTAGTCAAGTAGCCAAAGTTAAGTAGTAACTATTTAATAATCTGTGGCCAAAGGCCTTAATTTTTTATGAGCTGTCATAACAGCCGGAGTCTACGGACTATGGCCTTAACTAGATAAGTCTATATTTACCGCACTTATATGCGGGACACTAAAAATTTACAAAGAATAAAAATATGTACATAGATCTCAGATGTATAGTAACAAACTGCTTTTTGATCATATTTTGAGAAAGAGGCGGTACAATGTCCGCCGAGTCTAGTTACTTCTATGGAATCGAAGATCTATGGAAAAAAATAATTACCTAGCTATTTAACCTCCTTAATCAAATCATTTCCATTTCCGCCACAACAAACTTTATCGGCCATTCCCTTTCCATCAGTTCTGCGTCCTTCAGTGTTAGATGCGCCGGCAACGCCGAACTAGTTCGATATTCATGCAGCTCCGTTATTAGATTAAACTTGTCAAATTGGCCAGGTGCTTTGAGCCTCTCCTGATTAGCAGGTTGAGGTTGTAGAAATGGGTATCAGGTGAAGGTATCTTACTGATTTTATTGTTTGTCTTTATTATTAGTAAAATAAGAATTAAGAATAAAACCAGATATAATCAAAAATATCATTTACTCAGAATACATAGAAAAATGGAAAAGTAGTACTTAAGCTCGTCAATTACACAATTGGAAAGACATCATCCTAGGAACGTGATTTGTTCATTATTTTTGAGTCCCAGACCAACTTGGGACGTCAACTACTTAACTGCTCTGAACTCAATCAGTATTTATGTTTAGTGAGAAATATCTTTTCTTAACTTTCGCACTTGATACCTCCAAATCGGTCTACTACCCAAACTAGCTAACCTGTACATTTATATATAGTATGTATAAATACTACCCTATGAGCGGTGGTAGCTCAATGGTAAGGACATACGCCTCTTAGCCGAGGAGTGCGGATTTAAACCCGGGCATGTACCTCTAGATTTTTCAAATCTATGTACATATTTATACCACTAGCTCGACGGTGAGGGAAAACATCGTGATGAAACCTGCAAATTCAAACAACTTTGAAATTGTAACCATGATCCAAAAATTATCTGGTTCCCCTATCTTAGGGTTACGAAGGTCAGATCGGCAGTCGCTTCAATGTAATTACCAGACTCGCTAAACCCTGGATCATGGTCTAAGCGGACCCCGTCTAAACACGGGACATAACGCTAGGAAGATGATGATACGACATGGACAAGGATCACTGTTGGTACATTATTTTTAAGTCCTAGACATACATTGGATAAACCAGATTCGGAAATAATATTTTTATGCGATAACTTTCTTTAGGGTACCTACTTTCAGTAAACATAGACACAAAAAATGATGTGTATGGTACCTCCAAAAAAGAGGAACTATTTCTGTGGGATAGAAAAATCCATTAATACGGACGAAACATAACAGAACATAACATAACATAACATAATATAAGATAACATAACATAACATCGAGCCCATAATCCCCGAAAATAAAAGACATACGTTAATAAAAAGATTGAAACCTTTTAATTTACCAATTCCCTGCTTCTGCACATTACAAATATGAGAGCACTTGTTTGTCTGTTGTCTCTTAACTCCGAGCCGAATGAAACAATATTTATTGATAGTCAATATACGAGCGAAAACACGACTTTTTCTTGGGAAAATATACAAACAATGGATTCTGACTGGATTTGTAGAAAAAGTATCTGCATCCGAAATTCTGTTATGCAACACATGATACGTTGGTCTGGGACTTAAAAATAAAGTACCAACTGTTTCCCTTGCGTAGCATGTCGTAAATGGCGACTAATGGTATATCGGCTTAGCCATGGGCGGGGTATATTCTTTTTAAGTCCCAGACCAACATGGGACAGTTGACAGATGGAAAGCTGTGAAAAAGAAGTGACAAGTGGCTAGCTCGTCGCCTACTCAGTCATGTACTACTGTTGATTCTGATATCCGTAACACAAGTGCTTAAGCTACTTACCTCGGAGTTAGATCGTAGTCTGATATTTATTTATTTATTAATAAAATCGGTCAATAACTGTATTATGTTATATCCTTATGTAAGTAGATGTACATAATTTTTTTAGGTGTCCTAACTTCAACCAATGTTGTTTCATGAACACAAAAATGGCTTACATACTTCGAAATTTTCCGTCGGAATTTAATTTTGTGGCTCAAGCGGTTATGAAGCATAACCGCGCCGTGTTTTCACATATTTCTCAACAAATTGAAATGAATGAGGTCCGCTAGCTTATTTTTGGGTTTAATAACTTCCGAGGAAATAATTTTGCTTCGATGTTAATAATAAATATTCACTCTTACGTACATACATACCACGCCTCAATCCTTGTAGGGGTAGGTAGAGTGCATTGAACAACGCACCTTTAAACCATTGTTAACCAAAAACAACACAAGATTTGAATTAGACGGACAATTGTTACAAAAATACATAATCCACATAAAAATACACCGCTTACATAACTAATTACAAGCTGAATACCCAGTTCAGTACCCATTAGTCGGATTTTACGATACGCTCCCAATGAACACAGTTTGCAGTCCCCTATTTTCCACTGGACACTTTGGGAACGTGCCCAGGGCCCCCATGATATGGAGGGCCCCCTAGTTTTAGATTACCAATAGGTCATCGATATTTATTATGCACATACATGTTTTCTCTCTGCCTACTCCGCTAGGGAAGTGGCGTGAACTTTAGTTAGTTAATTACAAACCTATTGATTTACTCATGTGCTCAGGGCCTCAAACAAACAAACATAACATCACGCCCATAATACCCGAAGGGGTGGATAGAGTCAAAGGGATAACAGGCCCCTTTAACCACATTCAGGAAAGAACAAAACTGGGTTGGGTTAGATGGAAAATTGTTAAAAAGTAGTGACATTAAGTTAAAGATGGCCCTGACAGTACATTCTTTTTGACCTACATACAAACTTTTGCAGTCCCATACCCACATGGCACAGTCTTCTTCTCTATCTTCCCGAGATGATATTCTCACCTACATTCATCAGTTGATACATTACAATCCTGGATGTGTAGCCATCGGGGTAACCAAGATCTTGTTTAGCCTAGCATGTCGTAAAAGGCGGCTAATGGTTTATGGGGTTTTGGGTATGTGATTGTGTAGGCGACGAGCTAGCCACTTGTCACAACTTTTTCACATTTTCCTTCTAACCTAGCCCAAATTTTATGTTTTTGGCTGAATGTGGTTAAAGGGGCCTGCTGCCCCTTTGACTCTGCCTCCCCCTTCGGGGATTATAGGCGTGATTTTATGTATGTATGTATATAGCAAGTTTGGATATTATTTTATGTACTTCATTTATTGATATAGAAATAGTATAAAAGTCGGATGTATACATTTAACTACTACTATAGTGGCCCAAACTCAAAATAGCAGAGGAAAGTAGCTCAAAATCAATTCCCAGTTAAACCTAAATTGTATACACTAAAATCTAAAACATGCACCAAAACAGTAAGAATGTACCAACCTTTATAAATAAACCTGTCATGCAAAGTTTGAAAAAGAAGATGAATATTTTGACAGAAGGCGAGTTGTCAAAAAATTTTCAACAAAATTTTTCAAGACCGGAGAGCATAGAATGAACTAATTATAAATACATAAATTACCAATGTAAAATGACTTGAATGGAAAATAAAATTGTAAGTATTTCATAGATATGTCAGTTTCATCATGATTATCATCCTAGCGTTACCTCCTGTGCTTATTCGAAGTCTGCTAAGACCGATCTAGGATTTATCGAGTCTGGTAATTACATTGAAGTGCTGTCTATCTGACCTTCGTAATCATTACATGAGTTTCTTCAGAAAATTTGGATCATGGTATATTATACAATACAATAAGGATAAACCACAGATTAGTAAAAAAAGAAGGACTCCACGCCACTAAATAGACGTTGAAGCTCCGTAGGTGCTCCAATTTGACACGCAATTTACGACACACAGTGACATAAGCGCTCCAAAGACACATTTCCGATACCTGATAACCTTAGGAATCTCACTCACACATGCGCAAACGCGGCTTCACGCTGTAGTATGACAGCGCGGAGTCCTTCTTTTTTTAATTGACCGTGGGATAATTACTGATTTTATTATTAGACCAACTGCCCACTATCATCATCACCTTCGTCTTAGTAGACTTACACTAACATACCAAAGATGAATATTATTCTAAGGTGTTCCCTTACATATGGTTTAGGAGTTATTTTAAATGTTTAGTTTAATTAACATGTAAATTTATACCGAATTTCGGCTAATCCCGATTACTTAGTGGTTTTTTTTTTGGTTGTGAAACATGAATAACCTCCAAAGGGCTCGCGTAGATCACTTTAAAAAGGTTCGCATTTTTTTTAATCCAGAGGTCTTTTCGAAATCTCATGCCTTAGAGAATATTTCATCTAACCCAGCCCATTGTCCCGTATTGGTCTGGGACTTAATAAGAATGTGCCAATTGTGTTTCTTACATAGCATGTCGTAAAACGCGACTTATGGTATATCGGGTTTTGGGTGTATGTGATTGTGTAGACGACGAGCTAGCCACTTGTCACTACTTTTTCACAATGTTCCATCTAACCCAGCCCAGTTTTATTTTTGGCTGAATGTGGTTAAAGGGGCCTGCTGTCCCTTTGACTCTGCCTCCCCTTAGGGGATTATGGGCGTGATGTTATGTATGTATGTATGCCTTGGAGGTATGAAAATCATGCCCTCTTTAGACACCAAGTAGTAATCCTGCGATCCAATTAAATTCGCAACGCGGTTGCACGAAAACAGCCCATTTTATTGGATAAATACCGCAGAAAGCAGTTTACCCAGCCTCGTCACGCAACATTGAACGGAAACCCGCACGGATAAATGCGAATTTGGTCGAAAACCGCATGAAAATCAGTTCGAACTGCGCGTATCAATACGTTTCTTTACAACAGTGCGGAATTCAATTCATATGTTGTTAAAATTTTTCGTACCAAAAAATTTTCGGACGTCCGATTGGAAAACTGTATAAGTTAGTATTGTCGGAATACATGATTACATATATTTTTACTAGCAGCACCCCGCGGTTTCCTTTTCCATGATACATAAATACATACATAATGTCACGCCTTTTTCCCATGGGGGTAGACAGAGATCACGTACTTCCATTTGCTACGATCCTGACATACACCTTTCGCTTCTTCTACATTCATAAGTCTTTTCCGTGATAGGGGGATATAATATAATACCCTATGTTATCTCCTATTAATGTAGCTTTCCGTTGGTGAAAGAATTTTTAAAATTAGTTCAGTGGTTTAGGCGTGACAACGTGAAGAACAAACAAACTTACAGTAGCATTTATAATATTGGCATGTCTGGTCACTCACCTACATTTTAGATATCGTATAGACTTGACACAGACAGATGTCGCTACAGGCATCATTTAGACTGATTGAGAGATAAAACCGAATAATATAATTTTTTTTTTTCATAAAATAAGTTATTTAAGTAATTTCTTAGCTAATTTAATAAATTTAGGTGAAAGACATGAATATAAAATATTTTCTTCAGAAGCAAACCAAAATAATCTTTGTTTTCAAAGCATGAATTTTACACAGATGGCGTATTATTACTAAGAAATAACTAACCTGTGCTTGTAGCGGCATCTTGTATTATTTCTCACAAACAGACTAAACTTTGCTGTAGTTCCAATTACTCACCACTGTCGCTGTTCTTGCGCGAGCTATAGCAGTAACTTTTCAAGTATGGGTAGTGACCCTCTGTTGTTACGTAGTATATTATTACTCTGTGATATTGGTTAAGATTTCAAGCGTTGTAGTAAGGAATATATTATGTGACTAATAATTTAGCCATTGATGAAACTAGTTGTCGTTAGCTAAACAATCGCACTGATTTCTCAAACATCTCTATTTATCTTCTTTCTATATAAAACAATCCTCGTCACCATACCTTACCTTAATCTTTCTTTACTTCTTTTGCTTACTTTTTCATAATACCTTCATCGATCACAGCCTCCTTTACCGACACTAGGAATGCCCGTCGCGAATATCCTGTTTTTTTTCTGCTGTTACTAAAAACGTTGCCAATACTAATCTAATATTGATTAAACCATGGCTCATAATTATGCATCAAGCTTTACCCAAACAACTCCAAGACCAACCAGAACCCTGAAGATGTTAAACTGATGAATAGAGCACTGATATTTTTGATTGCAGAAGACGCCTGAACTATCGGAGAAAGCGAAGCCTGAACTATGGGAAAGTGTAACGGAAACAAAAACAGAATAGACACCAAAGTGCTGTACAAGAAATCGAATATCACCATCCGCACTCATTCAAGATCCTGCTCTGATGCCTCACAGATCACCAAAAGCGGAATTCTGCAGTTCAAGAAGAATCTATCAAAGTCACCGGATTACTACACTGATGGTGATAAAGTGAAAAGAGATTTAAGTGTGGAAACTGGTGTGTGCGTTCTAAGGAGATATTACAAGAGCAAACACAAAAGGGATAGATGCTCCCTTCAAGCGTCGTCAGCTAAGTCCAAATGCTCGACTGTACCTACAGAGTTTGCTGAATTCAAACCTGATCATGGATGTGGGGATAGCAGGAATAAATTCGAAATCGTGGATACGACTAATGCTTTGAATATTGATATTACATCGCTTATGGTTGAAAACCTTAAGAGTTTGCTCAATGATTGGATTCGCAAGCACGTTTTAGAAGATACTGATACAAAGAAGAAGCTTATTAATGTACTTGATTCTATAATGCAATCTCTAGAAACAAAAGTACCTAGCACACGTTCATCCTGTTGCACATATGTGGTCGAAAGAAATGGTGAAGGCTACACAGTCAGAAATAAAAAGACAGAAACAAATTCCTTGACTTGCCAATACTGCAAGCAGAAACAGACATCACTGATTGCCGATACAAGCAGCAGTGTGCTTTTTAGGAAGTTCTCTCGATTCACGATACCATTCCCGTACAAACATTTGAGAATAATATCAACACTGAGTATTCCAAGAAATATGAATAAGAAGGAAAAATGTAAAAAGAAACAATTAGTTTACAAAGTAAAGAAGGTACAAAAGAAAGATGTATCGCTGGCTAATAGTAAAAAGGAACGCAAAGTTGTTATTAATATTTCTAGTTGTGCTATGTCTACGGTATCTCAGAAAAATCATGATAGAAAATCGCCAAGTAAAAAGAGAGGTATAATATTCTTACCGCAGATGTTTTACAAAAGCACAACGGATGTCACATCGACTACGGAAATGGAAGATGACAAGAGAAATGAAGAAACTCAAGAAAATCAATTTGATGCGATGCCGAGCCTGGTCAAGAGCATTTATGCTGATGATCCAGCTAATGTTACGAGTACTGATAAAATTGTGAATTACGAAAATACTAATGATAATTTTACTATGACCGAAACAAACATATCCAATATTAACACAAGAATGATAGTAAACAGTGCATCGAATGTACATTTCCATGAAGCCGAATACGAGTGCTGTAAAAGAACGATGAAGACACCTAAAATCACAAATAAGCGTTTTCAAAGCCACACGAAGATAGATTTTATTGATCAGAGTATAGAATTTCCCAATTTGACCATTACTAAAAGGAAGTCACTGATTAAACAATCCAAAAAGGATTATAAGATCACAAATTGTAAATTGAAATCTCGAAAAAGTTCCAACAAAACGTCGCGTAGACGCAAAACCTTTCGAAAAATTAAATCTCAACATGAATCTAAATCACACTATGAAAGTATAAAATATAAACAATTCACTTACTTGTATAAGAAGGCGAAAAACGGCATTCTTCGAGAGGGTGACTTTCTAAATCATTTTCGTAATATTTTCAAATATTTTGCCAATCATGAAGGCAAAAGAAATATTAAACTTGAAATACATTGTAATGTCTACCCTTTTTTCGATATAGAAGAAAATTACTCAGATTTAGATAGAAAAACTTGTCCAGAATATGAAATTAATATGAACAACACTGACGACTGCAATATTGTGCATGAATCTGAAATGACTCTTGAAATGGACGAAACATGTAAACAGATAAACGAATCGCCCAAACTGAATGCCGAAATTATACCATTACTAGACGGAGCCGCGAGTCAAGCTAAATACATATTCAAGAGTGACAATTCTACTAGCACGTCTAATCATTCGATAAAATATCCAGACAATACTGAAAAAGGTACTCTTATGACGAGTTTAGAGGTTTCCAAGGAATTGAGCGAACTGAAAACGGCAATCAAAGATTTCTCTGTTACCGCAGAAAAATTAGTCAACGAACATTTAAAAAATCAAAATGATAAATCTATAGAAGAGCATATTAATAGTAGCAATAAGGAAGTAGTGCTTAAATCTTCCAAAAACGTAGACAAAAGACCCACAAAGCTTTCGAATACTTCCAAAGGAATACAATTTTCGAATACCACAAAAGGACAACCTTTATCTGGCATTAAATTATCCAAAGGTCCCAAGAAGACTGAAGAGGCTACAAACCGATTAAAGAAGAGAAGTTCTTCCTACCACGTTATAGACAGCGAATCGATATTAAGAGTGACAGACATGACTGCTTCCGCTAACAAGTCCAAAGATAGCACCAAACCATGCAAACTGAAGAAATCCAAGTCTTTGCTGAACATAACCAATGAAGCTAACAGACAGAAGCTATTAGCTTTTTTCGGGAACAGTAGTCGTAAAAATAACAACGATAGAATAGTTTACAAAGTGTGTCAGCCTAATCCTTCGTTTAGTGCACCAACGCAAGTACCTCCATGCAACAATCCTTGTTGTAAATCTCGTTCCCCATCCAAACTCATGCTTCCAGTCAATGTGTCTGACTATCAGGGTTGTGGTCATGATTACTGCTCATCAGTATACGTGGATATTGACAAACCAACAATAACTGTTAAGAAAAAAAGCGGCTTGCCGTGGTGGGAGGGGTTAATATACTGTATCCTACTCTGGATTCCAGTAATTGTGGTCCTGGTCCTATTTTATGATTACGTTTTGAAAGATTTCTTCTCGAAACCCCAGAACTCTACGGTCCAAAAGACTACGACTGCTCGAAGGCCCAAATTGAGAATGAATTCTGATTATTTGTATCCGTCGACCAATTCGTCCCAGTTCTTGTTAAAACTCGCCGATTTTGGATTTTGATACTTTGTTTTTATACTTATGTACGTTTTTGATTGGGAATATATTTTTTTTAGTTAATCTGAAGTTTCAGTTTTTTTTCTTTATTTAAGTCTCGTCTTCCAACACTTCACTTAAAAGAAAAGTTCACTAAAAGGGAAGATCGCTCAATGTTTAAGGCATATGCTTCACATACAAAGGAGGTTCGTTCAAATCCGGCCACGTATCTCTATTTTTATAATTTAAGTACGTATTTTTAGTACTAGTTGAGTTTGAGGGTCAGATAATATGTCGTAAAGGTAGCTGCTAATAACTACGGATGTGAAAAATAATCCAATTTGTCCGATTTCTTTATCTAAAAGTTGCAAAGTTCAGGTGACAGTCGCCTCAATGTTTCTCCAAGCTCTCTAAATTTGATCGCAGCGATCCCCGGCTGGGATCGTGACATAACGCTATCTCGGTAGTGATCTAATACTGAAAGATCTTTACATAGTACAAAGTCACCGCTTCTGACTGTTCGCTTAGATCTATTGAACTACGCAAGAGATGTTAATGCGGTTTTCACAAATAGATAAATTGATTCAAGAGGTTTATTATATAATTTCATATTGTTTTATGCTCACCGTGGGATCCGGGGCGGGTCGCTAGTTGATAATAAATCGTAGGTTTTCGATATTGTTTTTCAATGCTTATTTATTTTCATTCCAGAAAAGTAATTATAATCAGAATGCAGCCCATCAATGATATGTTAGATGAAAACCAAAAAAGGACAAATAGAAGACCGAAGTCTTTTACTCGACTCCCGAAGCAGATGCCATCTTACATCGTAGCTTTTGCTGTGCACGAAACTTATGATGACATCGCCACAGCTCAACAGATGATCTGTAACAAACGAAGCCTCCAAAGTAGCACCAGTTCCGTTTCCCCCGCCATTTCAATTTCCAAAACCACTACAGACCGCAATTCAGCACCGAAAATACCCGATACTGACTTCACTGAGACTCCTGATGAACTAAATAATAAAGTTGAAGAAGAGGGTAATAATGATGATCACACTGACATCCAAAATGAACTCCCAGAAACAACAGACTACTTTGTAGTTAATAACCAAGCGGAGGATGATGTCAACAAACCAGAGGATAGCATTACTATTATCGATTCTAGACAAATAAAAAAGCAAGTTAACCGACTTTCCAAAAAGAAAAGTCAAAATCACCATAGGTTAAAGAACGTTAACTTCAAATATAAAAAACCAACTAAAAGAGAAGACAAAGCAGGCAAAAAGCCCTCTTGCGCTGCTAAGATTAAAGAAACATTTTATTCGAATTCTGTGTCAAGAGTGATTTCCAGAACATCACTTTTAAAAAGTGTAGGGTCAATACTTTCAGATGAAGAAAATAACAATGAGTCCATACATTCATCGCCGTCTACAACCAAGAAGTCATTTATAAGTTACTCCAGCGAAGATACTTTAACACTACAAGGAAGTACGTCTTCGAAAAATGAAGACTTAAACAGCATTGGTACTATAAGTTCCGTGATCAAAATTCCTTCTCAACGTGCGCTGCCTTATAAAACTGAAGTTATTAATGTGTCCGTAGCAGTAGCTTACAATCCTAACAAGGACAATGAACGTAATCCTTTAACTGAACCATATCGGTCGATTATAGACAGAGATTTGTTAAGCACAGAAACTCTAGTAGAACCTGCCCACTTATTAACATCAGACTCTTTATCTAGCGGAGCATCTGATAATGTCCAAAACATTTATCTCCAAGCCATGAATATAAATAACATTAGCGATGGAACACTAAAACCCAATAGTGAAAATACTTATGTAGTTGGAAATACTAGTTCTGAAGCTGACGACAGCTTGCAGTCTGAAAGTACATTAGCACCGAATTCAGAAACGTTTATGTATGCAGAAAATCTCAGACAAACTCCACCAAATACAGAGAAACCAGAAAAAGATAAGAATTACAATAGAATACCGCTGTTAGATACTGTAATTAACATGGGGATATTTCCCGAAATCAATCCATCAACCAGTTCAGCTATAGATTTCAATCACGATTTGAACAGCGTATTTGTAACTGGAGATTCTGGTAAATACATAAAAAATCCTATATATAAAGAGGAAAAGATTTCGGAAATAAAAAAAGATAAATCTAAATATGAATTTTTAAGTACGCTAAAGAAATCTTTTGAAGCTACTACAGATGTGAATCTGTTAAAGAACGTAAACTTGCCAAATGAGGGTGCTATAAAAGCGATTATAAATGAAACTGATAAAATGGAAGCCAAATTCTGGTCAGAAGGGCTAGGTAACTATCCTGGTAGCATAGCTGAACTTTGGGATAGACTTGTCCTGGTTGTTGATACTGCTGTAAAGAGACTTGAACATTCTTTGACAGAGAAAATAATAAACGAAATACGAAATCAGCTACCGACATTTGAAAAGCAAGCAACTCGTATGAATGATGAAATATTTGTAGTCGATATTGATAAGTCGCAAGGAGACAAAGTATTGTCCAACAAGCAAGTATTTGTTGATAAACGTGAAATCCATACTGAAATAGACGAGAGTCTTCAGTGTACATTAGTCGGTAATAAAGTTATCGATAATATAATGATGAAATTGAGTGTTGAAGGTCCAAAGGCTTCGATTCCCGGGACAGTGACGAAATCGTTTCCGAAAATAAAGAGGCCGAAGATCTTTAGGGATTATTTCGAAGTGTTGAAACCTCCAACAGTCGAGAGTGCCCTAGTGGAGGGTAAGGGAGATACAATAACCGTTTCTACAACTACCCCAAGTGAAATAGAAGCAGTTGATTCGTTCAATCGCGTCAAAGAGATGTTGGCAGCGCCGATAACGTTTTTGAGGGAAAATTTGTTGGTTGTGACTAGTGTACCTACGTTCTTTGTTATGTTATTGTGTGTTTATGGACTTATTATTTTTGTAATGAAGCCTTGGTGATGTTAATGTTTTGTTTTATTTTTGTAATGTCAAATATATAATAACTATATAGTTTGGGTTTACATGTTCCATAGTAATAGGTTACAGTAATTATTTTTTTTCATATTATTCTTCATACGTATTTTTAATTCTATCAAACTTAAAACTTTAGAGGAATTGAAACCAAAAGCATCGTTTAATATAAATAATTTTATATTTTCATTTACGTTACACAGCATGAAATAAAATAAATAAAAAATAAATCCGGACTACTCCAGACGTATCCGTTAATAACGAAATAAAAGACATTATTAAAAAACAATCTTTAAACAAAATCAGAATGAAGCATTGAAAGTAAATTTAAAAAAGATTACATGGAAAGAGTTTTAAGAGGAAGCGAACAGTTTTATGGATAGTAATTAATAAATTAGTTTATAAATAGCCAGATTATTTGTCGCGCCTAGTTCTGCTGTTGAGCTAGGACAAGGTGGCCAGACCGGTCTAGCGTGAAGATGGGACGCACTCTTCGGCTCCTGCAAAAAGGTTACATATATATATAAACACATGCTTATAAATAAAAGTTACTAATAAGCATGTCTAATTTTTGAAACTTTGGCAATTGTCTCTGCGCTTGCCATTTTATATGTGCATTTTCAATTAAATAGCAATCCATGCAATAAAATCTGCACAAATGGAATTTAGCACACCCAAGGACAAAATAAACTAACTTATCCTATAGAGACATGTGCCTCACATTCAAAGTATCTCAATATAAAACCGGGCAAAAGCTCTAAGTTTTTAAAAGTCCAGAGTACGTTTTTATACCTAAGCGCCTAGTTGAATCGGTGGTGAGTTGAATGGTGGTAAAGGGAAAATGTCAGAAATCTTAATATATGAATATATATTATCATGGATGAGTAAACAGGGCCCAATTTGGTTTCCTTATTTAAGGGGTGTCAAAATCATTAACAGTCGCTGACGCTTGATAACTAAGTTCTCTAAATCAAAGATTCTTTCAAGCGGGACCCGACTAAAACGTACAATAGGTATAGGTCACCAATGAAAGTAGGTGTTTTCTTACCTCAATTTGGCACTCTTTCTCCTGCCTGCAAAGGCATTCGCCTCAGCGACAGCTGCTGTATCTTCAGCCTCCTGAAAAACAACAATTAGATTATTAGTTTAGATTATGATGGCTCAGTCTTGTTTCAGCTTTCGTGGTGGTCTGCGAGTTGGCAGAGTATTCAAACCCAGCCTATTGTTTAACAACTAGGACTCTTTAACCACACAAAGAGTTAAGAGTAACTACTGAGTTTCTTGCCGGTTTCCTTTCGGTAGAAGCAACATTCCGAACCGGTGGTAGATTCATATTATTAGTTGATTTTCCTGTTGAATTGACGATTTATAAGTGTTTGTTTCAAACCTATATAAATAAAGAGTGTTTTGACTTTGAGTATTTTGATTTTGACTTTGACTTTGACTTTGACACGACTAGCAACAACAAACATCACGCCCATAATCACCGAAAGGGTAGGCAGAGTCAAAGGAGCAGCTGGCCCCTTTAACTACATTCAGCCAAAACGTAAACTGGGCTGGGTTAAATGGAAAATCGTGAAGAAGTAGTGACAAGTGGCTAGCTTGTCACCTACACAATCACATACCCAAAACCCGATACACCATTAGTCGTCTTTTTCGACATGCTACATACAGGCCACAAGACTAGCATTTCCCAAAAAGCAAATCGTCCAGTTAATTTGTCTACTGACCTCATTTACCGGAGCCTCCGTGGTGGTCTGCGGGTTGGCAGATGCTGTTGGCAGCGGCGCCCCGTACCGCGTCATCACACGCGGCTGGGTCCTGCCAGGAAAGAATTGGGTTTAAGTAATGCACTGACGTAAGCGTATAATACACGAATCTTGACAAGCTTGATGGCGCATTCGGTAGTGACTCTGTCCCACATGCCAAGAGTTGTGGGTTCGATCCCTACCCAGGACAAATATTCGTATGATGAATGCTTGTGTTTGTTCTGTATCTGGGTGTTAATATCCAATATTTGAGTATATATTTGTAATACCACTGTTGTTTCTGATATCCGTAACACAAGTGCTTAAGCTACTTACCTCAGAGTCAGATCAGTGTATGTGATGTAGTCGGATATATATAAAAAAATATATATATATATCATGACTTATTGGTCCAAGGACTCCGCCTGCCCTTTCGGGGATTGCAGACCTTGTGGTATATATGCATATAGAATATGCATGCATAAATACCACAAGTACCCAATTAGAATAGTATATGCCATATGCCATTCTTATTTTGGGTTGGCGTGGACCATGATCTTAGACTCAGCAAGCCTGGTTCATAAATTGAAGCGATTGTCACTTGTTACACTTAGAGATTTGATTTTTTGATTGATTGGATCGTGATCACAAACACATTTATATAAGTACATAGTTGTATATTAACCCCACACATGATTTACTCACCGCCAAGCTAGTGGTACCTAAATAAATAAATATCCGACAACATCACATACATGGTTCTGACTCCGAGCTAACTAGCATAAACAGTTGTGTTACGGATATCAGAATCAGCAGTGGACACAGAACAATCATACGAATGTTTGTCCTGAGTGGGGAACGAACCTACAACTCTTGGCGCATGGCGGGGTCACTACCTAATGCGCCATCGACCCAGTCAAATTTTCATACATAACATCACGCCCATAATCCCCGAAAAGGTAGGCAGAGTCAAAGGAGCAGAAAGCCTCTTTAACCACATTCAGCCAAAAATAAAACTGGGCTGGGTGGCTAGTCCGTCGCCTACACAATCACATACCCAAAACCCGATATACCATTAGTCGCCTCTTACGACATGCTAGGCAAGAAACACAGTTGGCAAATTATTTTCAAGTACCAGACTACCACGTATTTTTATAAAAGTCGTTACTTTTATAATAACTAACTAACTAACTAAACCTCACGCCACTTCCCTAGCGGGGTAGGCAGAGAGAACCGAACGCCATATGGCACGATCCTCACACACCTTACTCGCCTCTTCAACATTACTTTTTTAATAATCCTCATTATTATGTTTTTATTCGTGAACATTATTTTTAAGTCCCAGACCAACATGGCACATTTACTATTTCTTATTCTTCGCTTTCAAAAAACCCTCAACAAGCAGAAAAAGTAATACTACTTTAAATTGTGTTGATATACTAGTTCCGTTAGTCGGATGTTGAAAATTTCTAATACGTTATAGTATTTCTGTGGTCTGTGGTTCTAAGGCTCCAATATAAAAAAGGCTTAGAAACCATGAAACAAAAGGGAGTGTATCCTTTATCGACACCAACTGATTATCATCAGCGATCAGCAAGATGATTCACCAGCCCCATCCTTATGCGACAGGCGCGCCGTCAAAATGCAAATGCAGACCTTTGTTACATCTTCATTACCATAGCCGCAGTTACGTGACCAGATCATGGCAGACCATTTAAATTCTACGGGGACGAGCGACCTTGTACTCAATGCGTTGCCAATAGGGAATATGCGTGATGGGTATTTGTTTTATTTTAGTTTTCGAGCACCAATCGAGAGCGGTGGCAGCTCAATAGTTAGGTACACGCCTCATATCTAAGGGGCGCGGGTTCAACCCGGGCACGTATGTACGTCTACATTTTTCAAATCTATGTACGTAGCTATACTACAGTATTATATCTTTATATATATAAAAAATTCGTTTCACAGTGTTAGTTACCATACTTCTCCAAAACGACTTCTATTTTAATGAAATTTTATATGTACACTTGGTAGGTCTGTGAATATATTATTATCTATGTTTCATACCCCTAAGTGATGAAGATAAGGATGGTCCACCCCAAAGCTATAACTTCTTAAAAAGTCTATCTTATAGATGGCTGTTATAAAATGATAGTTCAACAACATTCAGGTCAGCTAGACAATAGTAAACATAGCAAAATTTAGTTTTTTTTTATTAACCAATAAATATAATTCCCCCTGTTCCACTCACCTCGTACCAAAAGCCGTGGCCACCGCAACTGCAGTAGGCGTCTCGTTCCTGTAGCCATCATCAGACTCTTCATCAGCGTTCTCCTCAACACCATTCCCTTGCTGGTTCACGTCCAATCCGCTCTGGAGAGCGTCCTGACCTTGGTTGATTTGCTGAGGAAGTTGAGGCTGGTTTGAGAACTGTAAACAATGCGACATTTACAAATTATCTTCTTTCTTCTTCTTATTTCTTTATTCTTCTTATATATAAAAATGAATTGGTTCGTTAGTCTCGCTAAAACTGCAGAACGGCTGGACCGATTTGGATGATTTTAGTTTTAAAATATATGTAAACCTCCAGGGAAGGTTTGTACGGCAAGGAAAATAATAAATGAAAATCCGAGAACGGGGCGCAACGAAGTGCGCCGAAACAGCTGATTAACAAATAAATTTTAGTATTTATTTTATGTTTACATGATAGTTAGTGAATTCTATTTTATATTGGTATTTGTGTGTATGTATAAGTATAATTAAATTAAGTATGTAACATGTTTTCTTTTATATCCCCGTGATTTAATATGTCATGTAATAGAAAGACTGAAAATATTACTGCTTTATTAAAAAAAGCTAGGATAGTAAACATGAAAGCTTCGAGAGCTTTTAGGTACAACAAACATTTATATACACGTCAATCCAATGGTCTGGGACTTAAAAAGAATGTGCCCACTGTGTTCCTTGTCTATGTATCTAAAAGGCGACTATTATAATATCAGATATTGGGTATGAGATTGTGTAGGTGATGAGCCAGCCACTTGTCACTACTTTTTCATAATTTTCCATCTAACCCAGCCCAGTTTTAGTTTTAACTTTGCCTACCCCTTCGGGGATTACGGGCGTTAAGATATGTATGTATGTATATCAGTCTTTATTATTTGCTACTCCATCATTTTAATTATTTACGATGTGTGTATGTGTGTTATTCAATAAACATTTTCCTTTCTGTCTTTTGCAAGCTTACCTGCTGTGGAGCGAATCCATTCTGGTACTGGGATGGGAACCCAGTCTGATACTGCTGGACTAGGGGACTCTGATAGTTCACCAGTTGAGCTTGTGGCAGGGACGCTTGAGCGTCTTGGGGCTGGTATTGACCCTCAGGGGCTGAGAGGAATACATTCTGCTGTTCCTGTAGAAGACAAACAAGTTTTAACATGTTATTCTGCAATGCAACATAGACACAGGACGAATACAACACGTTCGTCCCGGGTGGGGATCGAACCCGCACATCTTGGCGTAGGTATAAGACAGGGTTACTACCGAAAGCGCCACCAAGTCGATATTTGTAAAAGTAAAAAGCGTTAAAAAACCAAATCTTTTTTAAAAGTCTGAAAATATAATGTACAATCTAGAAAAAGGATCATCGAAATCGGTTCATAAACGACGAAGTTATGCGCGAACATACATTAAAAAAAAAAAAAAAAAAAAAAAAATTTAGTCGAATTGAGAACCTCCTCCTTTTTTTTGAAGTCGGTTAAAAATATATATATCTATACGGTCGAATTGAGAACCTCCTCCTTTTTTTGAAGTCGGTTGAAAAATATAAATAAGCAAATTAGTTACTTCTTCAATGTACAAGCCATAGCATTTATATTAAGAAGGCGGTCTACATTATTTACATATTAGATTAAATGAAAATTTTCATACTCAAAATATTGAACTGAACGCATGGTTTCATTAAAATAAAAGCTTTTGCATTCTCGAAATAACACCGACAAAACATAATCAAAAAGTACTTACTTGAGGTTGGAACTGATAAACCGGAGTTTGTTGAGGAGAAGCCTGATAAACCAGTTGAGGCTGGACAGATTGCTGCTGAGGCTGGTACTGAAGAGCTGGCTGAGGCTGGTACTGAAGAGCTGGCTGAGGTTGATACTGGGCCTGCTGAGGCTGATACTGAGCTTGCTGAGGCTGATACTGGGCTTGCTGAGGCTGATACTGGGCCTGCTGAGGCTGATACTGGGCTTGCTGAGGCTGATACTGGGCTTGCTGAGGCTGATACTGGGCTTGCTGAGGCTGATACTGGGCTTGCTGAGGCTGATACTGGACTTGCCCCGGCGCCTGGTAGATCACCTCTTGCGGCTGATAGCTCTGCTGGTACACAAATTGAGGTTGCTCCTGATCATTCTGCTGATCTTCCTCTTCATCCTCCGATTTTGTTTGAGAATTCGGCTGAGGATTCTGTGGTTGTGTAGCAGCCTGTGGGAAGTTCTGCTGAGCAGGATTCGGCTGGTACTGTGGCTGCACGGCTACAGCTTGAGGAAACGTCAGCTGACTAGGCTGGTATTGAGCATTAAGCAGCTGAGGGTTCTGGGCTGCTTGGACAGCGGGCTGGTACTGGTTAAAAGATTGAGGGTTCTGTGCCACAAAGTCAACGTTCGGATCTTGACCACTTACAACCAACTGTTGTTGGAAAGCTGGGTTCACAAATCCTTGAGCCTGGATCCCTTGAAGGTATTGCTGCTGAGCTAGCACAGAAGGTAAAGCGGCAAAATGGGTAGCGGCATCGAATCCAGCCACCTGCTTCTGGGAAGGCTCTTGCTGGACAGGCTGGAAGTATAGAGGAGCCCTGATCTGACCGAATGGAACAAATTGGGGTTGAAGTTGCAACTGTGCCAAGGAACTGAGGAACAGTTCTCCTGGATACTCTTGGATATTCTGCTTTGACACTTCAACGGAAACTTTCTCCTTCTTATCATCGCGCTGGTCATCCAAAGTTTCGCCTTCATTCAAGTCTACAGTCTCAGTCGTAGATTCAGTAGTTTTGAAATCATCAGGGTTTCTAGTGGTTGATTCTGTGGTACTGGGAGTAGATTCAGTAGCGAATTGGCGGGGTCCTTGCGGGGTGGGGAACTGGTTGGCACGGCCCCTGGCCTGAGCGGCCTCTAGTTGGCGCTGTCTCTCAAATTCGCGGTATTGCTCTTGCTGAATTTGGTACTGTGGACAAATATTTTTAATTGTGAGATCATCTATACATAGATAATTTCTTCGTTGCATTATATCTTAAAACTACTATTATGAACATGATCAAATTTATAAGCTATGCCTACGAGTTACATGAATTCATATTTCATCTACTTGATTGCAATAATATTAGTTAAATCTACTTAGGACTTAAAAACAAGCCACGACTAGGGAAAAGACAACACTTGAAATAATAAATAATTATGGCTTATAATTTCAACGTACCCATATTACACAATAAAACATTTTGATGAAACAGTAATCTAATGATTTAATTTATCCCTTTTATTAGAGTCTAAAGGATCTTAGATCATATTTATTGAATCTCTAAAACTTTAAAGTACTTGTAATGATTAGATTACTTGTAAAATTTTTTTTTTGCGATATTATTGTTTTTATTACAATATATTTTAGTAACATTTATCCAAATTACTAACCTGACTCTGTTTGTAGGTCTCATCCAAACTCTTGATGTCCGTATTAAAGTTCGGGCCAACGTATTGCTGTCCATTGACAGGCGAGGCCTGGAAAATGGGCTGCTGCTCCTGCGTGGGCAAGCCTTGGACGGAGACGTCCTGATCCGGGAACCCGTACTGGGTGGAGGGGATGCGAGGGTCGACTGGCGGGAGGTACTCTTGCTGGGTGTTTTGAGGCTGAATAAGGGATGTTATAGTGAGTATTTTCAACTGGAGTAGTGGTAGTAAACTGGGAATGGACACCCGCCTCATATGCAAGCTGTTTTGATTTAAATCCGAGCAGGCACTTTTGGACTATAAGTATAGATTTATACCACAGCTAATCTAACAAATCTGGATAACAAAAATACATTTAGATATAACTGTGGATGTCTACTGTGATATTGTTTTTCTGATTCCCATGTCTAAGGGTCCTGCTAATAAGTGGTGCATTGAAACTTTTCTTTGAGATTTCATTTTGCATTCAGTTTCTCTATAGTCAAAACCGACCTATAGTCACAGCCTAGCCTAGTCTCCGCCTAGGCCGTGGCCTATACTGCCGCTGGTTCATTGGTAAGACATTAGGTTTTTACTAAGAATATACTTCAGTATATCTTCATTATAGGGTTTTCGTTCACATTTGCATGATCGTCAAAACACACGCACAGGATGATACAAGTCTCCTCAAACTACGGTGGCTGTTTAGCAACAGGTTTATCGTGGACTTTTTGGGATCTTGAGAAAAAGGTATGTTACAGTAGAGACTTACCTGAGAGACCTTCTGTGGCAGCTCGAAGGCGGGTCCGTTGGGACGGAACCCACTAGGGGGGTAAGGGGCGGGCGCCTCCGCCACCGCTCCGGTCAGAAACAACGAGATCACAGCCAACAGTTCCTGGGGGTATAGGGTTCAGTCATGATAAAAGGTGATACAGGGTTATTGACATTTTGTGACGTCACGGGTGCTGCAGGAATCCATATGTCACTGTGACCCGTTATCACTGGACCTTATTGGTTACTTGCAGCACAGAGTATTAATATACTACGTACAACTTGCACTAATTTATGAAAGAAGACATGATTTTTTTACAAAACAATTAAAAAACATATTTTTTGTATGAAATTTGTGGTAATTGTTTGAAAATCTTAGGATGTTTCAGAATAACAGTTGTAACCCAATATAAATAAGTTTATTTAATGAGAAAAAAATCTGTCTAACTGCATAAAATCCTGTTCTTTTAATATGCATGCAGGCAAAAAAATATAATTTTTGGAAATTCCCCACACCCACTAAGGGGGTCAAAAAGAGTATAAAAAATTACATGAAAAATAAATATTGAGGAACTAATGGGGAACTAAACCATAAAAATACGTTCCTATCCCCCTAATGAATAAAAAAATGCTATTTTATTAGAACAACTTAAGTTACAGATTTATGAAAAATAAAAACAATTAAAATAAGATTTTTTTTTTTAAAGCTTCCGAGATTAAACACAGAAGTAGACATACAAAGAACACAACAAAAAAAAAAAAGAAACAATCCCAAAGCAACCAGATCACAAATCACCACACTACACAAAACGTGTAATCACCTTCATTTTTGATCACTTTCGCCTGACCACATGCGCGCGCGCAATGCTTTTATAGACAATAGCAAGTCGAATTGTCATTCTGACCGCGCCTATATCGTCCTTATAGCCTGACATGTCACGGATTCATGCAAATTGAACCTTATTACCAAGGTGACAGAATAACGATTGCCGAGGTGTGGTACAGGACCCAATATTTGGAATAAGGTTTTTGTGATGACGCTATAGAAGACTTGATATGTCCACCTTAGGATGTGTTCACAGGCGGTGAAAAGCATTTTATGGTATTTCATTTTTTAATATATGAATATAAATAGGTCTCTACTTTATTCTAACCTGACTGGCCCGTTGGTCGAGTGGTTTGAGACCCTGGCCACGAAACCAGGGGTCGCGGCTTCGAATTCCGCTAGGGGCAAATGTTTCGTGTGATGAACATGGACATTTGTACTCGAGTCATGGATGTTTATAAACGTATTTAAGTATGTATATCCGTTCACCTAGTATCCATAGCACAAGCATAAGCTTAGTTTGGAACTAAAGGAATTGGTGTGTCAGTCTGGAAAATGTATTTATTTTATTCATTTATTATAAAAAATGATGCCATCGTTTTTATAAGGTTTTATGTCTCATGTTCTCTTCAATGACAATAATAATTTTTTTGTTGAATTTTTTGTTACTATATCACATAATAACTTTACTTAACTAAACATATTATCTTTACTTAGTGGACCCATTCCACATTGATAAAAACTTAGTCTTTTATACATAAATACATTACTTAGCTAACAAAAATACTGTAGATCTTGTTATTAACTTAATCTTAAGAAAAGCCTAAACATTGACCATATCTCATTTTCATGTTTAGTCTAACTATCTAACTTATCCAAATATAATACAAAATTAAATAATGGTACATACATACATTACATCACGCCCATAATCCCCGAAGGGGTAGGCAGAGTCATAGGGGCAGTAGGCCCTTTTAACCACATTTGACTGGCTCGATGGCGCATTTGGTAGTAACCCTGCCCTATACGCCAAGAGTTGTGGGTACGATTCGATCCTCAACCAGGACAAACATTCGTGTGATGAATACTTGTGTTTGTTCTGTGTCTGTGTTAATATCGAATATTTAAGTATTTATTTGTAATACCACTGTTAATTCTGATATCCGTAACACAAGTGCTTAAGCTACTTACCTCGGATTCAGATCAATGTATGTGATGTAGTCTGATATATATTATTTATTATTGTTTATTTATTGCAATCATTAGAGTGCTGCTATTGAAGCTAATGTTATATTATTATTTATTTTTATTTATTTATTTATTCTATTGAATAAACTACTTATACTATTGCAAAGTTTCATTAAAATCCATGCAGTACTTTTTTGCATGAAAGAGTAACCAACAAACTATCCATACAAACTTTATAACTTTTTTAGACTGTATTCAAAATCGCGTTTTGTAAAAAATGTGGTCATGGTGAATACAGCTTTAGCTCAAACCTTTTACAGTAGCGACACGTTCATTGCTCTGTCTGTCTGTTTGTTTTGACACTGTAATAGCCTTATGGGGTAATTTGGCTACTGCGTGAATGTCAAAGAAGGGGACATTCTTTCATGTTTCTCGCCCCCTTCTTAGTGATCTTCTTCGACCATAAATACATTACAACGTCAGCCGTAATACATTATGACTGCCTCATTGGTCTAGTGTTAGCATGCGCCGCCTAAGGACCAAGAGGTCCCGGGTTTAAATCCCGGTTAGGGCCAAAAATTTGTGGCTAGGTATTTCAATATTGAAATTACAATACCCAATACACCATTAGTCGCCTTTTACGAGATGCTAAGGAAGAAACACAGTTGGCACGTTCTTTTTCTGTCCCAGACCAACATGAGAAAAAAAAAAATTCTTCGACCATGATGCTGATTTTAGCGAGTCTGGTTATTGCATTGAAGCAACTATCATCTGACTTTGGCTACCCTTTGAGCCAGACAAATTGGATCACAGTTACACTTGTGAAAAAAATAAATCTCCTGCATTGGAGGTTATATATAATATGCTTATTTAATCATTAATATAGGTATATAAAAGATTACAAAAGGTATATTGGTTAGATGGAAATTGTGATTTTTGGCGGAATGTGGTTAAAGGGTCCTGTTATCCTTTTGACTCTGCCTACCTCTTTGGGGATTACGGGCGTGAAGTTATATGTATGTATGTATAAAAGGTTATGTTAAGTTCATGCGAAACCACTTACCTACTTTATAACTCATTATTCAAAGGATCCTTTTAATAAGTCAAAAGATTTTTGAAAATATGCAAAAAAAATATTTAAGTACTTACCTTAAAAAAGTCGTTCAGCTGATTAGCTATTTTGTGTCAAAAGTAAAAAAAATTTTTGTTCGTTTTTTAAAGTTATTATATTGGTTTCTTATGTATTTTAATGAATTAAAAAAATAGGTTAGAGGTTACGCTTATACTGAAAATGAATTAAAATGAATTGGTATACTGAAGTTCGACATATCATAGAACGATATTATATATTTAGTACGCGAAATCAATGTCCCCCGTGTTGGTCTGGAACTATAAAAGAATGTGCCAACTGTGTTTCTTGCCTAGCATGTCGTAAAAGGTGACTAATGGTATATGGGGTTTTGGGTATGTGATTGTGTAGTCGACGAGCTAGCCAAATGTCGCTACTTTTTCACAATTTTCCATCTAACCCAACCCAGTTTTATTTTTGGCTGAATGTGGTTTAAGTGGACTGCTGTCCCTTTGACCCTGCCTACCCCTTCGGGGATTATGGGCGTAATGTTATGTTTGTTTTGTTTTTTGAAATCATCATGTTTATTATATATGAAAATAGATGAAATAGACTATATTATTGTACAAGTTAAATAAGAGCTTTTAAAAAATCTATCTCCTAAAATATAAAAAAGCCTTAATAGCAGATATAAAACTCTATTTCAGCAAACTATACCTGATCGCACACGATAAAAAGAATCGCCTATTCAATTGAATTTTTCTCGCTTCAAAACTCTCTTAAATCATTGTAATGTTAATAAAAACCGCTGACTATCCCAACCGTTAACACGGTTAAAACGTTAAAACGCTTCGCCACGATTCGTAAAACCAATAAGATACGTACCTAAGATCTTTTAGAAGTCTAGTCAATGTCTAATGTCATGCTCCGGTGGTTCGGACGTGTGGAAGGAATGGATGACGAAAGATTGACTAAACAGATATACAATGCGAAAGTGGATGGATGTAGGAGCCGCGGAAGGCCCAGGATCACCTACTACGACCAGATTGGTCGTGTATTAACAGAAGGTGATGTTAGGAGTCAAAAAACCGTAGAGCTTGTATGAAAAGGATTATGAATGTTGAAGAGGCGAGTAAGGTGTGTAAGGATCGTGCCATATGGCGTTCGGTTCTCTCTGCCTACCACGCCAGGGAAGTGGCGTGAAGTTAAGTTAGTTAGTTAGTTAGTCAATGTCTAAGTGTTTTCACAGAATGCGATATTTGCTTTGGCCGGTCAAAGTATCCATTCATACACACATACATACGTATCATCACGCCCGTAATGCCAAAAGGGGTAGGAAGAGTCAAAGGGGGAGCCAGCCCCCTAAACATCCATGACTCGAGTATAAATACCCATGTTAATCACACGAAACATTTTCTCCTAGCGGAATTAAAACCCGCGACCCTTGGTTTTGTGGCCAGGGTCTCTGACAACGCAACCAACGGGCTAGTCAAGACGACAGCTTTTCATTGCTGAAAGAATTTTACGAATCAGTCCGGTAGTTTCGGACACTATTCAATTCAAACAACCAATTAAATCTGTCCTCTTCATAATATTAGCATGATCTACCTGTAAAAGTACCTCCATTCCACGAAGTGTCTACCACATAGATATTAAGCATTCCAGCTCCATCGATGGCGGAACTAATTCCATCAGAATTGAATCAGAACTAGCGTCGTTCGAATGGATGTTTTTGAGGTTTCCGCTAAAGTTCGTTCGAATCGTGAGACCTAATGGCCGCTTTTACCGGCCAATGTGCGGATTGCACGCGGTGAAAACACGAATCGTGGCTTTCAAATAGACGGTTACCAAACACGTTTGGTGAATCGCTTCCAAAGATGTTGGTAGATAATGTATTAGGTGGTTTGCTGCATGTTTCTGGTAAATGTTTGTCTCGGATTTCTGTATTTTATAGGGATTGATATCCGAAGGGTGCCAATGGGACCTTATTCCTTTTTGTTTTATATAGGTACCACAGTAGGAGACAAACTCGTTGTCCAACAGGTCGTTAAGGAGGCTAATAATGTTTGTATTAGATATTAAGATGCTGAGCGGGGACTCATTTGGTACTTTATTGTTTTATTATTGTTGTGTTTTTTCCCATGTTGGTCGGGGACTTAAAAATAATGTGCCAACTGTGTCTCTTGCCTAGCATGTCGTAAAATACGACCAATGGTATATGTGGTTTTGGGTATGTGCTTTTGTAGGCCACTTGTCACTTCTTTTTCACAATTTTCCATCTAACCCAGCCCAGTTTTGTTTTTGGCCGAATGTGGTTAAAGGGACTTGCTGCTACTTCGTCTCTGCCAACCCCTTCAGGGATTATGGGCGTGATCTTCTGTTGTTGTAAACGTTTATTCATTCATTCATTCATTTATATTAGGTTTGTCGTTTGGAGACTAGCTAGCCACTTGTCACTCCTTTTTATAATTAACAAATCTACTGGATTAAAAGTTAAAAGAACATTATCCAATATTTTCCGTGCATGTCGGGTTTTTGACTGGCTCGATGGCGCATTCGGTAGTGACCCTGCCCCATGCGCCAAGAGTTGTGGGTTCGATTCCCACCCAGGACAAACATTCGTATGATGAATACTTGTGTTTGTTCTGTGTCTGGGTGTTAATATCCAATATTTAAGTAAGATATATTTGTAATACCACTGTTGATTCTGATATCCGTAACACAAGTGCTTAAGCTACTTACCTCGGAGTCAGATCAATGTATGTGATGTAGTCTGATATTTATTTATTTATTATTTATTTTAAGTACATTGAAGTGATTGCTTATCTGACTTCTGTAATTAAAGTAAGATAAATTCGATCCATACTTATTTAAATGTGCAGCTTTCATCTTGATGTTTTCCTTTAGTGCTTAGCAAGTGTTATAAATGTAGGAACCTATATTCAATCATGCTATTATGTTAAGGAAATAAAGTTTTAATACTAACAAACAAACCTACTTTCGCGCTTATAGACATTAGTGAGAATGTGATAGTATCTTGGCAGCAGTCTATGTAAGTAATTATTATGTACAAAGGATGCTACATAACATCACGTTGACCGTTTACATATAACATCACCGCAATATTACGACATAAGAAGACAAAATAAATAAATAAATATCAGACTACATCACATACCAACCTACATTGATCTGACTCTGGGTAAGTAGCTTAAGCACTTGTGTTACAGATATCAGAATCAACAGTGGTATTACAAATATATATTTAAATATTTGATATTTACCCAGACACAGAACAAACACAAGTATTAATCATAAAAATTATGAAGGTACAGCGCGTTAAAGTAGCGCGTGACGTCACTAGGTCCGTAAAATTTTACTGTCCAAGTGACGTAAAGCGCCGTATCTCAAATCATTTAAGTTGTAGTTTGTAATTTTATGAGTATTAGATAAAGCGACAAATACATATTCAATATTTTTTGATAATCTAACTTACCAACTACAAAAAAAATAGTAAACCAGCCTATTCGTAATCGGTCAGGCAGTAATCATAGTTTCTAACTTGTAATCAAGTAAGTGGCCACTTAGCCAGTCCATAAACAATTTATAGACTAAAAATGGACTAGGCTCCTTGGTCTCTAGATTAAATACATCGGGCCTTATGCCAACTACACAATGGGTAGACCTGGCACGCCGCCAGACTCCGCCCGTATTATATCAAGGTACTTTCATATTTGCTAGTTGTTTTATGGGTATTGCATGAGGTATGGCGACATTTGCTTAAGTGGAGAACATAGTTATAACAAAGCAACGCTGTAATAACTTCAGTATAACATACGACTAATATTAAATTGGTCTTGAGACACCATACATTCTAAGAAAATTATTATAACCTTAATGAAGGTTGGATAGGCAGTCGCTTCAATAAATACAAAATTAGCTAAATCCTGGATCATAGTCTAAGCGGACCTCGACTAAGCACGATATAATGCTAGAAAGATGATGTATGAATAAATAAGTAAATAAAATTCTCCAGAGTTCTAAACTAAGCTTAAAGCTTGTCCTATGGATACTAGGCGAACGGATAGACATACTAAAATACGTTTATAAACGTCCATGATTCAAGTACAAATTTCCATGTTTATCACACAAAACATTTAACAGGTTTCTTCACGATAATTTTCCCTCACCGTCGAACTAGTGCTACTACGCATAGAGATTTGGAAAATCCAGAGGTACGTGCCCGTGTCTGAACGCGCACTCCTCGGATAAGAGGCGCGTGTCCTTACCATTGGTCTACTACCGCTGTAATTATATTTTAGATTATCAAAAAAATTTGGATACTTTTTGCTTCATCTTATACTCAAAAAATAAAAAAGATGCAACGCCTCGAAACTCTGAAGTGAGGCGCTTTTATTACGTCACTTATTCATAAATTTTAAGGAACAAGTGACGTCACGCCATACTTGAACGCTTTGTGCTTTAGTAATTCTTGGTTGGCTGAACAAAAAAAAAACGTAAGCAATATTTTTTGTAATCTCAATAATCTTAATATATATAAATTCCGCGTCACGTTGTTTGTCCGCGATGGACTCCGAAACTACTTAACCGATTTCAATCAAATTTGCACACCGTGTGCAGTTTGATCCAACTTGAAAGATAGGATAGCTTACATCTATTTAGCTTAATTTATTTAACCCGATTATGTGTCATTGACTGTTAGGCGGAACGAAGTTCGCCGGGTCAGCTAGTGGACTAAAAAAAATGTGAATCAACTAGTCTATTAGTGCTTTCACTATACTTGGATGGCCTCATCTATCTGACCTAACGGAATCCAAAATCCTACATACTCTCACAATTACTCCTTCATTTCTGTCGGCTAGTAATCAAAGCGAACCAAATATCAATATTCATCACAAACATTCGCGATATTTCCCCGATTCCGATTAGTTCTCGACGCCATTCCGCGCACGGTACCTATTGACCTCGACGAGCCGTGAATCGTAATCGAAAACAACCTGACCCCGACTATTGCTAGCGGTTTGAGTCACAAGAGATTCTATCTAACTATACATCATATCCTGTATCCATTAGCAGGAATAAAAATTATAGTCAATTATTAAACTAGATAAATAAATAATAATATTTACAAACGAACTTTTCAATCAAACCTGACTCCGGGCTGTTACTGCGTAATTTCAATATTGAAATACCCAGCCACAAATTTTTGGCCCGACCCGGGACTCCGGGAATCCTGGACCTCTTGGTCCTTAAGCGGGGCATGCTACCACTAGACCAACGAGGCAGTCGTGCTTAGCCAAATGCGCGCCAGCGATTCCATAACGAACTTCGCTAATGCTCGTATCGCACCACGTGTGACTACGATATATGCAATTTTAAAAACTAGTCTGAACTAGACTAAAAGTTCTATATCCAACGCAATTACAGTAAAAGAAATAAATAAATATCCGACTACATCACATACATTGATCTGATTCCGAGGTCTTAAGCACTTGTGTTACGGATATCAGAAACAACAGTGGTATTACAAATATATACTTAAATATTGGAGATATTAACACTGCGAAACAGAACAAACACAAGTATTCATTATACGAATGTTTGTCCTGGATGGAGATCGAACCCACAACTCTTGGCGCATGGGGCAGAGCCACTACCGAATGTGCCATCGAGCCAGTCTAAAATTACGAATACATATTAAAAAATCTCACGTGAGATTAGAGGAGGGGGGAAAGGGTACAGGCAAATCTCTCGATTTCTCACCAGGGAGGGAGGGAGAGGTAAAAAGATCATGAAAAATAGCTCACGTAAGTTGTGGACGACCTATTAGTGGTATTTTTTGGGCGCAGCGCAGGTTCAGGCTCCATTACCGGAGCTATGGGAAAAATCACAAATCGCTGTCTCTTCTAACTCGTTCCACCACTTTAAAATGCACGTTTTGTGTTACACAGCTCCTCGCGAATGGTGTAAACGTTGAAACAGAACGCTCCTATTAGATTTACAGCCGTTCATGACACCGCCAAGGCGCAGCCGACTGTATTAAGCTGAGCCAATTAAAGTGTTTCGAGTGACTTGCATTCTGTGTGACATTTTATATGTGATACTGTATGAATTCATTTTATATACATATTTCTAAAGACTGCCGCACCAATTCCCAAGTCCAAACGAAGCTTAGCTTGTGCTATAGATACTAGGTGAATGGATACTTAAATACGTTTATAAACATCCATGACTCAAGTTGTGGACTCAAGTACAAATGTCCATCAAATGAAATATTTTCCCGTAGCGGGATTCGAACCCTTAGTCGTCGGTCGGTTTAGTCACGGTCTCTGACCACTCGTCCAACGGGCCTGTCAATTACAAGTTTAGTCATGGTTTTATTTGTGTGGTGTGGCATAGTTGTTGAGGAATATAGTAATAATTAATTATCTTGTTGGTCTAGGATTCAAGAAGTGTATAGGTAACTGACAACTTCTATGGGGTTTGCTGGCGTGATGTTATGTTCAAAACATAGCTAGAAAGAACGAGAATCATATAAAGAGCCTACAGCGGCAATATAATAAACTCTGCAAAGTTTGTAGCATCGACATCTTTGCAGATAAACACCAGAAATGTTGGTATCGCATATTACAGTCCTTGGACAAGGCGCCAAGTGGTTAATTGAACACATCATCATTCTCTTGCCCTTCTCCCAGTTCATCTGGGGTCAGCGCAGCATGTCTTCCTCCTCCATACGTCGCGGTCAGCCGTCATCAAGTAATCCATTTCAATCATCTTCCATACAATCCATCGTAATTGAACACAATACCATTTTAATTTACCTTATTGTTAGTTAATGTTTAAGTTTATTATTACACATATTAAAGATAAATATAGTCCAAATAGCATGCTGCGGCAACCTCTAATTAAGGTGGCATTTAGCTACAAGTTTATGGTTTTTTTTTTATCGCTGTTTGATTATGTTGTTTAGTGTTTATCTTGTTGGTTGTTCTAATAAAAAAAAAATAACGTTGTTAGTATTAAAATGTATTTTATTGCATTAAACAAACTCGCTCTCTTCCACAATAGTCCTGGCGGGGTGCGACCAGGCACCTTCCACCTCAACCACCTTCTCGTCTCCAGTCAGGAACGCGAAGTAGCCGTCGTCTTTGCTGCCAGACCTGAAATTACATCACCAGTCCCTAGTGCGCAACCCAGATTATTTTTATCCAAATGTGGTGAAAATGCAGTAGCCAAGTGCTGCCCCCTGCCGAAGTGCTCTCCGCGTACCCCTTTGGGAATTGATGTGTATGTATGTACTGTATATAGTACAATTAAAAGTTAAAGACGGGTTGTCTTTAGTCAGACTTTTAAATAATTAAAACTATGCAGTTTCTTATAATTGCTCTGTTGAGTATTAAATATATTTAAATGTTCCGATTAAAATTAGAATTTCGTCATAGTAAATAGCCGGGTTTGAACTCATAACTATTCCAATTAAAAAGTAAAACTTAGTTATAGCAAAATCTAGTACTAAACAAATTATTAGGGGTTAAATCCTATAAAATAGCAATGTTAAATGTTGATTGACTTTTCCCATGTTGGTCTGGTCTAACAAAAAAAGAATGTGCCAACTGTGTTTTCTTCCCTAGCATGTCGTAAAAGGCGGCTATTGGTACATGGGGTTTTGGGTATGCGATTGTGTAGGCGACAAGCTAGCCACTTGTGACTATTTTTTCACAATTTTCCATTTGACCCAGCCCTGTTATATTTTTGGCTGAATGTGGTTAAAGGGTCCTGCCGACCCTTTGATTCTGCCTTCTTTTTCGAGGATTATGGGCGTGATGTTATGTTATGTGTGATTGACTTTTAAGAATTAGCCAGAGTTGATCGATACTCACCCAGTGTTCTCTCTTATTTCTTCAACATCACTGGCCTAAAACAATAAATGAGTCACTATAGTTTGACTACAAGCGGTGTGCCTGGGTGTGAGCAAGATATAAAATTTATTTTTTATCTCTTTAAGAATTATGGGAGAGCTAACAAGATGATAGATCTGCCAATCTTATTTACCTACAAAGACCAATATCAAACTATTCACTAGTATGATGATAGATTTTTTAATAATATAACCACTGCATCATTTTAAAACATTTTTTTACACCATTTTTAATTTAGAAATTCGTTATATACATTTCAAATATTACTGAATCCCGCATTATTAAAATATATATTAACTATAATACTCAGAGTTATTACAACCTAATATTTTACTTAATTCTAGCACATAGACAAGTTTCTTTTTCATATATTTTCTTTCATTATGAATATGAATAGAAATACAAATTACAAGTGAAGTCAGAGCGACCATAAGCGTACGGTCTATAAACTAACTGACTAAACTTCACGCCACTTCCTTAACGGGGTAGGCAGAGAGAATTATACAGTCTATAGAGTTGTACATACCTCCAAACTAGTAATCTCACTATCAGTATTAACTAAGAATTCCGCCAAGTACTGAGTGATATGGTCCTCTCTATCCACCACATCTTCAGCTTCCTCCTCGCACGCCGTACAGTTCTTAATAACCTCCTCAGGAATGTCTCTCATGTCCCTCCTCAGCACATCGTATTTATGTCTCTGTCGCACACTCTGAACCTCTCTGACGAACTGTTCCTTGATGTCAGGGTATACCTCCTCGCTAAGAGACGCTCTTGACAAGAAGCATGGCTGAAAACAAATATTCATGGTGACAAGAGATAGGATACTGGATTACGGGCGTGATGATATGTTTGAAATAGGACACATTATTCCAGCTCACTCTTTCGAGAGAAACGAGATTATGAAGGTAAATATCGGACTACATCATCACATACATTGATCTGACTCCGAGATAAGTAGCTTAAGCACTTGTGTTACGGATATCAGTATCAACAGTGGTATTACAAATATATACTTAAATATTAAATATTAACACCCAGGCACAGAACAAACACAAGTATTCATCACACGAATGTTTGTCCTGGGTGGGGATCGAACCCACAACTCTTGGCGCATGGAGCAGGGTCACTACCAAATGCGCCATTGAGCCAGTCGACAAGTATAGTAAGTTTAAATGGATTCCGATTTATGAAACTCGTTTTGTAGTGAGACAAATGAGTTGGTTATAGGTAACTATCCCACAAGCTCGACGGCGCATTCGGTATATCTAATATTTAGGTATATATTTGTAATACCACTGTTGTTTCTGAAATCCATAACATAAGTGCTTTTAAGCTACTTACCTCGGAGTCAGATCAATGTATGTGATGTAGTCTGATATTTATATTAAAAAAATGTTTGTAATCGCGGTCCGGACAAGATGACTAGAATGTCATCAAATCTATTTGATGACATTAATTTGGTATTGAGTTTTTGATTGTGTAGCCGACGAGCTTGTTAATTCTTTTCCACTGTTTTTCATCTTAACCAATTAACTATTGTTTTCAGTTAGAAGTGTTTGTATGACCCTTCTGCTTTTTTTACTTTTCCTACTTATTCGGCAATTAAGGGCGTGTGATGTTATGTATGTATGTAAATAAATGAATAATAAATAAATTCTTCAGACTGACGCACCAATTCCCTAGTCCCAAACTAAGCTTATGCTTGTGCAATGGATACTAGGTGAACGGATAGACATACTTAAATACGTTTATAAAAATCCATGACTCGAGTACAAATGTCCATGATCATCACACGAAACATTTGCCCCTAGCGGGATTCGAACCCGCGACCCTTGGATTCGTGGCCAGGGTCTCTGACCACTCGACCAACGGGCCAGTCAGTATGTGAGTATGTATGACTTAAGCTGACCCCGACTTTGAGACAAACATGATGCTTCAAGGAAAATATTTAAGCACCATATCCTCACGCAGTTTCCCCGTGGTCCTTTGAGGATACTCACCTCAAAACCTCCTCCTTCGAAGCAAGGTCTCGCGTGCACCACGACCAGAACAAACACGTAGGCTACCAGTCGCGTGCCGGTGTCACTCTTATTAATGGACTGGAAAATAATTCAAAATAAATTCAACGTTATGTTGGTCTGCGACCTAAACATAATGTGCCAACTATGTTCCATGCCAAACATGTCGTAAAAGGCTAATGGTGTATCGGGTGTTAAGTATGTAATTGAATAGAATAGGATTTATTGCCAAAGCTGTGTTACAAGTTGCGGGTGATAATACAAAATGGGTTTCAACAGTTACCCCTCCCGGGTAGCTTGAGTAGTTGACGAGCTCGTCTCTTGTTACTGCTTTATCACGATCTTCCATCTAACCAAAATCAGGTCTAATTTTTCCCAGAAGTGGTTAAAGGGGCTTGCTGCCCCTTTGACTCTGCCTACCCTTTCTAGCGGGCATGTGTAAATTATATACTTAAATCAAAATATAACTTCACGCAATTCCCTGAACGGATAGGCAGAGAATTGACCTGAACCCAGCCTAGAATTATCTGTTGGCTGAGTGTGGTAAAGCTGATCCTTTTTTCAAAATTTAAAATAGAAAATGTCTTTATTTATGCAGGCTTCAAAAAAGCACTTATAAATCGTCAATTTTACAAAAATCTGTAGTGTATCTGTCATTGACTCTGCTTACCCCTTCGGGAATTACGGGCGTGATGATATGAATCTATATTGTACTTGATAATGTCATTAAATAGCACAACACTATAACAATGAAGCATATTGATGCTGCCACCACTCTGTTAAACGAAATTACTGTTTATTAACTGTCCCATGTTGGTCTGGGACTTGGCCCATGTTGATCTGGGATAAAAAAAAAGAATGTGCCAACTGTGGTTCTTGCCTAGCATGTCGTAAGAGGCGACTAATGGTTTACGGGCTTTTAGGTATGTGACTGAGTAGGTGACGAGCTAGCCACTTGTCACTCCTTTTTCACAGCTTTCCATCCAACCCAGCCCACTGTCCCATGTTGGTCTGGGACTTAAAAAGAATATGCCAACTGTGGTTCTTGCCTAGCATGTCGTAAAAGGTGACTAATGGTTTATCGGGTTTTGGGTGTGTGATTGTGTAGGCGACAGGTTAGCCGCTTGTCACTGCTTTTTCACAATTTTCCATCTGACCCGGCTCGGCTTTATTTTTGGCTGAATGTGGTTGAAGGGGCTTGCTGCCCCTTCGACTCTGCCTACCCCTTTGGGGATCGTGGGCGTGATGTTATGTATGTATGTACTGTTTATTAATAAATTAATTATGCATGTCGAAACAACGAAAACGCCAAGCAAAACTAAACCAACATATTATCTTGAAACTTTTAGATAAAAACAAAGTCCCTAGTTGAAAATAGGCTCAATTCATCTCCCCCAATTAATCCCACTCCTAATTAATCCCATTCAGACGGTATAGCAAATAAATCATCCTAAATCCCTTAAGACATTTTGTCTTTGAACGTAAAAATACCTAATTCCAAGGAGGGTTGGGCATCGAAATTCTACCAGTCCAAATACATCTTAACCTCTATACCCGATTTTTTATATTAGGGGCGGTAAACAGACTAGCGTGTCACCTGATAGTGAGTAATGACCACAACAATACCACGTTGGTCTAGGTCTAAAAAGAATGTGCTAACTGTGTTCCTTGCCTAGCATGTCGTTAATGGCGGCTAATGGTATATCGGGTTTTGGGTATGTAATTGTGTAGGCGACGAGCTGGCCACTTGTCACTTTAGCACAATTTTCCATCAAACCCAGCCCATTGTTCTATGTTGGTCTGGAACTTAAAAATAATGTGCCAACTGTGGTTCTTGCCTAGCATGTCGTAAAATACGACTAATGGAATATCAGGGACTGCTGTCCCTTTGACTCTGCCTACCCCTTCGGGGATAATGGGCGTGATGTTATGTTATGAAAACGTAGTAACATAGGCTATATTTTAATATCCATGCGGGTGAAGTCACTACCGACATCTATTACATTTAGTTACTTTTATACGGGAAAAAAATATATAATATATCTATACTTATAATAAATCTGTAGAGAGGTCAATTCTGTACATGAAATATATTTTTAAAATAACTATCAGGGGGTGATTAGTGATCGATACTGATGCCAAAAATGCAATCAGTAATTTTTTTGTCTGTCTCTCTGTATGTTCCTTATAGAAACAAAAACTACTCGACGGATTTTAACGAAACTTGGTACAATTATTTTTTATACTCCTGGGCAGGTTATAGTATGCTATTTATCACGCTACAATCAATAGGAGCAGAGTAGTGAAGGGAAATGTCTGGAAAACGGGAGAAGTTACTCCATTTTTTAAGCTTCCGTCGCGTGTGCAGCCTTAATGGTTAAAGTTACATAGAAATCATGTATGACGGGAATATTCTTTATAATATTAACCATACACGCGGGTGACACCGCTGGCACAGCTATTATTAAATACATATATAGACCTCGCAGTACATACGTATACTTAAACAAACCGTGTTCGTGTTAAATATAAAAGTTTAGCTTACCATTTAGACACAAGTAAACGGCCGAGGCGTGAGTAACAGACAGACATACTACACTTTGCGATTATACAATACTCTAATAATACAAAACTCATCTTCGGATTTTGTTTATAAACATTTTCTTAAGCCGAGTACAGAAACAGAGCGTCGATTTTAACTAGCAACCGGCCTCGACTTTGCACGGCAGTGATTTTATTTAGAAAACGAAATTGGAAACATTTTAGGTTACTGCTTTTTAGAGTTCCGTCCGTAGTCAATGCGGAACTTTTATAGTTTCTCTATGAGGATTTCTGTGATTATTTAAATTATAAAAATGTTTGGACAAGATAATCTGCTCGCATGCACAGTGAAATTTTAAGTCATGATATTTTGATGTACCACATATTACAGATAAGTAAAACATATTTAAAAAAAAAGGCTATCTGTTGAGTTTCTTGCGGCACCTCTTCTCATCAGACCATTCACGTCGAGGTGCTGGTAGGGTAAAAAAGCGTGACATGCAAAAGAATTTGTTACAAATCTACTTGCATCTGCTGCATCTGTCCGTCTGCAGCTTTATTTATATTCTTTTATCCTCAACCCCGTGGTCAGACAGATGACACAATAATGTATTTTACTGTAGCAGTAGCATATCGTAAAATGCGACTAATGGTTACTTAGGTATTGAATTTGTGATGATGCAGGCAATGAGCTGACCACTTGGCACTTCTTTTTCCCTTTTGTTTTTCTCCCGGAGGAAATCCTCATGGTCACACACGTCGCCGGGGAGCGAGGTGTGTTACGTCAACTCTTACCGGCTGAAACCCCCTAGTCTTCCATCTCTGCCGCATCGAGTGTCAGGGGGACAGAGGGACGCTTGCGAAATATTCTCTAACACCCTGCTCCCGGAGGAAATCCTCATGTTACACATGGCGTGGGGAGCGAGGTGTGTTATGTCGGACTCTTAGCTGCTAAAACTCCCTGGTCTTCCATCTCTGCCGCATAGAGTGTCAGGGGGACAGAGGAACGCTTGCGCAATATTCTTTAACACCCGCAGCATGGAGGAGAGATGCCTACGGAAGACTTAGGCCTTAGACTTAGGTGTCGGAGTCATCCGCTCCGACACCCGCTGGCCCGCACTATTTTGTCTCCTTAGCCCGACCTAATTTTGTTTTGGGCTGAGAGTGAGTTAAGGAGCTTATCGCTCCTTCGGTAATTGCAGTCGTGATGATATGTATGTTCTTATGTTCATCTGACTTTTAAAAATTCATCTGTTCCGGCCCTAACGCTTCGGTCTCACGCATCGATCGGCATCGTATCGATTGATATCGTAATACAGCAAACAGACGTTGTTTTATTAGTAAACTTATTGTTAATTTATCAATCATCATGTTCCTAGCCTTATTTCTGTTCGTATTCCTAGTCCCCTTGGACCATGATCCCAGATTTTGCAAATCTGGTTCAATTGCAGTCTCTTCGATATGAAAATTTGTTAACATCATCATTATCTTCCTAGAGCAGGGCCGGATCTACTATAGGAGCATTTTGGGCTCGTAGAAAACAATACACATAGCTCTCAAACAGGATTAGGCATTCCAGGTCTCTAATACATAGTAATACCTAGAACAAAAAACATTTAAGGCCCTTAGGCTACTAAGTAGAGATATCCGATGCCCCCCCACATACTGATCCACATCTGACCTAGAGCCATGTCCCGTTCCTACTCGAGGTACGCAATCCAGTAAATGTGAATGTATTTGCAAACCTTTTTTAAATAATAAAAATAAAAATAAAATAAATAAAACATAAAAATATCATTATTTCTCAAATTTTAGTTACATCATACATAATACTTTTTAAAAGCTGTCCAAACGCAATCAATTCATAGATTTTGTATGGGCTTGTCGGTTTATGACGTCACTAGTTTGTCTTCTCAACAACTAATATTTACTTAAGCAGTTTTTATAAAATTATAAATCTTAGACTCAATCTAATTCTTATGAATTCAATAAGGTTTTACAACATACCTACTACGATAGTTTCTTTTACTGAATATATATTTCAAAACTGAATATAAATGGTGTCCCTATTGTCACTGCGGTCGATAACTAAATAAATAAAAACAAAAAACAACTGATTACCTATAGTGTTATCAAATAATTTAAAACAATATAATCCCGTCACACATTGTTTGCGATATAACAAAAATATTTATGCGAATGTGGAAGGATGTAGGAGCCGCGGAAGGCCCAGGCTCACCTACCACGACCAGATTTGTCGTGTATTAACAGAAACTGATGTTAGGAGTCATAAAAACCGTAGAGCTTGTATGAAAAGGATTATAAATGTTGAAGAGGCGAGTGAGGTGTGTAAGGATCGTGCCATATGGCGTTCGGTTCTCTCTGCCTACCCCGCTAGGGAAGTGGCGTGAAGTTTAGTAAGTAAGTACAAAAATATTTACTGTTAGCAAAGCCCGTAATGCTAAATGGCGATTTACATGATCATCATCAGGACTTAATTATTTAAATATTACGAGGGTTATATACATACATACACATTTTGAAAATTGATTAATACATACATACATCATGAGGCCCACAATCCCCGAAGTAAGCAGAGGCCAGCGAACAGTAACCAAATTAAAAATTGATTGAAATGGAACATTGACAAAAGTAGTGACAAATGTCCCAACCATCGGCTACACGATCACAAACCTTTAGTCTTTTACGACATACATAAACATGGGACACACTTGGCATATTCTTTTTTAGTTCCAGACTAAGAGGAAACAAATTATCCTTCCATTTTACCCCAGAAAAACACAAAACAAAACCAGCTAGCTCAATTGGAAATTTCCAGAAATTCCGACCAAAAGTTCAAAGTTCTCTAGGCACTTTTCAGGACGCCATTTTTAAGCGAACACAGCACCGAAATGATATTTTTTCCTTATTTTTAAAGGAGCTAGCTACTGTCCGCTGGCGAGGGAGGGAAAAATAATAAAAAAAACCTACTAATTAATGGACTAGTACGAACGTGGACTTGTAGAGTAATCAACGGCGAGACGAGAAATAAATTGTAGCGAAATACTGCTCCGAGCGAGTTGGGAGCGAATGAAAATTATGACTACTATAGCTCCGGCTCGCGGCTTCGTCTGTGGTCCGTTAAAAGTTCATTCGCACCCTTTAATTTAGGGGCATAATACAAAAAAGTAGTACTATTTAACAGATATCGCTAATCTGTCATTACGGACGTAAGTTGTGTTACGTTAAGTTGGAAGTCCGCCGCTAGTGCCGCTACGTCTCGTTAGTGGCATCGAGTCATGTTTTAAGGTTCCGTACAGGTAAAACGGGACCCTATTACTAAGACTCCGCTGTCCGTCCGTCCGTCCGTCTGTCACCAGGCGGTATCTCATGAACCGTGATAGCTGAACAATTGAAATTGTCACAAATGATGTATTTCACCTAATATTATCTTACTAACACTCTCGGCGTAATCTTGATTCACACAAAGAGCTGTTGTGTATGTTTTTGGTGATAAAATTTGTTTATTGCTTGTGTTTTCAATCACTTTGTATTGTGATATATTGTGTTTTATTGTTATGACTGCCTTTTAATATGTTGTAATATATTAAATTCAGATTCAGATATCGTATGCATTGTGTTAAATAAAGGTAGAATAAATGATTAAAGGTCCCATGTTGGTGTGGGACTTAAAAATAATGTGCTAACTGTGTTTCTTGCTTAGCTTGTCGTAAAAGACGATTAATGGGATATGGGGTTTTGGGTATGTGATTGTGTAGGCGACGAGCAAGCCTTGTCACAACTTTTTCACAATTTTCCATCTAACCCAGACCAGTTTTGTTTTTGACTGGATGTGGTTAAAGGGGCCTACTGCTCCTTTGACTCTGCCTACTCCTTCGGAGATTATGGACGTGATTTTATGTATGTATAAAATTAAGGTTTTAAAACAAGTACTGGTGTGAGCTAAGAAATGTATATGTAACATATTTCTAAATGTACTTTTATTTTTCTTAATAAATAAATATCAGACTACATATTACATAAAGCAGATCCATTGCAGTACCACATATTTTGACTAAGACAATATGGATGTTGACTGAAATGTCAATTGAGACACAATTTTTAAAAGCTGTCAAAACGCAATCACTTTTGGTTTATGACGTCACCAATTTGTATAGTCAGCCGATCAAATATTTAGCAGTTTTTTTTAAATTAAGAATCGTATACTTAATATAATTCAAAACAAAATCAATAAGGTTTTACAACATTCTACGATTCCTGGTTTTTTGGCATTGATCTATCAAAATTAAATATAAATGGTGTCAACATCCATATTCTTAGGTTTTAACCGCCATACTAAGTACCCTATTATTTTTTCATTTGCTACTATCCTGGCTCACACCTTTAACTTATTATTTAAAAGAATGACTAATCTTACTAAGTCTTCGATTGCAATCGATGACAAAACAAACCTTGTTGCTTTTCCCTACACATTACATCACTATTGTTCATCATCTTTGTTTTAGTATGATTTTTGGGGAAGGGAAGCTTTTCAATAAATATACTATAATATTATTATGATCATGAGATCTTTCTCTATTCAACCATCTTGACAACTGTGTGTTATTTCCGGTGTTACCAGCCCTTATTATAACATCTTTCCCTTTTCATTCTTAATTAGGCTTAAGACTATGCAACCTTAATTCTAGGAATTAACAATTACTTACTAGGTACAGTTATTAACCTGATACCTGTTTTACACAATTAATTAAGAATACAAGTTAAGAAATTATGTACTAATGCACTAATACAAGTTTTACAAAATTATTTTAATTAGGTACACAACATAAGAAATAATGTTTTACACCGATACAAGTTTTTACATAGGTTGGGAAATAATGGTAAGTATAAAATTATAATTTACTTCTAAAACTCTTGGCATCCCCTCAGGTACAGTCAGCTGACCTGAGAGGCATCTAGGCCTACGAGTATTGTATGACCCTCGATTTTCTATATTATTTAAAAATCTCAGGTCCATACAGGTTCAGAAAACACCAATTTTAATCACATACATAATCATTCAAATAGTTGGGTTTTCTTACAACTCTCTCAGATCGTCTATTTTCTTGAGGTAATGGAGCTTCTTGTACTGGCTCCTTATTACTGCAGTTGGGACTGCTCTCACCCTCTGAGAGATTTGCAGGATTAGTACAAGTAATATCCATATCAAAATCTAGAGAATTATTACAGATTTCTTCCCTTGGTGAATTATTTGGGACTTTATTTAAATGAAACCTATTTCTTCTAAATATTCCCCTATTTGTTTGAATTATAAAAGAACGAGGTTCCTCACACTTTCTCACCACAGTTCCATATGTATGCAGATCAGTTATCCAGACTTTGTCGGTCACACTTAGTTCTGTAAGATTTTTTGCTTTGTGATTTTTATTATAATAATAGGCATCCTTATACTTTTTCTTTGTTTTTAAATCTTTTACAATATCTTTAACAATTATTACTGGTTTATTTAATTTAGTAGGTAATATGGGAAGATTATCTCTAAGCTTTCGGTTAAACATAAGTTCAGCTGGACTGTATCCTATCTCTGTGGGGGTGTTTCTGTAAATTAACAGTGCTAAATATATATCGTCATTTTTTGATAGCAGTGACTTAGCAATTTTTACACCAGACTCGGCCATCCCATTGCTTTGTGAAAAATATGGGCTACTAGTGATCAATTTAAATGCATAATCTTTAGCAAACAAATTAAATTTATTTTTAAACTGAGAGCCACAATCTGTTCTTACTATTTCTGGCACGCCATACCTTGAAAAGGCTTCTTTACATAACAGAATCACTGTTTCTTCTGTAAGGTTTTTTAATTTAAATATTTCTAAGAATCTTGAGAAGTAGTCTATCATTACTAAATACCAGACATCATTAAATTTAAACAGATCCAATCCTATCTTTTGCCATGGCCTGTCTGAGATATCATCTACAATCATTTTTTCTCTATTATTTTTATACATCTCTATACATTTTAAACATGTTTTTACTTTTTCTTCAATTTGTTTGGAAAGACCTAGCCACCACACTGATTGCTTTGCTCTTTCCCTGCATTTGGATATACCTAAGTGGCCTGCATGAATTTTATTTAAAATTTCACATTGTAGTGATTCGGGTATCACAATTCTAGAGTTAAACAAAAGAATATCATCTTCTACAGAGAAATTGTCCCTATATTGATAGTAATTTTTAAAAAAACCTAATTGACTTTTATTTGGCCATCCTTTTACAATAAAATATTTCAACTTAGTGCACACCTCACATTTTTGTTGCTCTACTTTGATTTTATATAATGTGTCATTTTGAACAGTTTCACAAGCAAACATATTTAGTTTTAGTTCCTCGTTAGTATCCATACTACTCGGTAAGTTACCAGAATTTAATAAAGGTTGTCTTGATAACGCATCTGCTACAGCTAATTGTTTGCCTGGTGTGTAAATAACTTCATAATCAAAGCGTGCTAACTTAAGTCTTAATCTTAAAAGCCTTGGACTTAAGTCATCAAAAGATTTTGTATGTAGAATTTGCAGTAAAGGTTTGTGATCAGTTTCCAATTGCACATGAATCCCTATTATGTAGTCTCTAAACTTATCTGCTGCCCATGTCAGAGCTAGACATTCTTTTTCAATCTGAGCATAATGTTTTTCTGTCTCTGTAAGTGTTCTACTTGCATACATAACTACTACTCTTTCACCTTTATTATTTGCCTGCATTAATGCTGCCCCTAAACCATAAGAGCTACTATCTGCTGAAACAATAATTTTTGAGGATGGATCATAATGAGCAAGGGTAGGTGCCTCTAGAAGTTTATTTTTTATTGCTATAAATGCATTTTCTTGATGTTGCCCCCAAACAAATTTTCTATCCTCTTTTAATAGTGCATGCAACGGCTGTAAAATATGTGACTTGTTCTCAATGAATCGACCAACAAAATTAACCATACCCAGGAACTGAAGTAATTCATTCTTATTTGAAGGTGCTCTAAACTCACTGATTGCCTGTATTCTTTCGGGATCTACTTTAATTCCTTCCGAATTTATAATATGACCTAAATAAGAAATTTCTGTAACCCCAAACCTACATTTATTTTTATTTATAGTTAAACCTTCCTTCTGTAAGCGTTTTAAAACCTCTCTCAATGTGTTATCATGGTGCTGTTTTGTAGCTTCGTATATTAATATATCGTCCATGTGAATAGCTACTTTTAAATCTTTGAATAAGTTAGAAAACTTCATAGAGAAGTACTCCGGTGCACAATTCAATCCGAATGGGAGGCGATTATAGACATATCTACCAAAAGGAGTAATGATGGTAGTAAGTTTTTTAGACGATTCATCTAATTTAATCTGATGGAAACCAGAAGTAGCATCAATTTTAGAAAAGTACTTTGCTCCCTTCAACCTTGCTAGAGTATTTTCCACTTTAGGAATGGGATAGACCGGTCTAAGAATGTTTTGATTTACCCGAGTGTAGTCCCCGCATATTCTTACTTTCTCATTTTTATATACAACAACTATGGGTGACACAAAATCTGTAGCTTCTTCTATAGGACTAATTATACCTAAACTTTGTAATCTATCTAATTCTTTTTTTACTTTAGGCAAGAGTGGTATTGACACATTTCTTGGAGAAGCATGTACATATGGTTTAGGACTGTCTACAAGTTTAATATTAAATTCCTGTTTAAAAACCCCTAACTCATCAAAAATACCTGGAAATTCTTTTTCTACCAAAACACCACTTGAAAGTTCTTCACTAGATATGGCACAAATTCTTATTAAATTCATACTTTCAATAGACGGTCTTCCTAATATAGCGGTTTTTAACCCTTTTATTACATAAACTTTCCCAAAATACTCACAATGATTGTATTTTAATTTTAAGAGTATAGTCCCCACAACTTGCAATCTTGTCCCATCAGGTCCCTTAACTGTATCCATACACTTCACCAAGGGTAGACTCTTCTTCTCTGCTACTTGTTCTGGAATCGCACTTATATCTGCCCCTGTGTCAATAAGAAAATTCTCTTTATTGATATATTTGTTTTCATGGTAAACACTGACTTCAATCATGTAGTTTTCCTGCTTTTGACAAAAACAAACCTCAAGCACTTGATCTGAATCCTTTTGTTCATCAACTCTTCTGATTGATTTTGATCGACATAGTTTAGCAAAGTGCCCTATCTGTTGACAGTGGAAACAGGTAGCCTTCACTGCCGGACACTTATCTCTTTTGTGTCTATCCAGTCCACAGAACCAGCACTTGACTGTCATGTTTTGTTTATATGGTGGGCCACTGCTCTTTATTTTATTGTCTTGTCGAATTCTATTTATTTCTCCTACTTCTTCTTGTTCTCCTCTTATTATTTTGCTTTCTTCCTGCTGTATTTCAGCTTGTTTACCCATTATTGTTGCTTCATTTAGTGTCAAATCTGTTTTTAATAGCATTCTGTCACTCGTCTTCTTGTCAGATATGCCAATTACAATTTTATCTCTTATAAGATCCTCCTTCAGCTGTCCATACTCACAATGCTCCGCTAATCTGTATAAATCCGTCACAAAATCATCGAATTTTTCGCCAGTCTTTTGAACTCTTGAATTGAATTTAAATCTTTCATAAATGACATTTTTCTTAGGAGCAAAAAATCTGTCAAACTTAACTAACAATTGTTCGTATGTGAATTCCCCGAATTGTATAATAATGTCTTCTGCCCTTTCACCCATAGAGTATATGAGACAATCAATTTTTTCTTCATCAGACTTTTTATCCCCATGAACTAATTTCATGTATCGTGTATATCTGATTTTATATTTCGGCCACTCCTCTGGCACAAAACTAAACTGGCTAGGACTCGCTACCTTCATATTTTCTTTTATTTCGCCTCCAGTTTCTCTTGACTCGTCGGCCGCCATTGCACTCGCGTCTTAATTTTTTCTTTTTTCTTATATTGGTTACTGCACTAATAGGTTGCTTTCTCGAATTATTTATTGAACTTTTACCGCTGCCACCATGTTTTAGTATGATTTTTGGGGAAGGGAAGCTTTTCAATAAATATACTATAATATTATTATGATCATGAGATCTTTCTCTATTCAACCATCTTGACAACTGTGTGTTATTTCCGGTGTTACCAGCCCTTATTATAACAATCTTTGTTTACAATTATTTTCAAGTCGCGTAAACTATTGTCAGTATAACTGTATTAGCAAACGCAGTCAACAAAGTTCCGAGTAAAAATTTCTTTATGTGATTTTTTTAATGTGGTTTAGATAAGGTAAGCTACAAATTGTTCTGAGCTCTTGCACTTTGCATATAGATTTACACAACAAAAACTAAAATAAAAACTTATAAATATTTAAAGCCCATGAAACGAGATGCCGCCTGTTCGAATCTGAAGCCCAATACACCGATAGGCAGAGATCCGATATTTTACAGCAGGAACATAGTTGGCGGATTATTTTGAAGTTCCAAACCATTGCACCGTCATTCATGGATTATTATTAATATTATTACCCCTATCTTTATGTATATTGTATGACATGTATGCAGGTGGAGGGCTGCCTGTCGCCCTGGTTTGACGTCAATATTGGCGTCAGACAGGGATGCGTGCTGTCTGCTCTGCTGTTTATTCTATATCTGAACCATTGCCTCCAGAGGATTAGATATATGAATGTTGGAATGCGTATGGGTGACTTAGTTGTGAACTGCCTGCTTTACGCGGACGATGCCGTACTTTTATCAGAGTCATCGGATCTGCAACATCTAGTCACAACATTGAAAGATGATTGTAAAGCTCTCCTTACAATTAAATGTGACGAAAACAAAAATTGTGCTATTTGAAAGAGAAGAAACCAGAACGAAAACAAAATAAAGATTGATGATGTAGTGCTGGAACAGATAAATGAAATTGTAAATTTATGATGTGCATTTAGCATGGATGGAAGGTACTCCGCTGATATAGAGATGAGTGTGAATGCAGGTAATAGGTTGAATGAAGCGTTATTAAAACTCCTAGGCAGTAAAGCCTTCAGCCAGAATGAATGTTGAAGAAGCAAGTGAGGTGTGTAAGGAAGGACAGTGCCATATGGGGTTCAGTTCACTCTGCCTACCCCGCGAGGGAAGTGGCATGAAGTTTAGTTAAATAGTTATTTAACAAATTTTTTTATTACTTTTCATACATTTTACTTAGAATAATGAGTAAAATAAAATAAAACAAAGCGTAGTTTGTGCTAAACGGAACTGAACTTTTATTAAAAAAAACTTCTACCAAGCCATCACAGATGGCAGCACTAATACAAAATTCACATATAACATTTTAGATATTCTCTATGGATATAATTGCTTTACAACAAGGTAGGTAAGTGGTTTTGCATATACAAAAAATTACGTTGTTATATCTATCTATCTATACAAGTGGTTCCCAACCAGTGGTGCGCGGATCACCAGTGGTCCGCCAGACTTATCATTTGGTTTACGGCAGACGTAAAATTTTATAAGGTTTAAATAAAAAAAAAATGGTTATTTTAAAATTAATACAGTTCATTTTCAACCTAGTGGTCCCTTATAAAAATAATGGAATCAAAGTGGTCCACAGTCACTAAAAGGTTGGGAAACCCTGATCTATACCAACTCTCTATAAAAGCTACAGCTACATTCAATCAATACAATCATGGCGCTCCTTGTCCACAGATTCAAAATGAAGCTCATTCTATTACTAACGTTTATGCCACTCCTGGAGGCATCCCGCATCTGCAAAGCATGCTTCAACTTCCACTGCTACACCATCAGAAAGATCTTCGAAGCTGAACACATCGTTGGTCAAATAGCCATAGATCGGCTGGACAACCATCTGCATCTACATTACACAGACTCCAGAAACTCGGACCACACAACTATCGTAGACTTGAATTTCGACGATTTGAGATCACAGAATCTGCCTGTCAAATACTCATTCGCCAGAGCCGTCAATCAGGATACCGGTGAAATTTATTTCTCTGGCAACACTGGCATTTACAAGTACAGCGCTGTTACTAAAGAGACTATGCGCTTTGTCGAATTCGGCAAGAAAATCCGGCATATGCATTACAAAAACAAATTGTACTTCATAGAATTCAACAGAGAAGGCCTGTATTATATTGAAAATAATAGGACTAAATGTATCAGCTCGTTATCCAATTACATTATCGAAGAATTTATAATAGACAAGCACGACGATATATACTTCACAAGTTCCCATTTCATATACAGACTGAAACATGGTACAGTTGAGCCGAAACTGTTTAGTACAGTCGTGTATTCGCTGACAACGGACTTATATGGAAACGCCCTCTTTTACCACAGTGACGACAGAATGGTGCTTGTTTTAGATTACTCGACGTATAAGCTCTATAAGCTGGGTATGTTTCCTCGGGGCTCCGAGGTCACCGGGTTGGTGTACGATAAATCGAACAGGCCTATTTACGTGGACGCTAACGACGGCAAAGTGTACCTTTTGACTCGGACACCAGATCTTTGCACTTTTTCCCATATCAAGACAACGCCATAACCATGAAAGCCACATTAAGGAATATGCATGCATATTAAGGGCTGATTTTTCAACAGTCAGATAAAAGATAACAATCGAATAAACCACAACCCGGATGATTAAAAAAGCCATTGCCAGTTTCCTAAGTAAAATACCGTTTGACATCCGCAAATTCGTAGCGTTATACTTTATCAGTCGGTTAATTCTTATCTGACCAATAAAAAATCGGTCCTTTTTGTTTAAGTTTGCTATAGAACAGGTAATCTAAAAGATTTTAATCTAAATCTGGGAGATCTTTTTTTGTATCTGGATTACATACATAACATATAATACATAACATCACGCCCATAATCCCCGAAGAGGTAGGCAGAGTCAAAGGGGCAGCATGCTCCTTCAACCACATTCAGCCAAAAATAAAGCCGGGCAAAAATTGTGAAAAAGCAGTGACAAGCGGCTGACCTGTCGCCTACACAATCACACAAAACCCGATATACCATTAGTCGCCTTTTACGACTTGCTAGGCAAGAACCACAGTTGGCATATTCTTTTTAAGCCCTAGACCAACATGGGATAGTGAGCGGGGTTGAATGGAAAGCTGTGAAAAAAGGAGTAATAAGTGGCTGTGAGCTCGTCGCCTACTCAGTCACATACCCAAAAGCCCGTAAACCATTAGTCGCCTTTTACGATTTGATAGGTAAGAACTACAATTGGGAAGCCCTTAATGCTAAATGGGTATTTACTTAAACGTCACCTCGTAGTAAAAATTGTGTAATACATTAGTAAATATATCCAATTTATACACCACATTTTGAAAATTGGATAACACTTACATACATCATGCCGCCCGCAATCCCCGAAGGAGTACCTAAGCAGAGACTATGGTACAGCCATTTTTAGCCAAAAGTAAAATAAGTTGAAATGGAACATTGACAAAAGTAGTGACAAATGTCCCGACCATCGGCTACACGGTCACAAAAGCTTTAGTCTTTTACGACATACATAGACATTGGACACACTTGGCATATTCTTTTATATCCTACAAATTTTCCTAAAAATGGATTTTACCCCAAAAAAAAACAAAAAGACCAACTAGCTCAATTGAAAATTTCCAGAAATTATGACCAAAAGTTCAAAATTCTCTAGCTACTTTTCAGAACGCCATTTTTAAGCGAACACAGCACCGAAATTATATTTTTTTTTCCTTATTTTTAAAGGAGCTAGCTACTGTCCGCTGACGAGGGAGGGAAAAATTAAAAAAACCTACTAATTAATGGGCTAGTACGAACGTAGACTTGTAGAGTACCTAATCAACGGCCAGACGAGAAATAAATAGGCTATTTGACAGTCTGAAAAATAATTACATACATATTTATTGTCATCCGCGTTACTTACGAATTTTTAAAGCGATTCCCATTAATAAATGTTAAAAGAAAAATTAAAAAAAAAAAATTTAACCCGCACCCTAAGTTAAGAGGCGCGAGTCCTTACTATTGAGCTACCACCGCTTTCAGATAAATTTACATTGATAAAATAGCTTATTTTTAAGTAACTAACTAAAACTTCACTTCCCTTCCCTAATATTTAACGAACATAATAAAATCAAAAATGTAACAATAAAATTGTATTTTTATTCCCCACTGATAACTATTCACTGTTTGTTGTTGCATCGTGTCTGTATTGAAATCTTGGATCTCCCCACGCACATGCGTTGTCAATACAATGATAACGTGACCTTCCCGAAAATAATGATACTTTTAACGTTTTAAATCGTTATCGGTACTCATTATAAACAATAAAAAAACTTGAAAACATCGTATCCCCAATTATAGAGTAAGTGGTAAAGAAATAAAGTGTTACGTAAGACTAAAAGTAAAAATAAAGTGATAATGAATTAAAAATTGAGGGATTTAAGTATTTATAAATATTTGCTTATAAGTATTAATAGATAACATTTTGCAATTATACTGAGATGAAATAACATACCTACAATTCATCAGTATCTAGTTACGCAGGTATGTACAACTCATTATATTAATAATTAAATGGCACAATCATAGCTACTTAGTAAAAAAGAAGAACTCCGCTCTGTCTTAAGAAGCCACCCTTATTCATGTGTGAGTGAGATTCTTACGGATACCAGATATCGAAAAACTATCATTTGGAACACTTTTTTCATTAGTTTGTGAGCTCAATACATAGTAAATTATCATAATAACTCTCAGAGCTGTTGTGTATTTTTAGAGATAAAAGTTGTTTATTGCTTGTGTTTTCAATCACTTTGTATTGTGTTTGATTGCTATGACTCTTTTAATATTTTCTATTAATTAATTAATGTTAAATATCATATTCCATTATATTAAAGTACGGACTTATTTCAAAACCTTTAATTAATACAATGAAATACAGTCAGTGGGCAGTGCAGTTAGTGTGCAAAGAATGTATAGGTACGTAACATATTTATATTTATTGCTCTTAGTAAATAAATATCAGACTACATATACATAGATAAAAAAGATTCATTGCAGACCCACATATTTTGACTAAGGTGTAGTTTATAAAGTTAAATGTTGTAAGTTAGGGCGTGTAGAAGCTTGGCTCTACATGAGATCTTATAACTTTTGACAGTATCAGCCAATGGTCTCGACTTGGCAACATTTTACATGATTTTTTTTTTTGAGGGACCAATATATGGCTTTGAATGATCAATAGACAATGTATAAAAATAAAAATAATTTATGAATTTTATTAAAAAAAAATTAAACCTATCGGTAGGATTGTGTGACGATTGATTGTCACAATATATACCTAGAATTTATTTTCTTTTTCCTCGGTAAATTAATTTACCCGAATATTAATCTATGTGGAGGCATTGAAGAATTTCAATAGTCTCTGTAAATTTTGCGTAAAACGAGACTAATCATTTATTTTTTTAATAAAATAAACACATTATAAAACAAACGAGTTATTTGATTGAAAATCCGACTTTATTTATTATCTGTGCAAAGTGCTTATAAGAAGAAAGATCACGTCTTTGTTCTCAACGTGGCTGATGCATACACGAGCCTGGTTAGTCTGAAGGATCTGAAGAGCTGATAAGCAAAGTCTGCTTCAGTCAGGGGAAACAGGCTCGACTGTTGTACATCAGAATATTCGTACTGTGTGGATTTTTTTTTCACAAACTTATCTGTGGGGGGCTACATAGAACATAACAGAGTATTTTAATAATATTTTAAACCCCTTTTACAGTATAAAACACTTAACATATGGTTGCGTGAGTAAAATACTTTTATTTAATTATTTCCGGACAGTATACTGAAATATTATGTATTTCATTTGTTTTTCTGTTACAATACATTAAAATGTACATTTAATTTCATTTAAGATAATGTTTTAGCCGCTATACTTAATACCCTATCATTATTTTATTTGCTACGATCCTGGCTCACACCTTTCGCTTTTTCTACATTCGTGTTAACATTTAATACTTATCCCAACAGTCGAGTAAACTATTGTCAGTATAACTGTATTAGCAAACGCAGTCAAGAAAGTTCCGAGTAATTTAGAGTTGTTTAGATAAGGTAAGCTATTGTTCTGAAACTCTTACACAACAAAAACTTTTTATATTTGAGGCCCATGAAACGAAATGCCGCCTGTTCGAATCTGAAGCCCAATACACTGATAGTCGCCTTTTACAGCAGGAACATAGTTGGCGGATTATTTTGAAGTTCCAGACCATGGGTGGGTTAGTTGTGAACTGTTTGATTTACGCGGAAGATGCGGAAGATGTCACAACATTGAAAGATGATTGTAAGGATAGAGGCTTACAATTGAAAAAAAAAATAGATTATGGTATTTGAAACACAAGAAACCACAACGGAAACAAGATAACGGATGATGACGTTTCAGACCACGGGACCTTAATTCATGGATTATTAAAATTGTTACGCCCGTTTCATTTTTTTTATGTATAGACAAGATCATTTTCATACATTCATAAATACATAACTTCACGCCCGTAATCCCCGAAGGGGTAGGCAAGTCAAAGGGGCAGCATGCCCCTTCAACCATATTCAGCCAAAAATAAAGCCGGGCTGGGTTAGATTGAAAATTGTGAAAAGGCAGTGACAAGCGGCTAACCTGTGGCCTACACAATCACACACCCAAAACCCGATATACCATTATATGCCATATGCCCGATAGGTCATTTTCAGTACATGAAAAACCTCTTACCCACATATTTAACTCATTATACTCAGGATTAAGTGGTTTCGCATATACTATAAATTACCTTGTATATAAATGCTACAGCCACACTCAATCAATATAATTTGAAAAAAAAATTATTCATGGCGCTCCTTGTCCACAGATTCAAAATGAAGCTCGTCCTATTACTTACATTTATACCACTCCTGGTGGCATCCCGCATCTGCAAAGCATGCTTCGACCACCTATGTTACAACATAAGAAAGATCTTCGAAGCTGAACAAATCATTGGTCAAATAGCCATAGATCGGTTGAACAACCATCTGCATCTACATTACACAGACTCCAGAAACTCGGACCACACAACCATCGTAGACTTGAATTTCGACGATTTGAAGTCGCAGGATCTGCCTGTCAAATACTCATTCGCCAGAGCTGTCAATCAGGATACCGGTGAAGTTTATTTTTCTGGCAACACTGGCATTTACAAGTACAGCGCTGTTACTAAAGCGACCACGCGCTATGGCGAATTCAGCAAGAAAATCTGGCATATGCATTACAAGGATAAATTGTACTTCATAGAATTCAACAGAGAAGGCCTGTATTATATTGAAAATAATAGGACTAAGTGTGTCAGCTCATTATCGAACTACATTATTGACGAGTTTATAATAGACAAGCACGACGATATATACTTCACCAGTTCATATTTAATCTACAGACTGAAACATGGTACAGATGAGCCGCAGCTGTTCAGTACAATCGTGTATTCGCTGACAACGGACTTGCATGGAAACGCCCTCTTTTTCCATAGTTACGACAAAACGGTTTTTACTTTATATTACTCAAGGTATAAGCTGTATAAATGGGGTAGGTTTTCACAGGACTCCGAGGTCACCGGGTTGGTGTACGATAAATTGAACAGGCCTATTTACGTCGACGCTAACGACGGCAAAGTGTACCTTCTGACTCAGAGACAAGATAGTTGCATTTATCGTTACACGACTACGCCAGACCATGTAAACCACAGTAGGGAATATGCATGATTGTTTTTATTTATTTGATAAAGTTTGATAAAAAACAGGTAATCAAATCTTTGTTTGATTTTTTGTATCTTGATTATTGACCGAGTTATAAGAGTTCAAAGTTGTTTGTTAGTCAGATCCGATATGTCATGTGACGTCAAATGACGAATGAAATGGAAAAACCGTTTTCGTGAAAGATGGATAAAAACTAACTAACTAAACTAAACTTTACGCCACTTCCCTAGCGGGATAGGCAGAGAGAACTAGAGGTGTATATATTTGTTTAAAACTGTAATATCTCGCTTTTAATAAATCTTGGTTCTGTTGTTCACTTTTAGTATTTTATTTTCATATATTTTTCGATGAATGCGTTAAATGACTAAAATATTTTTCATGCATACTCCCTGTTCCACATTTACTTGGACTTTCTAAGTGCATCAAAAATTCTCTGTTCCACTTGCTGCCCCGTTGACTCTTCCTATCCCTTCGGGGATTATGGGCGTGATGTTATGTATAACTTTTATAATATATTTTCATTGTATACATGTATTGGAAAAAAATATGCCTTGTCTATAACTATGAATAAATATAAATTTAAATTAAATCAATATTTGTTATTAAAATATTAAATAAGTGTGAATGTTTTAACTTATTTTGAATGTTGCGTAATTGTAACAATTATTATAAATAAAACGCTCAAATTAATACAAAAGCCTTTATTAATTGTGCTCAAGGTCGATTTTCCTGTACACCAATATGCATCCAATGTCATGGAATGTAAGTACTTACTATTTAATATAACGTTTACAAATAATAAATGTCAATATATGTATATGTTTCATGTGTTTCTTAATTTCTCAAGTGTCTTAAGTTATTCATTCAGATCTGAGATGTTCCGATGCATATTCAAAATCTAGGATGGCTATCGTTTATACCAGTGTTTTCAATCTGTGGGTCACGACCCCCTTGGGGTCGTGAAGCCTTACTCGGGGGGTCACCGGTAAAAAGAAAAAGGCAAAGTCCTACACACTTTAAATGAGTTTTTCAAGGGGGTCGCGAATATTTTTTTTCCTGTAAAAGGGTCGCGTATTAAAAAAAAATTAAAATCACTGGTTTATAGAACAATCACATTCAGATAACTATGGACGTGTTACCACTGTACAAATCATCTGATTGCCCTTTGCTATATCCTTGGCAATTCAGAGACTACATATATTGACATATATTTGCGTTATATAATATGTATAATAACTTGAATTTAACCTACCATATCACACAATATACGCATACATAGCTCTTTTAATTATAATTAACAAGATTTTTAACAAAATAGATAATCTTCCAATGGATACAACAATTTAGTAGCCAATAATACTAATTAAATTACTTTGTTTACATTAAATATTTCGAAGTAAAAGCAAATTCTTAATTATTTTAACGATTAATTCACATTGGCGAGCAATAATCGGACTTCAGGCGTTGTCCCCAAATATATATAACTAGCTGTGCCTGCTGGTTTCACCCGCGTTTATAGTTAATGTATTGAAGCGTGATGTTAAACAGTCTTTAGCAGCTATACTCAATGTGTGTTCCGCGGAACCCTGGGGTTCCGTAAAGCCTTTCTGGGAGTTCCACCGAAATTGGTAATGATCATAAATATCATAACTCCTGGGGGAAAAACCGTTAAAAGTCTATTAATTCACCCCCCCCCCCCCCCCGCACTGCCGCCCGCGCTGTTCTAGGGTCCCGTCAAATACTCCGCTTCCTAAAAGGGTTCCATAGCATAAAAAGTTTGAAAAGCACTTAGCCTTTCCTCGATAAATGGGCTATACAACACAACATTATTTTTTCAACTCGGACCAGTAGTTCCTGAGATTAGCGCGTTTAAACAAACAAACAAACTTTTAGCTTTATTTGTATAGATATACATATGCATTTATTTACATAGCGGTATACACTTGTATACGCGATAATTTTCGAGCTCTAATATATTTTAACTTATATATGATAATTTTTTAAGAGTTTATATAGATTGCACATTGGGCACATTGCTCAAAATATGTATAAATACATAAGCATTTTATAACATATCTGAAGCATGCAATTATTTAAATACAACAAATATTTTCGGTTCGTATTATTGGTCGCCAGTGTGTAAGAAAAGCCTTAATAATGAAAAACTAATTAGAATTTTACAAATATAATTTAAAATCAATTTTGGACCCCCAATGTACGTTTGGACCCCAAGCTAGGTTTGTGTTTACGATTAAAGCTAGCTTCACATAGTGCAAAATATCGACAGTCTTATTAGCAGAAAAGGCTATTTTACTCAAAAAAAATTATAGTCCACTGATTACAAAAAAATATTGCTTACGTATTTTTTATTTTGCTAAACAAACTTAATTGATGAAAATACAGCGCTTTAAGGTAGCGCATGACGTCACTAGGTTTGTAAATTTTTACCGTCCAAGTGACGTAAAGCGCTAAATTTCAGATCTTTGAAGCGCTGTATCTTTGTCATTTTCGAGTATCAGATAAAAAAATACGTATTCAATCATTTTTGATAACCTAAAAAAAATTTTTGAGTAATAAAACCATACCCAATTGGTAAAACCAAGTAAATAAATATCGAAAGTCTCTTAATGCCACCTAATGCAGAATTTTGGAACCTATGTATTTGCATTCTATTAATGGATAAACGGTGAATATTTGGCAGCATCTTTCACTTCTCTCTGCCTACCCCGCTAGTGAAATGGCGTGAAGCTATCCTCAATATTAAGGATCGTGTGAAGCTATCTTTAAACACAATTTTCCACCTTAACCACATTTCAGCTTCAAGCTGTACCAACGCCGACTTCAGAGATTCTGCTAAACGTATTTTAACGAACACTAAGGTTTCTTGAGATTAAAATCAATCACATCACCTGATACGTTTAACAAAATCTTAAACAATGAACAAAACGCATGTTTAAAGTAACCTAACTCAAAATATTCTGCTGATGCAAAGTAAAACAAAACGTTTTAACACGTAATCTATGTTTATACCCCTATTTCTTCTGGTCACGCTATAACTTAAGAACGGCTTTACTAATTTCGCAAATTCTTTTTTAGTTGTGTTTATTATTATCAGATGATGGTTCTCATGAAAGAAAAAAAAAAAAAAAGAAACGCGAAAATTAAAAAAATGGGTAAAGAAAATCCGAGAACGGGGCGTTACGAAGTGCGCCGCGTCAGCTAGTATTAATATAAATATATAATAAATTTTGAGATAGGTCACCTTACTACTAAGCATACGAAAATCAGTTATATAAGATCATTAGCACAAATCAATATAAACGACAACCAATATGTGCAGGTTAATAATAATTTGAATATAACCAATAAAAACATTTAAACATTAATAAAAAGATACATTAACATGTTCAGTGCATTTCCTTTCGCTCCGTTGTTGGCTTGTTCGCGCCAGACGGCTGATCTAAAACGGTCATTGACCCCGAACTCTCAAATTTTTCAACAAAAATTAACTTTTAGTGGCTTGGATTTTCAAAAAACGCGTGAATTCTTTTACTATGCCACTATTAAAAGCTAATATATAAAGACGTATTGTATGTAAGTATATTAGCCAACAACGGATCGAGCCATTGAGGGGGGACGAGGTAGGCCATCCCCATATCTTGTATAGTTAACAGCGCCTATACGTCAGAAGGGTGATCAACAGACGAGGTAAATCAATATGCGAGTAAGTGTTTCATAAAGACAAGGAAAGTCAATATGTTTGTATAAGAGTGAGTATGACCATCGAAGTGGCCTGAGGGGGGGGGCACCCCCCCCTGCTATACCTTGGACGGCTTGCAGCGCCTCTCCGTCCAGATGGTGTGGATGGGCGCCAGGGAGTGCCGCTCCAGGGCCCGCAGCCACCGCTTAGGGTGAAGCCTCTGTCTGGAAAGCGGGAAGTGTTTCACACCTGCGTTAGTTATGCTAACTACAATATAAAAACATTAACAAATTTACATAGACAACATATTTAGGTGTATTATTATAAATTATATATAAATTCGAGGGTATACGCCTATACTGTTGGAATCTAACTAACTAACTAAGCTTCACGCCACTTCCCTAGCGGGGTAGGCAGAGAGAACCGAACGCCATATGGCACGATCCTTACAAACCTCACTTGCTTCTTCAACATTCATGATCCGAATTGGAATCTAAGTAGAAGTAACTATTAAGTCGCCGGTGAGGGAAACACTATGAAGAAACCGGCATATCCATATAACTACAGATATACGAAACATGATCCAATTTTTTGGTTACCCTGTCAAGTTAGAATTTATAGGTTCCCAATGGCGGTACCGCCCTCTAGTGGGCGCTGGGGGTTTTCAAGGGGGTCCATAAGGCAAATGAGAGTCATTATGACAGTTAAGGGGACGGTCGCGGAGTAGTACCTAATTAGAACTTAACATAATAAAATACCTCTATTTTTAGGAAAAAACATCGTATCTAGCCGTCTAAGATGTTTTCCTCACCAACGACCACGAGTTGCTCGATTACAGATAAATATCTAATTTAATTTGTAATTATTAATAGATAATAATATACAGACATATGAAATTCGTATATTATGTAAAGGGACGTTTTTTTTTCACAAAGGGGGTAACTGAAAAAAGGTTGGGAACCTATTTGGATGGTCACTTTAGATACCAAAACTGTACTCCTAACATTCAGGATCATAGTCCAAGAAGACCCCAACTAAGAACGAGACATAACGCTACTATAATGACTACAAAGCTAAATGAACTATCAGACTATCAGACTACATCACTTACATTGATCTGACTCCGAGGTAAGTAGCTTAAGCACTTGTGTTACGGATATAGAAACAACAGTGGTATTACAAATATATACTTAAATATTGTATATTAACACCCAGACACAGAACAAACACAAGTTTTCATCATACGAATATTTGTCCTGGGTGGTGATCGAACTACCGAATGGGCCATCGAGCTTGCCAACTATCTTTACGCCAATTCCCTAGCGGATAGGGATTCCAATCACGCATCATACTGGATTCAGCAGGGTTAAAATTGTGCTGGACCCAGCTAGATTGCTTCATCTAGCATTCCAATCCCTAATAGGCATTGAAATCCAGTCGCAGACTAGTAGTTTGTCCCGTGTTGGTCTGGGACATAAAAAGAATGTGCCAACTGTGTTTCTTACCTATCATGTCGTAAAAGGTGACTAATGGTATATCGGGTTTTGGGTATGTCATTGTGTAGGCGACAAGCTAGCCACTTGTCACTACTTTTTCACAATGTTCCATCTAACTCAGCCCAGTTTTATTTTTGGCTGAATGTGGTTAAAGGGGCCTGCTGTCCAAAGGACTCTGCCTACCCCTTCGGGGATTGTAGGCGTGATGTTTTTTTGTATATAAAGCATTGAGTCAGCACATGTCGCTGGATTCAGTACAGCCAAAATCTGGGCCCAACTGGATTCCTAGATCCAGGATTACAATCCCTACTAGCGGGGTAGGCAGAGAGTAGTTCAAATAGAATAATAATAATAATGTTCTCCTAACCGATATTGGTTACGGCGGCCAATCTCAACGAGGATTAGCCATCTGCGCAGGAGATATTATAGTGCACAAGTGTGTGCGCTAACACAGGTGCACTCTCTGTTCCTTCACTCTCATAGTCCGGCGAGACGGCAATTCGACATGACCGGAGAGAGGTTAGGCGCAGGACCAACGGCTTAACGTGCTTTCCGAGGCACGGGGGTGATTAAACCGCCAACTTCCTAACTCCGGGCTTTTACTGAGTAATTTGGATATTGAAATACCCAGTCACAAATTTTTTGGCCCGACCCGGGATTTGAACCCGGGACCTCTTGGTCCTTAGGCGGCGCATGCTACCACTAAACTAACGAGGCAATCAAAATAGAATATTAATAAAATAGAATACAATAATGATGACTATGTTTGTAAATTATACGTACATTGCATTCTTCCCTTTCTTCTGGTTTCTTATTCGCCATAGTTTCAGGTTTATATTCATTCTCCAAACCGAACGCCTGAAATCAATAACAATTCATTGGTTTTACTTCATATTGACATACATGTCATTCTAAAAAAAAAGTGAATTTCTTATAACAAATTTTACACAGGATACTCTTGCGAAGGGATGTTATATAAAAAAAGTCATCGTTTCTCAACCTGGGGATACGGAGCCCAATGGGAGTCGCTATGAGCTTATGGTTTGGGGTCGCAAGGTATTCGTCACATAAGATCTGTATCCTAAATAAGATATGCTTATTTACTTAATACAATCTTGTATTTCTGTAAGGACGTTATAATTTTTTTTATTTAACTCTTTGACTGACTAAGGGGTCGATATTACATCAAGATGATATACGATGACATGATTTTATAATTGACATGCGACCCCTTGAGTGCGGTTTTTTATTTGTTCAATCATCAATGCAAAAAAAACTATGACATTTTCATTGTCACTAGTTCAACGATCAAACTTGTGACCCCTTTAGGGCACCATAGACCCCAGTTACAAAACCTTCCCCCCATCAACCTACCTTCAAAATGTCCAAATTGGGCAAATGCTCGCCCGGCCCAGTCTGAGCAAAGTGTTGCAGCACATTGCCGCCCTTAGCGACTAGCAGGGCGCCCCCCGTCTGCACCCAATCGCCTTTCAAGTCGCCTCCTAGCCCTAATTACAGAAAGCCCTTTACAGAATAAACAGTACGGTGTAGCGGATGACTTGTCGGGGGAAAGTGAACCATACGACCCGGTAATAGGGAACCGACGGAATCAGTTAATTGACATACTCTTCGTATAAATATATACAATTGAATACAAATGTTTTATATATGAGTAAAAAATAAGCGACCTGAAATGTGACGTCATAACACTGTAAATATACATTCTATACTTACATAATCTTGCGCCTAAATCAGCAAGTGTTATGAGCATGTTTACATTTTTATAAGGTTGAAAATAAAAACACTGATATTTCAAGAAGAAAAGTATATCAACTGACTGAGCTGCCTATGTTTAACTAAACCCCCTTTAATTATATTATATCTCCTCCCTTTACCCTTTCACAGCAAATAGATTATTATCGCTCCCTCAGCGTACACATTAGAACCGCTTTATATCCCCCTACCCCAACTTGGCTCCATCCCCACTCCCCCCCAAGTCACCCGCCACCACAGCCACCTCCAATATCTCGACGTTGGCCGCGCGCTCCGCCGGCACGCCCTGCACGTAGTGGTACACGAGTCGGCCATTTTGTACCAACACAGCGCCGCCATTTTGTAATCCGTCGCCGACTAGGTCAGTCTGAAGACCTGCAGTTGGTATGTGTCTCAACTAGGGCCCCCAATCCCGGTAACGCGGAATCCCGCGCATCTTTCCAGATCCCATAAATACCGTGATCCTGCGGGATTAGACATTTTCAGTCCCGCTGATTCCACGATTAGAGAGGCAGCGGGATTGTATGCCCTAGTCTTAACGGCTGGATTGTAAAGGGACCGTTCAAGTATTACGTAACGCAATTTTTGAAGATTTCCCCACCCCCAAATTGCGTCACGTAATACTTCAACGATCCCTAACTGAGATCATCTCAAACTAAACTTGAGAATAAATTGAGTCGTTAATGAGATGTTTTTCATTAATTACTGTTTTGTACATCCAGTTTTAATGTATGGGTACGGATTTATACCACAAGCTCGACAATAAGAAAAATTTGACTTTCAGATCTAGTACATTTGGCTGGTTCCTCTACCTATGGGTTACTCTTTCGTTAATTATAATTATAGTTAAGTAAACTATAATTATAATTAAGTATAATTTGAGAGGTTCTCAATGCAATATTCTTGATGCAGTAACTGTCTGTATATGTGTAAAGTGTAGATTTATACCAATACCTCAGCAATGAGAATATTTTACTCAAATTTATTTTTAGCCTATTATTAAGATTACAAAAATATATTGCTTACGTATTTTTTCTTTTCTTCAACAAACTAAAAATGGTGAAGACACAGCGCGTTAAAGTACCGCGTGACGTCACTAGATGTGTAGAATTTTACCGTCCAAGTGACGTAAACCGCCTAATTTTAGATATTTGACGCGCTGTACCTACCTTTGTAATTTTCGAGTATCAGATAAAGCAAAAAATTTTTTGATAATCTAACTTGCGGTCTATAAAAAAAGAAGTACATTCAACTGGTTTCCCTAAAAAAGGTTACCAGACTCGCCAAATCTAGGATTCCAGTGGTCCCGATTCCCCGACTAGAAACGGATATAGCTAGACAAACAGACATAGCTCAAAGGTTCAATCATTACAAGTACAAGTTCCTTTACAAGTACATACTTGTCGATTTAAACAATAAAAATGGCAGAAGCCGCCTTTGATTTCATACTGATTCAGATTCTCTTTGGACCATCCTTCGCCCTTCGAAAATTGCGGGCGTGATGTTGTGTAGATTTTGACTTTGTGACAACTGACCCATGCTCCTCCCCTTGGCGATGGCCTCCCGGGACTGCTTCCACAGCAGCGAGGTCAGAATGGTGACCAGGTTGAACCGCTTGAAGCCCAACGCCTGGTACGTGGATAAGTTCTCCACGTAGTACAGATCTGAAAATTTATGTCAAACAGCTAGAGTAAAACGCTCATGTGTATCAAAGAGGTCTAAAAGATAATAATAAATATATATATCAGACTACATCACATACATTGATCTGACTCCGAGGTAAGTAGCTTAAGCACTTGTTACGGATATCAGAATCAATAGTGGTATTACAAGTATATATTTAAATATTGGATATTAACACCCAGACACAGAACAAACACAAGTATTCATCATACGAATGTTTGTCCTGGGTGGGGATCGAACCCACAATTCTTGGCGCATGGGGCAGGGTCACTACCAAATGCGCCATCGAGCCAGTCGAAGATTTAGAAGTATCAGAGTTGTCAGAGTTCTAAAAAATCGCAGTGATCTCAAATATCACAAAAAAAATTATGCATTGTATAAAAGACCTCAAAAGCTACAAAGGTCTGGCTTTGAACCTCAATAATCTCAAGAGGTCTCAAATTTTTCAAAGGTCTCGAAGATGTCAATACCTCAAAGATTTTGTAATATATTAAAGACCTGGTCAGTCCTCAATCAGTTATTTGAGATCTCTGAAGACTTAAAATCAATAAAATTATTTTTCCAACTACCCCCAAAATATTTGAATACCAATATAAACAAAAGAGCCCGGTTATTGATTAATACCTTATAACAAAAATAATTGAACCACAATTAAATATAATACCACCGCCGTTCAAATCGTCTGACAATTACCAGAGCCCCGAGGAAGGGAATTACCCAAGGGTATTGATTTATTCATTATAGATATTGTATTTCGAGTGACCTTAACATTTTTGGAGTAGTTAATTGTTTAAAATCATCGACTTCAAATGTAAGTATGGGAAGAGTAGACTACTCGGAATCTATGAAACAATCAATCAATCTATTGATTGACTTTAGTAATTATATAGCTATCGAACTCTGTATAATATCATCATCATCATCATCCTAGCGTTATGTCCCGTGCTTAGACGGGGTCCGCTTAGACCAAGATCCAGGATTTAGCGAGTCTGGTAATTACATTGAAGCGACTGCCGATCTGACCTTCGTAACCCTACGATAGGGGAACCAGACAACTTTTGGATCATGGTTACAAATCCAAAGTTGTTTGAATTTGCAGGTTTCATCACGATGTTTTCCCTCACCGTCGAGCTAGTGGTATAAATACGTACATAGACTTGAAAAATCCAGAGGTACGTGCTCGAGTTCGAACCTGCACTCCTCGGTTAAGAAGCGCGTGTCCTTGCCATTGAGCTACCACCGCTCTCACTCTGTATAATAACTAGAGTAAAATCAAATTATGATTTAAAGAATGTACTAGCTAACTCCTGCGGCTCTGTATGATTTAGGAGTAAATTAGTGACACATTTACTTACGCATCTATAATTCTATCTACTAATATATAAAGCTGAAGAGTTTGTTTGTTTGCTAGAACGCGCTAATCTCGGAAACTACTGGTCCGAATTGGAAAGTAAATTATGTGTTGTATAGCTAATTTATCAAGGAAGGCTAGCTTTATACTATTAACCATAAACACGGATGAAACCGCGGGCACAGCTAGTTTATAATATTAGTAGGTCGAACTTCGTAAATGCTTTTGACAACATTTTACAGGAGGAAGAAAAAACTGCCTCCTGAAAAAAATTGTTTGGATCGGAATAGTACTGTTTATTGTTATTTTTGGATTGTAACCATGATCCAAAAATTGTCTGGTTCCCCTATCTTAGGGTTACGAAGGTCAGATCGGCAGTCGCTTAATGTAATTACTAGACTAGGATCATGGTCTAAGCGGACCCCGTCACAGCGACCAGTCCCGTCTTTCCCACTGGGCACTTTGGACTCGTGCCTAGGGCCCCCACGGTCTAGAGGGCCTCCTAGTTCCAGATTACCAATGGATCATCGACATTTAAAACCAACAAACATATAAATTTACTAATGGGCCCAGGGCCTCCTTTAAACCAAAGAACTAGCGCCGCGCTGCGCCCGAATTTTGGCGCAAACTCAGTCACTCACTCACCTCCGTCGAAGAACTTCCCTTCGACAAACTCCTTGGAGCCGGCTTCCTCCACCCCGACCCCCACCAGCTTGATGTTGTGCTTGTTCAGCACCGGCACGATGTCGGCCAGCTGGAAACGGGAACATGGTGTTAACATTGATCATCATCTTTCTAGAGTTATGTGCGCTTGGATTAAGTTAGATGCTCGTAGACCATGCTTGGTAGTGAAGAAGCATCGGGATTCAGGAAGGATGACCTTTGGAAAGTTGTGGTAAGGATGCATTTTTTTTCGTCCCGCACGGCCCTGTTTAAGAGGCGACGGAAAGGTATTTGCACCGCCATAAAGATGTTGACACGAATCACTTACAAACAATGTACGATAGATTTAAAAAAAAAACTTGTATTTATATTACCACTCATTTATTTTAAAGCTTCGGCAGAAGTTCCTGTCTTTGCACTGTTTACTTTGAAAACCGTCTGTTACATAAACTTCATGTATGACCTATAAATAGGGTTGCCATCCGTCCGGGTTTCCCCGGATTTGTCCTAGTTTAAAGGGCATCCGGGGAGCGTCCGGGCGGGGCTTCATTTGTAGTCCGGGTTTAAAATTTAAAGTCTTGGGCCGCATGACACACGCACTGTGCCCGCACGCCGCGATCAACCGATGAACCGAATCGCTAAATTCACCTTCATTTTCAACTGTTTTTTTATTACACCGACTATGCTTAAGAAAACCTGTTGACATATCCGGGTTCTGGGCTCTAAAATCCGGGGTTTTTACGTATCTTGTCCTGGTTGCCAAATTATAGAGATGGCAACCATACCTATAAAGGAACTGATGATGATCAGTTCAACATCAACTCTGATCATTTGTTACTATGACGACATCCGTCGTGGGTATGGGGTTTTCGTGCAAATCGCATTTTTGTTATTACCTTTATTTTTAACACAGTTCAGTGTAAATAAAAAGTACAAGAACATTATCCATAATTATGTTGCTGTTGAAATTATAATATGCAACAAAAAATATGGATACTGTATTGTAATGTATATTAAAGATTACATATACCCTATTATGTTGTTTTAATTACTCAAGACGCATTATTTTCTGTTTTAGCAAAAAAAATTCAAAAACGTCAAAACTATAGCTCGTGTGTGCAATATTAAATATGTACATGATATCCTTTAAGCTACTTACCTCGGAGTCAGATCAATGTATGTGATGTAGTGTGATATTTATTACTATTATTTCAAGTTTATACTTTAGGCGTTCCAAGTATTATAACATAGTAAGGATTAAAAAAAATGTGGATGGAGCTGTGGTAGCTCAATGGTAGGGACACGCGCCTCTTAACCGAGGAGTGCGGGTTCAAACCCGGGCACGTTCCTCTGGATTTTTCAAATCTATGTACGTATTTATACCACTAGCTCGACGGTGAGGAAAAACATCGTGATGAAACCTGCAAATTCAAAATAACTTTGGATTTGTAACCATGATCCAAAAATTGTCTGGTTCCCCTATCTTAGGGTTACGAAGGTCAGATTGGCAGTCGCTTCAATGTAATTACCAGACTCGCTACATCCTGGATCATGGTCTAAGCGGACCCCGTCTAAGCACGGGACATAACGCTAGGAAGATAATGAAGGATTCAAAAAAATCCTGATTTACAAATCCCGGCCACAATTCTGAGAATAGCTGACAAATCCTGAAACCTCAGGACAAATTCTGGGATATGGCAAACCTACTTAGGAGCCTTTGGACCGTCGGTTAAGATACCCTGGACAAACCGACCTGCATTCTGCACTGTCCTCGTAAAACCAAACTGAAACGCATTCGACATTGACGCCGAAGGTTAAGCCAACATTGAATTTAAATACAAAATTCAAGTCCTAGTTTTATTAAAACGCGATGCTGGCGGAAGGTCAAACAGATACCTACATAGTATATCTAAATAATAAACTAACAAACTGACTATTATCATCAAATAGCTGTCTCGACGAACTTCGAACCGCCCTGTTCTCACGATAAAAACTATATGAAATTAAATAAAATGGAAATTCTTTTGCACGTAACACTTTTTTCACACAACACGTCGAGGCGCTGGTTAGGGAAAAAAATGGAAATGACGTAATGAGAATAGGTGCCGCGAAGAACTGAACAGATAGCCATTTTTAAAAACATGTTTTACTTATCTCTAATATGTCGTACATTAAAATATCAAGATTAAAAACTTCACTCTGCATGCGAGCAGATTATCTTGTCCAAATATTTTTAATCACATACATTGATCTGACTCCGAGGTAAGTAGCTTAAGCACTTGTGTTACGGCTATCAGAAACAACAGTGGTATTACAAATATTATTCTTAAATATTGTATATTAGGATTCTTAAATATTGTATCTGAAGGACAGCGTCGGAGTCAATGTAAGAAGAGGCATGCTCCGGTGGTTCGGACATGTGGAAAGAATGGATGACGAAAGATTGACTAAACAGATATACAAAGCGATTGTGGAAGGATGTAGGAGCCGCGGAAAGCCCAGGCTCACCTACCACTACCAGATTGGTCGTGTATTAAAAGAAGGTGATTTAGGAGTCATAAAAATCGTAGAGCTTGTATGAAAAGGATTATGAATGTTGAAGAGGCGAGTGAGGTGTATAAGGGTCGTGCCATATGGCGTTCGGTTCTCTCTGCCTACCCCGCTAGGGAAGTGTCGTGAAGTTTAGTTAGTTAGTTAGTATATTAACACCCAGACACAGAATAATACTTGTGTTTATTCTGTGTCTGGGTTCATCATAGAAATGTTTGTCCTGGGTGATCGAACCCACAACTCTTGGCGCATGGAGCAGGGTCACTACCGAATGTGCCATCGAGCCAGTCGAACAGTATTGTACATGTTTAACAGGACGACGTCCCATGGGCACTTGTGCGCATACTTTATCAGTAGGTAATATGGTATTCAGGGCACGCAAGACACACGGGATTTACCTACTGCTCCTACAGCCTTCTCTTGGTTTTTGCATGTACTACGTGTTTACGCCACTCGTTATCGACGCCCATTGTGTATCATAAAGTTACAATCCTAATTAGTCAATGATCTTTATGGTCAGTAACTTAAAGCTGTTTTTTCGGGAGCGAGATCCTTACCTTGCCGTAACAGTCTTTGACGAGCACGGGAGGTAAAGATTTACTTCAATTGTATACCGCCAATGAGGGTTTTTTTAAGAGCGGAGCGGAGCGGTGGTAGCTCAATGGTAAGGACACGCGCCTCTTAACCGAGGAGTGCGGGTTCAAACCCGGCACGTACCTCTGGATTTTTTTAAAATCTATGTACGTATTTATACCACTAGCTCGGCGGTGAGGAAAACATCGTGATGAAACCTGCAAATTCAAACAACTTTGAATTTGTAACCATGATCCAAAATTTGTCTGGTTCCCCTATCATAGGGTTACGAAGGTCAGATCGGCAGTCGCTTCAATGTAATTACCAGACTCGCTAAATCCTGGATCATGGTCTAAGCGGACCCCGTCTAAACACGGGACATAACGCTAGGAAGATGATGAATGAGGGTTTTTTTAAATTAAAACATCCAAAGATGGCGTAACTGTGACTTGCGGTCTTGTCACCCTCCTCATTGGTTAGTTGTCAGACTAAACTGACATGCTGTCAACAAGGAGCCAATAGTGACAGTGATAAGACCACGAGACTCCCTCGTGCCATCTGGCGGTTTTTGTATTTCTGAAAACCCTCATTGGTGGATAACTAAATGATATCTGGCTTGATTTTTTGGTAACGCATTATAAGTTTAGTTTGTTAGTTAGTTAGTTACTCTGGATTGTGTAAATATGTCTACGACACAATGTTAGTTAGTTCTTGTTGTTTATGTAAGCTGTAAAATAATGTTTTTATGAACTGCTAGGTAAGTGGATATCTATGTATTAATTATCTGGTGTACATGATTTGAATTTTGGAAAAATAAAAATAAATTGAATTGAATTAAACCTTCTTAAATGACGTAATCGTGGATGAATCATAAATAAAATAAATAAATACCCCATACAGACACACCAATTCCCTAGCTTCAAACTAAGCTTATAAGCTTGTGCTATGGATACTAGGTGAACGGATACTTAAATACGTTTCTAAACATCCATGACTCAAGTACAAATGTCCATGTTCATCACACAAAACATTTGCCCCTAGCGGTATTCGAACCCTCGACCCTTGGTTTCGTGGCCAGGGTATCTGACCATTCGACCAACGGGCCTGTCATAAAAAAAATCCTATAATAAGAGAATAGGGATGATGACTGCATTAAAAAACTATAATTCTATTTAGTCTGTCAGTTAGATTATAAGCTTGTGCTATGGATACACTTAGATTATATAAAAGAGCGGTAGCTCAATGGTAAGGACACGCACCTCATAACCGAGTGGTGCGGGTTCAAACCCGATCACGTACCCATAGATTTTTCAAATCTATGAACGTATTTATACCACTAGCTCGGCGGTGAGGGAAAACATCGTGATGAAACCTGCAAATTCAAACAACTTTAGATTTGTAACCAAGATCCAAAATATGTCTGGTTCCCCTATCTTAGCTTCAATGTAATTACCAGACTCGCTAAATCCTAGATCATGGTCTAAGCGGACCCCGTCGAAGCACGGGACATAACGCTCGAAAGATGACTTAAAATATAAAAAACACATATTTTTCGTTTTAGCAAATAAACAAAAAATCACAAAGATAAAGAGCATCAAATTTTGGAGTTCGGGCTTGCGACGTCACTATTTAGTAAAAAATTTACAAAAGCGTGACGTCACACGCAACTTGAATGCATTGTATCTTCGTCAAGGTTTGTTTTCTTCGACATAAAAAAAAAACACGTGTTCAATATAATCTAACTGACGGACTAAACAGAATTTTTTAGTCACCTTGCCTATTATGTAGATCTACCTACGTACCTATTACGTACCTATGTACCTACTAATAATAAGCAATTGTAGATTTTATTGACAATATAATAATATGACGTGGCATGATTGTTTACTTTATACCTTGAACATTCAATAGCCAATATTCTTTTTAAAATAAAAAATAATAATATGCAAACAAAATCGATAAACAAAGTGGCCTGTACCACAGAACGGACAACGAATAGATAAACGTCGCGACAGTCAATATTATTCTACTAAGAAATACATATCTAATGATGTATAAATTATCGCTATTGGAGGGTTGTAGCGGGCCCCGCGCTTTTTTGCGCATTGTCTTTTATGCGTGGGTAATTGAATAACATTTTGAGGCAGTTAATTAAATATTTTTATGCTTAGACATACAAATTAGAGATGGGTCGAGTACTCGGTTGATACTCGGTACTCGGCGTACTCGGCGGGTTCTTTGATACTCGTACTCGGCCGAATAACTCGGTTTGAATGCCGAGTATACTTTGTTTAAGAAAAGTATTTATTACTAATTTAGGAAATCTTTGACAATCTCAATTAATAAAATCAAAATTATGCTAATGAATGAGTAGTAATGAGACAAAATTAAGAGAACAGTAATAAAAATAATCAATATTTAAAATTTAATAAAGGTAAGTTATGTTGCAGGAACAAAAGGCACTCTGCACATTGTGGTTAAAGCCTCTTTTCTTCGTAGACGTTCCTAGCCTCCGAAAACAATCGCTCGCTATACACAGTGCTTGCAGGTGCACATAGAAACATAGAAACGCATGGGCCGAGTACTCGGTTGAAAAAAAATTGAGCCGAGTAAAGCTTCGTTACTCGTTACTCGGCAAAAGTGTTACTCGGCGCATCTCTAATACAAATGAACCACTAATTCTATTAAGCCTGTTAGTAGTTAGGTAGTTCTCGTGTTAGTACTCAACCAATGAGCATCAGATTTCTAATAAACTTCATCTAAGCTTTTATGTACATCCTACTAATAATATAAATGCGAAAGTTTGTATGTATGGATGTATGTTTGTTACTCTTTCACAAAAAAAACTACTAAATGGATTTTAATGTAACTTTAGAATAATATAGCTCATACACCCGAATAACATATAGGCTATGTTTCATCGATGTACTACGCGAGCGAAGCCGCAGGCGGAAGCTATTGGATAATACAATCAAATATAAATTGGGAAGATACGCTCAATGGATTTGTTTCTTTAAATATTTCCTTATAGGTGAGTCACGAGGTCTAAGGCCATATATAGTCTTCTTGACAAGCTCGATGGCGCATTTGGTAGTAACCCTGCCCAATGCACCAAGAGTTGTGGGTTCGATCCCCACCCAGGACAAACATTCGTGTGATAAATACTTATGTTTCTTCTGTGTCTGGGTGTTAATATCCAATATTTAAGTATATATTTGTAATACCACTGTTGTTTCTGATATCCGTAACACAAGTGCTTAAGCTACTTACCTCGGAGTCAGATCAATGTATGTGATGTAGTCTGATATTTATTATTTATTATATATGAATCGAATGGCTCTCTTCTGCAACACAAACATGGTTTGGATGTCAGAAGCGGTGCCCCATAGCAATTGACCGTATGAAATAGCGCTGCGGAAATAACTGGAATAAACAAGCCTCGCCGTTTCAATATCAGTCAGTTGCCTTATTTTCCTAACTGCGTATGCAGCTGAACTCAGCCTCCCACACACACATATATGAGGACGCCATTGTAGTTCAAAATAGTCATACCTAAAAAAGTTGTGGAATCAACAAGTTCAATATGTTTATTTGTGCTAAATTAGTACTTAGCTCAATGCGCGCCAGCGATTCCATAACGAATCGCTACCGTTCGTATCGCGCCACAAACTTGTTTACTAATAACTCATAGTGCGGAACTCGGAATTAGTTCCCGATTTGTCCACCCGAATTAGTCTGTGGCGCGATACGAGCGTTAGCGAAGTTCGCTAAGGAATCGCTAGCGCGCACTTGTCTAATTAGGCATTGTTAACAAAATACATTTGGGTTTTGCATTTAGTTGCAGATTATTAACAGTAAACCAATGCATAACTTGTGAGAGAGTACTATTTACATAGAAAGAAAGAAAGAATTTTTTTTTTTTCAGTACATGTAAATAGATACATTTCAAACAAAACAAAGTAGCTGTCCCATACATGCTGAAATGGTCACCACTCAGCTTATCTCGCGACATCAGGGATGCCATGACGCTGGTATTATGTGGCACCAGTGGGAGAGAGACGCGGCTTACTTATTGATTAAAACTTATTAATAAAAAAGAAAAACATATCAAATAAATAGCCATTGTGAATCAAACAGATATGCCAGGTACATGCAGATGAGAGTTATTTTAAAAGATAACGATTGAAATACCATGAGGAGATTGTGCAAGGACTGAACTGGATTAGGTTCAGGTAAGGTTGTTTGCAGAAAAAACACACAATAGCGACACAAACTGCTGCTAATTCAAGAAGGTGCTGTTTTAATTTAGTTTTAAACACGAATTAATTACGTGAGGTGTAGAAGGAGTACATGAGGTGCTATTTTTTTGCACAGGATAAAGACGACATGCTATCACATTTGTTATCGGAGAGTGATGAGTCACACACCGACTGAGACCTGTTTACATTCATATATTTAAGCTATCCATGTTATTGCAACTAAAAATAGATGTTTTTAAGTGGTTCCTCAAGGCCAATGTGTGTTCCTCATTCTCGTTTATAGAGCATAAATACCTGCTGGTCATATTGACACATAAGTACGGACCCTCCTTTTGGGTAGTCGGGTAACAAGCAGCCTATATGTTAATACAAGGTGTCAGCTAGTTAGCTACCTCTATATCAAATTTCATCAAAATCTGTCAAGCCATTCTTGAGTTATACATTGTGTATCTAACCCGACTTTGTTATTTATTAATTATTTATATAAGATGTGAAAGTGAAAGTTAGCATGTCATCCATATGTTTTAAATATTTGTTATTCGAATCACGTTTTAACGGATGCACGAAATTACCTGTTTGGCACACATACAAATAAAGTCATTGATCTCATCTAACACATGATAATTACCTCTTTAGCCCACAGCCTGCAAAACATGCATCCCCATCGACGGAAGAAGATGATGGCCACATTCTGGTCTTGCCAGAAACTCTTCAACTCCTTGCTCTAGAAAAAAATAATGCATACATATTACCACGCCCGTAATCCCTGAATGGGTAGGCAGAGAGAGTCAAAGCGGCAGCTAGCCTATTTAACCACTTTCAGCCAAAACTAGGTTAGATGGAAAGTGAGTAGTGACAAGTGGCTAGATCCTCGCCTACACAATCACAAACCCAAAACTCATTAGTCGCCTTTTACGACATGCTAGGCAAATAACAGTTGGCACTATATTTAAGTCCCAGACCAATGTGGGACATACAAATGAAATAATTTACTTTTTTTTGGATATTAGAGGGTAATCCTAAGAACCACAGCACCTATTTGCAATAATCTTTTAAAAGTATAGTCCATATATTACATGACGTCACTTAACACTACAAAATGTAGTGCTTATTGTTGATAAAACTCCACACTCCAGTTTTTTTTTTTTTTGAGAGGACGTCGGTAATTGGCCGAATGCGGCCTTTACTACCTACCGGGCTGGCGGGGGAGCGGGAAACTCTCACCCCTAAAATTGCCTGTCAGATGCGCCTCCGGCGATGGTCCTATGCGATTGTCGGTTCTAAAAGACTGCTCAGTGATTACTTAACCTTAAGGTTCACGTAATACTCCACACTCCAGACCTTTGGTGCAATGAATCTTCGTAAATTTTGGTGTACTTGATAAAGCCCAAAATATATGTGCAATAATTTTTTTTACTGATGGACTAAATAAAATATTTTTTTTACCCAGGCAACATCCCTAATTCTACTTAGTTTTCAAGCATAATTTCTTTTACTGAAGAAATTTCTGGTTTATAATTTTATATGAACTTAGGTGACATATTACTAGTGCAAGACATACAACACGGACTAGTAAAAAAGAAGGACTCCGTGCCACTAACTAGACATTGAAGCTTCGCAGGTGCTCCACCTTGACACGCAACTTACGTCACACATTGACATAATAAGTGCTCCAAATGAACGATATCCAATATCTGGTATCCTTAAGTATCTCACTCACACATGCATAAACGTGGCTTCACGCTATTGTATGATAGCGTGGAGTCCTTCTTTTTTTACTAGTCCGTGACATACAACTGACTATTTATCAAACTTCTTTACTATGAAAAAGTTGATAAAAGTACTAATAAAAAGACAATAATATAAACATTGCACTTATTTACAGCTCTTATCTGAGAAATGTCTCAAAGTGTCACACACTGGGAATGAATGGAATATTTTTTATCTCTAAAATTGCCTTCTTGTAATAACATTCTGACATTTCGCATGTGTATTTTAAAAAAAGTGTTTTAAATTAATTTTTTTTTTTTTTCAAATAACCATCAGAAATTAATTAAAGATTGAGGAAATCTCAAATGTTATATTAATGTGTACTTTGTGTTGACTTTAACCAAATAATATAAGATTAACTGTGCCTATCTATATAATAATGGTGGCATTCATTATAGCATAGCTAATTAATAAAATTAGTTGGTTTCTAACCCAAATTGAAATAATTACTAGCCCAACATTGTCTCTTTTTATATCTTATAAGACATCAATTATTAAATAAATATCCAATTACATTACATACATTGATCTGACTCCATATTGGATATTAACACCCAGACACAAAACAAACACAAGTATTCATCACACAAATGTTTATCCTGGGTGGGGATTGAACCTACAACTCTTGGCGCATGGGGCAGGGTCACTACCAAATGCGCCATCAAGCCAGTCAAATTAATTTTAATATTTTTTCGTTCTTTCTTTCAAATGTAAATTTTAGTCTTATAAATAGAATGATTGCAAAAATATAGGGGCACAGATATTTGTTATATTATTTTGTATTTATATAAAAAGTTTATATAAAATTAATTAATAATTACAGTTCACCAAAAGTGATCTTACAAGCTTTTTTATCAAAATAAAACCCATTTTGGCACATTTTATCCCAATCATAAATTGATCAAGTCATATACTAAACATCTATATAACATAAACTTAATAAACTTAAAAGTCTACAGAGAAGCTTCAACATCATATACGGCAGAAATCATGAAAACAACTAAAGTACCTACCTAACTGTATACATATAGAGTTATAAATAAACAGCTATGTAGGGGTACCTAATAACATCCCAATAGTGACACACATATATGATTCTACCTAGATGCTCATAAAGTCAACCATCCCTCACTAACCTACTATGTTAGACAAAGCCAATAGAGAGAATCGCATTCACGCTCGACTTGAATAACTAATTACAAATGCATTCTGCAATGTTAGCATAAAACATTGCGTAGTTGAAAAGCCGGTTTAAAAGATTATACCAATACATCTTTGCCCCAAAGAACAAGCAACGAGAAAATTCCGCACTTATCTAATTAATCTAAACTTATCTGATCTCAAACTGAAAATAGATAAAACTTTTTAGTGAACAAAAAAAGTTTGTTTTTTTAACTTACTTCGCCATTTGCGACGCTTTTAACTTTCTGTTCTCCCATTGCTGCAATATCCACAGACATCTTCGGTGATCTTCGATTGACGGCCTAACGGAATATTCTACTTTCCAAGTTTACAATAAGCTAAGCGCCACGACGTGCGTCGGCAACGAAAGGAAATATTGAACAGAAAACAGTAAACAAATTCATTAGTTGACACACCGCGGCGGAATCTGGAAAAGTACCGCTTTTGACACTTTCAAATTTTGTGACACTGACAGCTGTCAACGTATCATTTTTTTTTATGCCGATAGAACTTGATTAAAACAAAATCGAATATTCATATTAGATTTGAAACACTAATGTAACTGATGATTTATTACACGATCAATACAATAAACACTTAATTGGTCAACTAATCAAATAATTTTTTAATCAATATTAGTTTGCACTTACACTAAAAAAACGCATGAAACAGAGCACAAATTTGTTTTCATTGCGCTTTTCACACACTATTTGAGTGTTATGATTGGTTCATGTAATGGAATTGACGGTGATATGACCAATCCGGTTCAATAAAACAAAAACGTCACAACAAATACTACAAAAACGTAGATCCGCTTCGAAAAATGGATTCTTCTTGTATTGTGTTGTGTCATTTTTGGTGTCACTTGCCGCGTGTTCTGCCGGTTCGGAACATTTTAATCCATCTTCTAAAATCGTAAGTGTTTAATTTATATCCTTTCGTTATTATTTCGTACATTAATACTGTTTTTACATTAATCTGATAATTTATTCGTATAAATACACGAGTATTTCTGACGACCTTGCAAGTACCATTGATTTTTTACGCCAGGCTTAGCTTTTTGCGTTTCACGTCATTTAGTACGTTTGTTAGCGATAGATCGTATTCTCATGTCGGTGGGAGTTGTCAGTGACTCATAAACTAGGTAATACTTGACTCATGTAATTACTGCCCTAAACAGTACATTGTATGTACCTATGTTGTATACTCTAACGACCATAACCAGAGAATGAAGATCCGTAGTCAATTTGTTGATGTAAAATTCAGCGAAAGATGTTCTCGAATATCGACTATTAATGGAAAATGTTTTTAATGACCAGGAAGCGTAGGAAGATAAGGCCCATGCGTGGGACCAAATTCATAAATTGTTACGAGGGGGTCACAGAACAAAGTTCAATGAACTCTCGGGACGCGACGGCTCCAAAGCCAATTGGCCCCATCAGTATTCAAATAAGATTTTTTTTCTTTATTTGGTGCAGTTCCTAATATAAAATTATAATCCTATTTGGTAGAGAAAATTACTTTCGCGCCAATTTTAGGTGTACTGATACAGTAAAAAATCTTTCAATAATGCCCTTTACATATATACCTACTCAAAACCTTGTTTCTCTGATTTTTAGATTTTTATTATTTAAAGATTTTATTTATTTAAAAAGTTTAAACAGTTCATGAGCAAGAGAAACACACGGACAGTCCATTTCAATGTTTCATTTCCTCATGAACCATACTTTTCCCATTCAAATATTCCATTTAAAAGCATGACCTCAGTTCAGTTTCCATGAATTGAATTTTCTCATGGCAATTATCTTTTTATGGATATGAATTATTAAAATACCAATGTAATTTCTAACTTTATGACCACTGCATAAGTTCCAAATGACTATGTACTTGTAATAATTTATTCATAGTACGGTGCATTTCCATTTAATATGTTAAAACAATAAAACTAACGCTTGCAGCTAATAATACTTTTATATGTGTATCAGAATTAAATTTTTAACAAACTATCTGATCAATACAAGCAATGCAGATTCAATAAATTTCGATGTATAATTAAGGACTGGCTGGTAAAGAAACAGTATTCGGAAATATCTAGATTATAAGTAGAATTCTTTTTTTTTTACTTTTTTATCTATAAAATTCATGTGTGTGCATACACCTGAAAAGGCAGGGTCTAGTGATACTGTAATTGAACTTTAAGATGGTTTATGTAACCCTATTTCCATGCACAATAAAGTACTTATTATTTATAAAAAGCTGGCTGATAGCCCCGAGGTCTGTATTTCATAATTTACTAGTTATACCTGGCATGCCAATACCATGTAAAGTATGAAAGTGTTAAGGAAAACATGTATTTTTTCATTACCTAAGTACTTATATTATGACCAGGAAAGATTGAGAGATTGATTGTTGGAGAGGCTGGAAGCATTGAGGGATGTCCTCATATACTTAAGCTAGATTACTAAAATAATCTGTTTAGTCCGTCAGTTATATTATAAAAAAATATTGAAGACATATTTTTTTATTTATTTATCAAACAAACATTGCGAAATACATTACATTTAAGTTGCGCGTGACGTCACGCTTTCGTGAAAATTTTACAAAATAGTGACGTCGCAAGCCCCCACTCTAAAACTTTGATGCTCTTTATCTTTGTGATTATTTGTTCATTTGATAAAGCGAAAAATATGTGTCTAGTATTTTTGTATAATCTAACTAACAGACTAAATAGAATTACATTTTTGTAATGTAGTTATGATCCTTATTGTACCTAAGTTTCAACGCAATCTGACCAATGAATTAGGAATTAATTGAGGATAAACATATAAATATATGTATTTTTGTCCTATTAAGGTACATTTATTTAATCGGAATTGTTTTATGTACCAGTAATTTTGTTTGACAATACTATTTCCTGAATGAAATGTATCCAATATCCTCCTACAGAAAACATTTTGAAAGCCAACACAATATATTTTTGATAGGCTATTGGTTCTTCAGAAAGTGGTTGTCCCATGTTGGTCTGGGACTTTAAATGAATGTGTCAACTGTGGATTTTGTCTAGCATGTTGTAAAAGGCGACTTATGGGTTTTAGGTATGTAATCACATACCTAAAATCTGATATACCAATACCAACTTTATAATTGGACATGTTTCATTTATGTAACTAGCTGTGCCCGCGGTTTCGTTTACGTTGCGTTGCGGTTTTATGGTTAATGTTTTAAAGCGATATAACATTAACCATAAACGAAACGAAATATATAGTTAATGTTATATATATAGTTAATTTTATATTCGATAAATTAACTATACAACACAAAAATAATTTTTCAATTGGGACCAGTAATTTCTGAGACTAGCGCATTCAAGCAAACAAAAAACTATTTGGCTTTATAATATTAGTATAAGATTTAGTATTATTTTTATCCCTTGATTTAGATTTAATATAAGTATATGTTATATATTGTAAGTACCTATGTATTTATTTTATATTTAGGCGCGAATTTTACTTAGTTATGAATTTGTGTTTATATGTTAATACATGTGTTTTATCATCATCCGTATTTTTGTATCCCCCCTTTTTATTTTATTATTATTTACTGCACGGCCCTACCCCTCTCTTTTCATTAAGGTTGTCTGGAAGAGATTGCTTTTAGCGATAAGACCGCATAAATTGTATTGTACTTGTCTGTATCCGTTTTTCGTACAATAAAAAAATATGTATCTAGCCAGCCAGGCCTTATTGGCCATGCAAAGATTCTAACTAGCGCCTCAAGTGTCAAAATTGTGAAGCTGTCTAAGAACGACACTGACAGTTTTACCATTAGTCGCCTTTTACGACATGCTAGACAGGGAACACAGTTGGCACATTAAACTTGTTCTTGTCAGACGTCATATATTACGTGAGGTTGCTATTTGGATAAATGTTAACATACAATGTAGACAGTGCGGGGCCCGTAGCAAATGCTTACCAAATAGGGACCTTCAATAAAAAAATACCCTTTGTTTGGATCTTTGTCCAGTGGGGTCCCCGTTAACAGATGTGACGCGGGGCGCCTAAAGCGCGGGGCCCGTAGCATTTACTACCTCTTGCTATATGGGTAATAAGCACTGAGTGTAGATTAACCAGACTACTTCCTGGACCATGGGCGTACGCAAGGGGTATATAAGGGGGGTCAAGGTACCTGCTGGTTTATTTACTATTAATAATTTTGTATTGCCCCCGGACCAAAAACTGCGTACGCGCATGTCCTGAACCATGGTCTAAGCCAGGACTTCCCAACCAGGGGGGCGTAGAGAAATGTCAGGGGAGGCGTAATAGGTACTTACTACTAGTGTAATAGGCATACATGTGAAATTCAGTACAAACTAATAATTTAGTTGGTATAAAAATGTGTGCTTCTTATTTTTGTTGACAACGTAAGGGGGGGCTCGAAAATATTATTTTTGGTTCGGGGAGGCTTGGCGAAGTAAAGGTTGGGAAACCCTGGTCTAAGCAGACCCCGACATTACGGGAGATGACGAAAGTATAGAGCTGTAAAACTCAACATTTAATTTTCTTAACTACTCTACTTAGTTACAATCATATGTCCAGTGATTCATTGAGGCGAACTATATTTGGCAAGCTAGATAGCGCATTCGGTAGTGACCCTGCCCCATGCGCCAAGAGTTGTGGGGTCGATCCCCACCCAGGACAAACATTCGTATGATGAATACTTGTGTTTGTTCTGTGTCAGGGTGTTAATATCCAATATTTAAGTATAATATTTGTAATACCACTGTTGATTCTGATATCCGTAACACTAGTGCTTAAGCTAATTACCTCGGAGTCAGATTAATGTATGTGATGTAGTCTAATAACTATTTTTATTTTTTTATATTTGAGTCCAGTCTAGGTATATACTTCAGGGTATCTTAATTTTAAGTGCAAAAAATTATTTTGACTGACCCGTTGATCGAGTGGTCAGAGACCCTGTCCACGAAACCAAGGGTCGCGGGTTCGAATCCCGCTAGAGGCAAATGTTTCATGTGACAAGGACATTTGTACTCGACTCATGGATGTTTATAAACGTATTTAAGTATATTTGGAACTAGGGAATTGGTGTGTCAGTCTAAAGAATTTATTTTTTATTACATATTTATATTTAAAAAACTTCTAGAGTCTTTAACTTGGGTCACAGTCTGTAACTCACAGGTCGGTAAAAAATATAAGGACATAATGTTCTGGTCAAAAATATTATTTAACATTTCGACTGCAACTGACTGAATCACCTAAGAGATATTCGCGGAATTGACAGTTCTGTAGGTCTATTGTGGCGTGCCAAAATATATTAAAGGAATGTATTTCTTGAAATGTATGACCACTATCGAGTGAGATATACGTTTTATTGTTTTATATTACTGAATTCCTTATAACTAGTGACGTCACCGTTATTTCGCCATCATTTTATTTGCCATTCATATTAATAGTCATCATGTTATTTTAATCTCATCATTACCATCTACGACTGATTCAGTAGTATATGACGTCACGCTTCGCATGAACCGGCGACCAGGTCTCGAAGACTCGTGTCAATAGAAACTGCATGTAACCAGGGGTCTACCTATAACAGCCGCCGTTCAGCCAAGCTAAAGCATACTCCTTTGAGTGTAGAATTTATCTGGCAGTCATTACTGCAACGCCGTGGCCTCAGCACGCTTTTAAAAAGTCGAGGCTTTTGTTTTTTCTGTGATATTTTTTTTATTTTATAGTTTTATAATACTGGTAAGTGAGCAGTGTCACTTTTTATCGCGTTAGACCTTGGCCTTGACTGGCTGGAAACAGACCGTTTCTTTTGATTGGTTGAAATTTTAATCGAACGTTTTTAGTTTTAATTACTATTATAATGACCGTCCTAGACATTTTATAGCTTGAATTGTAGTTAGTGCTTATCTGTGGTAGCCATAGTAGGATAAATAAATTTAAAATGCTAATAAACTAAATTTCTGATAAGCCCATTAATACACAGTTGTTTTACAAACAAAATAATATATTGAATCATAATAAATTTTCCTATAGGTATATATTTTAATTAAATTATAATACTGATTATGACCTATATTTATTGCAAAATTATATACGTCATAATCAGACAGACAAAAAGTGGCTTGTAGTACGGAAATAAATATTGTATTACTATGTTGCTCTTTCGTCATAATTTATGAAGTACTGTGCCATATCTTAGCAAAGTTATAGGACAGATAATGATAAAATCACTCGTAAATACGCTCATTGTCAACTGTAGCAATTTGCATCAGTTCTTAGCACTTAAAAGCGAGTTTATCGTGTCTGCGATCGTCTGTTTGTCACTAAGTAATTGTATTGTTACGTAAACGTATGTAAATAAGGCTTTGAATATTCTGAAATGGCGTTGTTTGTCTGTGCATCTACAATTTGTTAGGATAGCAACTTGCTTCTTTTTAAAGTGTGTTTAGTGGAAATGTCGAGCTCAGTTCTAGGTATTGACCTAGACCAGTCTTAAACTAAATAAACAAATAAGTATCAGATTACATCTCAAACATTGATCTGACTCCGAGGTAAGTAGCTTATGCACTTGCGTTACGGATATCAGAATCAACAGTGGTATTACAAATATATACTTAAATATTGGATATTAACGCCCAGACACAGTATCAACACAAGTATTCACCACACGAATGTTTGTCCTGGGTGGGCATCGAACCCACAACTCTTGGCGCGTAAGGCAGGGTCACTACTGAGTGTGCCATCGACCCAGTCAAAACACATCTACAGACAGCCCTATAAGCACAGACAGACAGTAGAGCCTTAGGAATAGGGGAATTTCAAAGTTCTTTCTAGTGCTCTGGTGATAAATTTCGACCACTATCTTTGCCCCTGATAGTGGGCGTCTACAAGATAGGCAATTGATACGATAACAGTGGTGTGGTGCAATGTGGTGCACAGTGAGGTGTGGTTAATTCCATAGCTATCGGATATTTTGGGGTTCCCCAAAAATCTCAAAAAAAAAAACAGTCGAATAAAGATATATATATTTTTTTTAAGGCGGTTAAAAAGTATCACACACCCAAAGCCCGTTAGACCAAGTCGCCTTTTACGACATGCTAGGCAAGGACCACAGTTGGCACATTCTTTTTGTGTCCCAAAACCAATACGGCACTATTAGCTGGCGCAGTGAATTGCGGGCGACGACGGTTTACAATGAATTACCTATTCATAACTACTAGACGTGGCTAAACATTGTATTATTCTGATTACATCATTCGCCACACATATATACATATTCATATCAGGATAATTAAATTATCTTAAAAGAATCGTGAGTTATAATAAAAAAAAATATATAGATTTTTTTTTAAATAAAAATATTTATCTGTTCCTTTTTCAATTTATTGTTTGTGTTGAACAAATTTATAAAAACCTGTTTCAAAACTGGTCAGGAAACTCGCGGCGTCTGCCATTTTGTTTTAGACAAAGTGCTAGTTTATTTCCCGCGGTTCCGTCCTCGTTAAATTCGGTCTAGTACTATCCAATCTGACGGGTTCCCTGAGTATCCCTCTATATAAGGGGTTATAATGGTTGAAATTACTCATTTATATTGTTTAAAGAATGCTCCCTTATATGATGCGCTCGAGTAAATTCCAAAATCCCCTCTTTGGCTCCCCTACTATTTATTACATCATCATCATCATCCTCTTGCCCTTCTCCCAGTTCATCTGGGGTCGGCGCAGCATGTCTTTTTCTTCCATACGTCCCGGTCAGCCGTCATCTACCTACTATTTATTACAAAGTAACATTTACATTTATAGCATTATTAAGAATTATTATATGGGTATGTCAATACGTGAATGGTATGGGATGAATGTACATAAATACGATTTAATTAGTATATATATCTGATGACATCAACCGTTTAATCGACATTTTCCTAGAACAACTTCATTCTACGATAATACATTTATTGTATTAATAGGTATACCATGACCACATTCTCTCTTTTACCATTTAATTTAAAATCGACTTGTTATTTGTAATAATATGGAAAATACCTTTTGAACATCATATAGGTAGGCTAGGTATTTATGTATTCTAACACTTATGGTTACATACGTGTAGTCTTATTACCTGATTGTACCAACATTACTCATAAAAGGAGGAAAATATGTTACGGACTTGACTGTTTAAACTTAATTGGTATTTGAACTGAGGCCGGATTTCTCATCGTCAGTTTATTCTTATTATCTTTACTAATATATGCTGAAGATTTTGTTTACGTGTTTGGTTGAATCTGAGGAAGTATTGGTCCAAATTGAAAAACTCATCATCTTCCTAGCGTTATGTCCCGTGTTTAGACGGGGTCCACTTAGACCATGATCCAGGATTTAGCGAGCCTGGTAATTACATTAAAGCGACTGACCTTCGTAACCCTAAGATAGGAAAACCAGTAAATTTTTGGATCATGGTTACAAATCCAAAGTTGTTTGAATTTGCAGGTTTCATCACGATGTTTTCCTTCACCGTCGAGCTAGTGGTATAAATACGTACATAGACTTGAAAAATCCAGAGGTACGTGCTCGAGTTTGAACCTGCACTCCTTTGTTAAGAGGCGCGTGTCCTTACCATTGAGCTACCACCGCTCTTCCTTCTTTTTTCCTAACTGAAAAACTATTTGTATTAAAAATGATAAATAATTTTAATACGGTTTTTTTTTTTCTATACCAACCGAGCATCGTACGACACGGTCCCAGTAACCGTTTAAAATGTATATCCGTGGATACTGATAGTTATTATCTTAACTTTCTTACTTAGAACGATAGTCGAAGTTTAACATTGTCATCAACTAGCAGCGCCCCGCGGTTTCACTCGCGTAGGTCCCGTTCCGTGGGAATATGGAAATAAAAAATAGCCTACTAGCTTCTGCAAGCGGCGTTACTCGCCTGGTACATCGATGAAACATAGCTTATGTGTTATTCTAATGTATAGGCTATACTATTGTAAAGTTTCATCAAAATCCGTGCAGTACTTTTTGCATGAAAGTGTAACACATCCACACAAATTTTCGCGTTTATAATTAGTAAGATGTTACTCGCTGATAAAGTAGCTTTCTATTGGTGAAAGATTTTTTCAATCTAATCGGTCGGGTTTCCTAGACTAAGTATTAAATTAAAAACAATCAAATCTTTCCTCATATAATACATACATACATATATAGCATCACGCCCATAATCCCTGAAGGGTAGGCAGAGTCAAAGGGGCAGCATACCCCTTCAACCACATTTAGCCAAAAATAAAGCCGGGCTAGGTTAGATGAAATATTGTGAAAAAGCAGTGACAAGCGGCCAACCTGTCGCCTACACAATCACACACCCAAAATCCGATATACCATTAGTCGCCTTTTACGACATGCTAGGCAAGAACCACAGTTGGCAAACGCAGTTCCTCCTGTAATATTAGTGTATATTATCATCGTTCATATTTTTTTTCTATCGTCTCACGGTAACCCATGCTTGTTTCAGCGCAAAATGTCGATCCACATTAAGGATTCCGAGGACCTGAAGAACAGGCTGACGGAGGCCGGCGAAAAACTGGTGGTGATCGACTTCATGGCCACCTGGTGCGGGCCCTGCAAGATGATCGGGCCTAAACTAGATGAGATGGCCAATGAGATGGCCGAAGGCATCGTCGTACTCAAGGTCAGTCATAATTGTTTCGCTAGCCCGTTACTACCGCGTGGAATTTATAATAAATAACACATAACATAACATCTCGCTCATAATCTCCGAAGGGTTAGGCAGAGTCAAAGGGGCAGCAGGCCCCTTTAACCACATTCAGCCAAAAACAAAACTGGGCTGGGTTAGATGGAAAATTTTCAAAAAGTAGTGACAAGTGGCTAGCTCGTCGCCTACACAATCAAAAAAAAATTAATAAATTTTCCAGACTGACACACCAATTCACTAGTTCCAAACTAAGCTTATGCTTGTGCTGTGGATACTAGGTGAACGGTTAGACATACTTAAACGTTTATAAACATCCATGAGTCGAGTGCAGATATCCATGTCCATCACACGAAACATTTGCTTCTAGCGGGATTCGAACCCCCAACCCTTTGTTTCGTGGTCAGGGTCTCCGACTACACGACCGACAGTACCCGTTGGTCGTGTAGTTCCAAGAAACATTTATTTTTGCGCGGAGTTCTAATTGTTTACTTAAATAAAAGTAGTCTGAGTTGAAGCAACATAAACTTGTATCTTCCTGTAAATGTTCCGTTAAAATCCGTTTATAAAATAGCCGTGACAAATTGAAGAATTTTTTTGACTGGCCCATTGGTCGAGCGGTCAGAGACCCTGGCCACGAAACCAAGGGTCGTGGGTTCGAATCCCGCTATGGGCAAATGTTTCGTGTGATGGACATGGATATCTGTACTCAAGTCATAGATGTTTATAAATGTATTTAAGTAAGTTTATCCGTCCATCTAGTATTCATAGTACAAGCTTTACCCTTAGTTTGGAATAGGGAATTGGTGTCAGTCAAAAAAAAAGTATTTATATTTTACGTAATTTCATATGCATACAACGTTTTTTGCTCGATATTTATAACGGCAACAGGTAGACACTCGAAATATTCACAGAATATTTAGTTATTTAGCGGCTAATGTTGTAAAGATAATGGTATGGAACCCTTCGTGCACAAGTCGGATTCGCACTTGGCCGGTTTTAAAACTTGTAACCGTATTTTAAAATACGGCTTTACAAAAAAAATATCGTTAAATTTATTGCTATCAGTACAATGATAAGAGACCCCGGCGTACCATCCTCGCTCAAAATCGCTAGACAAATACCTACTTCAGTGTATAATCGTTATCTGTATGACTCGGCTACTTCAATAGCACTTCACACAAGTTTGTGATTAGGAACGCGATCGGCCATATACAACCCGTCGGTAATATCTGTGAATCTGGCTTTATGACGTCATGCTAGTCATGTCTCTAGGGCCTAAACGGGGCCTAGCCAATAGGCAAGATGACTAAAAAATCTGTTTAGTCCGTCAGTTAGATTATAAAAAAATATTGAAATATTGAACACGTTTTTTTTTTATTTATTCGTCAAACAAACATTTACGAAGATACAATGCATTCAAGTTGCGCGTGACGTCACACTTTCGTACAGTTTTTACGAAGCAGTGACGTCGCAAGCCCCCACTCCAAAACTTTGATGCTCTTTATCTTTGTGATTTTTTGTTACTTTGATAAAGCTAAAAATATGTGTAATATATTTGTATAATTTTACTGACGGACTAAATAGAATTATAGTTTTTTAATGCAGTCATCATTCCTATTTTAGGGGGTTTGCCTAATATTAGAATTTTGTGAATTTGAGGCAGAGAGACCCGAAATAAAGCGTGTGTATATGGCGCCATTGGCACACCCAGACAGTGGTTCTATAACCAAATTGGAAAATCTATACTAACACTTATTACTTAATATTATAAAGCTGAAGAGTTTGTTAGTATAAGGAACTACGATTTCGATTTGAAAAATTACTTCAGTGTTAGATAGTCCATTTATCGAGGAAGGCTATGGGCTATATAACATTAACCACAAACGCGGGTGAAACCGCATAGCTAGTTTTCAATAAAATGTCGGGTAAAGAGTATCCTCAACCGACGAGCATGCATAAAAAGACTAATGAATGTAGTTGAAATTAAAATTGTGGGCCAGAGTCTTGGCAGATGCAGTCTTACATTCCCTCAAATATGGTCGAGTGAAGCGATGGCTGACACATACGTCATAATTTGTGAACAAGTGCCAGCTTAAAGGTGATTTTCCACCAGAGGGGCGTGAAGAGAATTGAAATATGTATGGCAAATTTTCAATCCTCTCCTAGCGCATTTTTGCTGGATGGAATTTGTCATACATATTTCAATTCTCTTCACGCCTCGCCTCGTCTTGCCCCTCTGGTGGAAAATCTCTGCTGGTCTGCTCCGGTTTGCCTTTTACTTGGTCCGGTTTACTTTTTTCTTCATCGAACATTAACTGTATGACTTGGTATAAATATTAATACAATCTGTACGTTTTCACTTATATATTCAATCTGGCATTGAAAACTACCAACCAGTAGATGCGACATTCCGAAACGGTGGTAGATTCAAATTGTTCTATTTTGTAACTATTACTTGACGATTTACTAGTGCTTTTTTGAGGCCTACGTAAATAAAGATATTTTGAGTATTTTCCCTAATTCCTTTTTGACTTATATTCGTTCACAACTTTAAAATATAGACGCTACGATTTCCCGGAAAATTTGCTTGAGTTTGATGAAAAGATGTGATCTCTGCCTACCCCCATGGGAAAATGGCTATTTACATATTTATTTATACTCTGATTTTTATTAGATGGATATATTTTTTATTTTAGTGTCTATCTATAGAAACACGGCTTTAAAATGTCATAAAGGTGAATAAAATCGTCTGTACATAAACTACTATACAGAATGTTCATATTGATTTAGTTAATAATAGAGACCCGGAACGACCGTGTAGTTTGACCGCTTGCTGTGGTTTTTGCCGCAACTTGAGACAGACGATACGATATATTGTACTGTGTCTGTAAGACGTTTATTTATGTAATGTGCTTTGGTTTATTGGAGAGAGGTGGTAGCTCAATGGTAAGGACACGCGCCTCTTAACCGAGGAGTGCGGGTTCAAACCCAGGCACGTACGTCTGGATTTTTCAAATTTATGCACGTATTTATACCACTAGCTCGACGGTATAAATATGCTAACTAAACTTCACGCCACTTCTCTAGCGGGCGTGAAGTTTAGTTAGTTAGTTAGTTTAGCTCGACGGTGGAGGAAACACCGTGATGAAACCTGCAAATTCAAACAACTTTGGATTTGTAACCATGATCCAAAAATTGTCTGGTTCCCCTATCTTAGGGTTACGAAGGTCAGATCGGCAGTCGCTTCAATGTAATCACCATTCTCGCTAAATCCTGGATCATGGTATAACGGACCTCGTCTAAACACGAGACATAACGCAAAGAAAACAATACGTACATAGATTTGAAAAATCCTGAGGTACATGCCCTGCCCGGGTTTGAACCCGCACCCCTCGGTTAAGAGGCGCGTGTCCTTACCATTGAGCTACCACCGCTCTCAAACTAAATAGGTATAATGCCGTCACTTAAATCATGTTCCCAATACGAACGTGCAAAGACTGCTTACCCCTTCGCTGATTATGTATGTGAACGTCTCTAATTGTTTCCTGTATCTAATTCCAGGTGGACGTGGACGAGTGTGAAGACATCGCCACAGAGTACAACATTAACTCGATGCCCACGTTTGTCTTCGTGAAGAGCAACAAGAAGCTCGAGGAGTTCTCCGGGGCGAATGTGGACAAACTCAGAAACACCATCCTTAAGCTGAAGTAGGCACCCGGGCGGTGGCGCTAGCGGAGCGGGCGGCATACTACGACTTGGTGACAATGTGACGAGGAGTGTATACACTATTGAGGATCTTGGCGCATAAAATACACTGATAAGTTCTTTCTACGCTATCGTTTAAAATTACACTAGCAAAGATCTATCTACGGTTTCAAGTATTTTAAGGCAAAAATGTATAAGCAATGATGTACACTATCGGAGATCTTGGGCCTAAACGACAGTTAAGATCTATCGTTGCAGGTTTAGTATAGATACCCTATCGAAAATCTTCACGGACTCGATAACTGGAACCGTATCCTGCCAAGCCATATCGATACCAGAAGCATTAAATGCTAAACGCTAATCTGTCCATCCGCTTAGTAAGAAGTGCGCCCACGCACATTGTACCAAGTCGGGTCCTCTGTTCGTATACACTATGTGGTATGACACTGTTATAGCCTACTCCATCTACTATGAACTGCGTTAAGACACTTTATTGCGCGCGTTTTGGATAAAATATTATATACTTAACTTAACAATCGGATGCAATATGCCACAATGTAGTTTAAAGTGTATTTTCGCAAGTACACTTCTATGTAATGCTGTAAAATGTACAAAGTATATCCGAAACGCGCATTGCCTTATTTACGTAATGCGCTGGCACAACTTGTCATGTATTTGCGAGTGTAAAAAGTTCATTCACCCCAATAAATTCGCTAGCACCACTTGTATGTATAAGACTTGTGTTTAAAATCTATATTTTATCACGGACGCTTAGTTTGGGCATAATACACCCGTATTACACACTAATAATAATTATTGATAATAATAAAAAAAAGTATGTTGTATTTTTTCTTTTAGCAGATAGTGAAAGAATGTCTATGTATTTGAGGTCTATGCATTTATGGTTTTATGCACAAGTTTTGTTACGGGGATCACAACTGAGTGTTTTATCTTGAATGCAACGTCGAAGTGACATTTGGCCTTGTAATGTACGCCCCTCGGGACTACAGGAAGGTACACAATTTTTTTCCAAGTAGATGCATATTTTTGTAAGGAGTGTCTTATTAATTTTAACGCTTGCTGTGGAAACGTATGTTCGCTGCGCGTACAGCTACCCCGTCGTATTATTTTCGCGTATTTTTCACATTTATGTATGTTAAAAAGTATTGTTATTCCAATAAATATGGTCGAAAAATGGTTTGCTTTTATTTTATACCCCTTTTTTTAAGAAAATATTTAACTGCTAGGCGTGGTGTGTGCTGAGACGGAGCTCTTGGATCCTGAGGTTGAGAATAAAGTAAATTCACCCAAAAATTTAAAGACTAGTAAAAAAAGAAGGGACTCCGCCCCACTAACTAGACGTTGAGGCACCTGCGGAGCTCTAACTAGACACGCAACTTACATTACACATTGACAAACGCTCCCAAATGACTCCTATTGTCAGATTTCCGATATCTGGTATCCATGAGAATCTCGGTCTGAGTCAGAATGGCGGGTGTGCTATTGCATAATTGAATAAGTTATACATGAAAGGAATGTAGTATTATATACCTTTAATGAAATTCAATGTACCTCGATGAAACGGAAACAATTATAATAATAAAGTGAGCCGCGGTTCTTACGGTCTGAATAGCGGGTGTATGCTGATATTAATGTACTAGATAACTTTTAAGCATATAATATTTACAAGACGAATGTACCTTTAATGTACCTCAAAAAAATACACAGTCTGGATAAAAAGCGACTGGTGTAATAAGTAATAACGGGAAAATTAAGAAAACAAATTGTAACGCCTATGATTTTTTCATAGCACTTCTTTGAACTGGTACATTAGAAATTATTGTGTTTAGACTTCATAATGGATAGGTATATAATTCAATTAGCTTGTACCTTTTGAGATTTTAACGTAACTTATCAATAAATAAAAAATAAAGCACAAAATAAAGAAATAATAATTTATTCCAAATTAACAAATTAATACGTAGTACGTAGTAGGTATATTTTTATATATATACCTACTACGTATATTTTTTATTGTAAATTTATTACCAGTGGCACGTCATCAATACAAGTTACGTTAAAATCTCAATAGGTACAAACAAATTGAATGATATACCTATCGATTATGAAGGCTAAACACATTATGTTGCCTAATGTACCAGTCCAAAAATTTCTATGAAAACAATCATAGGCGTTACAATTTGTTTTCTTAATTTTCTGGTTTTTACATATTACACCAGCCGCATTTTATCCAGATTGTGTATTTTTATGAGGTACATTAAAGGTACATTCGTCTTGTAAATATTATATAACTAAATGTTATCTAGTTCTTTAATTATCAGCATACACCCGCGGTTCAGACCGTAAGAACCGCGGCTCACTTTATTATTATAATTGTTTCCGTTTCATCGAGGTACATTGAATTTCATTTAAGATTCTGACCCACACGAATCTCGTTCACACAGCAAAGGGGTGTCGCGTACTTTAAATATATATTTAGCATGAACGCAGCCCTGAACAAAAAAGCTAGCCAATCCATGAATACTTTGTTCATTTAGCAATAGAAAATGTATGATAAAGCCGAATTTATTATATAATTTATTATTTATATTTAGTTAGTTTTTATAAAGGATACACTAGGATAAAATAAAACCAAAAAATATATAGACTACATACCTATACATACGCTTTATTAATAAATTTGTCCCTAAATTTATATTTTCACTAATACAATGGTGACATAAAAAAGGATACTTTACAATAATGTAAAAAAACAGTCAGATTGAGAACCTCCTCCTTTTTTTTGAAGTCGGTTAAAAATAAAATTATATGGAACTTAACTTTATAATCTAATGTATTATATTTAAATATTCAATGAGGTAGTTTCCTACTGAACACTGAACACTTTGCTGTCACTATATGGATTAGGACAAGATAATGCAAATAAACTAAATACTTAAAGCTGATTTTTCAACAGTCAAAACAAACCAATAATGTTCATACAAGCTAACTTATGAATGCATTTAAATAATGTTACCGATAAAAACATTCAACATTAGGTGTATACTATTCTACTGTTTTTAATTGACTGATAAAAAATCAGCACAAATAATATCGAATTATAATTAAATATATGATTTTTTTAACAAGGAGGTTAACCAACAAAAGAATAGGCTCTTGAGACAATCTTTTCAAATATAAGTAATTTCGGTAAATGTAAATTTGTAAATTTTCGGTAGCTGTGATATAATTATTGCTATAAACAAGACCTACTTTCGGTTAACCATACGTTAAGAAATCTACGCGTGGGGACAACACAAACGCTTTAATTTGTATGTATATGTTACAGTAGAATACAAACAGAATCAAAACATGATACAAAATCAATAAGAGAAAACATACATAGGCCGCAACTTTGTATATTTATCTTCTTATAAAACAAGTGGTTTGAAATTAACTGTATAAGTAATAGTCCTATATGGGCTGGACTCGGTCCCAAGCCGTTACCAGTCATTAATAACTGCTGACCTGGTGATGCAGCCCAACAAACACACTTATAATTAATTAGTTCACTATAAAACCCACAAACATATTCTTTTGGGGCCACTTCTGTCCGAACTAGACATCGCGGCGTCGTGACTCACCGCGACGAAGGGGCCGCGGCCAGCAGGTGCGCCCGCGGCGGCCCGCTACTCATCGCCCACTCCGGATCCCACCTTCAGAGCGACTGCACGTCATAGTCCCTTTACCTATTTATTGTATCTATCGATCTTAAATACAATCATTATATACAGTCCATCTTTAATTATCTCGAAGTCCCAACATAATGTAATAGTCTACATCTGAACATCTTTACGTCAGGGGCAATTTTATCATAAAAAAAACAGTTAACAAATATTTTGAATGTATATTAATGGAGTTTAAGTGGATTGAAGTGTTTATGGGCACAGATTCATACCGACTATATACACAAAACCATAAGGCAGACGATATTAGCACTATCAGGACCTGAAACAAAGAAAATATATTAAATCAATACTACTTTCAGACAAGCACGGGCATTGCCTAATCCACATATGATAATGGTATAAATATTACGTTACGATAAATATCCACGATTCGAATACAAGTGACCATTTCATCACATGAATATTCTTATGAAGAACCGCTGTCTAATGGTGCATCTGGCGCTGACTTTGCTGCCGGTTTTACCGGCGGCCTGCGGTTTTGTTTGCTTCTTGAAACCCTTTCAAGGTTCCATAACCATTCAGGGTTCCATAAGTAATTTTTTTGATACTTATCTATAAATAAAAGTAATGCACTATCATTCCAATTAAATTCTGTCATTTTGTTATTTATAAGTACAACATTATGTTGTATTTAATAAGAAATATGTTCCGTGTCGAAGCCGCAAGCGAACTGGTCGCAGTCATTTAAAAGCCGCGCGACGCATGTAACGCCGCGCGTGCGCCGCCGGCCATATGTGGATGCACCATTAGAGGTTATCCATAATATTAAAGACTCCTGAGGATGAAGTCGTGACAAGTGGCCAGCTTCGTCGCCCAAAAGGCGACGAGCTGGCCACTTGTCACGACTTTCACAATTTTCCATTTAACCAAGGCCAGTTTCATATTTTGCCTGAATGTGTTCTGCCCCTTTGACTCTGCCTACCCCTTCGCGGATTACGAGCGTGATACCAAGTATGTATGTATTATACCCGCAGATTGCTAATGCGCCTGGCCGCCATATTGGTGACGTAATCGTGACGTATCGAACACTCAGTACCGTTCGCAAAACTGAGCAGCGAGTATTGCGGGTGACGTCACGTGGGTGTTGATCAGACAAGGTCCCAGCGCATTAGCAATCTGCGGGGATTATAAGTATGTACGTACGGTGTTGTTACCGTGTGGGCGGCTAGTCGCGGCTAGTCGCGGCGCTTCTTGGCGTGCGCGTCGTGCTTGTCGTGGTGGTCGCGCTTGCGCGCAGACTTGTCCGTGCGCTTGACCTCGCTCAGGAACCGGTCCAGACCGAACGGGTCGAAGTCCGCCTGCGCCGTCGCCGCCTGCACACAATATAATAGAATAAAGCGCTTTTTAACTATGTATGGGATGATTGCTAAAAACTGAGAAGAAATAAACGGTAGCAACTTGGTCTGCCTCACTGAAGACCCTGGGGTCCTCGAATGTCACAACTGCACCTACGACCTCGATCGAGGTGAGATCCCGAGGGGCCCCCTAAACTCAATAGGATTAAGACGGGGGCCCTTAACTCAATTCAGCTGGGGCTGAAAAGGACCTCTCCAGGGGCTCTTGACTCAATAGGGTAAGATCTAGTTCCAGCGTCAACGGGAGCCCTAAACAAAATAGGGCTTAAGGTAATTCCTGCCCTAGAGGGCCCGGAGCCCCGGACGTCAGATGGGCTCAATCCGCCACCGAAACGAATGGTTGATAAATCATCAGCCCAATACCGAATAGTGCTGACTATTCGTGACAACATTACCACAGATGGTCACAGGTCTTACCGGAGGCTCGTGCGAGGCGGAGGGCGCGTCCCTCTCGAACTGAACAGGACCAGCGCGGGAGGCGCCGCTGCTGGTGCCAGCGAACTCCTTGTCCGCCACGAACCTGCGACAGAAACATAGCATAACAACTGGAGACGAGGAGAGTGGAAGATAATGTGCACAATAGCCCATGTTAGTCTGGGAGTTCTGGGACTCAAATAATGTACCAATTGTGTTGCGCCTTGTATGTCGTAAAAGGCTCATGTCTGTCTTGTTGTGATTTAAATATAGACTACTAGCGACATCTATGCTATGTAATTTTGTGTCAAATGTATTCTGGAGGTAGAAAAATAAGGTGTTTAGATTACACTGAGTAACCGACTCGTCTATATTATGTGTTGCGTTGCGCCACGGCTAGTACCAGTACAGTATAATGACGTCACACGTCACGTGTCGTGTGACGCCCCCTCACCTGCGCGTGTTGACGAGCTGGTCGATGTCGCCGTAGTTGTCCTTGTCGGCGTGGCGCGACGGGCGGTAGATGTGCGCGCCCACGTTGTCCTGGTTGCGCCACGGCTAGTACCAGTACAGTATAATGACGTCACACGTCACGTGTCGTGTGACGCCCCCTCACCTGCGCGTGTTGACGAGCTGGTCGATGTCGCCGTAGTTGTCCTTGTCGGCGTGGCGCGACGGGCGGTAGATGTGCGCGCCCACGTTGTCCTGGCTGCGCCACGGCTTGTACCAGTACAGTATAATGACGTCACACGTCACGTGTCGTGTGACGCCCCCTCACCTGCGCGTGTTGACGAGCTGGTCGATGTCGCCGTAGTTGTCCTTGTCGGCGTGGCGCGACGGGCGGTAGATGTGCGCGCCCACGTTGTCCTGGCTGCGCCACGGCTTGTACCAGTACAGTATAATGACGTCACACGTCACGTGTCGTGTGACGCCCCCTCACCTGCGCGTGTTGACGAGCTGGTCGATGTCGCCGTAGTTGTCCTTGTCGGCGTGGCGCGACGGGCGGTAGATGTGCGCGCCCACGTTGTCCTGGTTGCGCCACGGCTAGTACCAGTACAGTATAATGACGTCACACGTCACGTGTCGTGTGACGCCCCCTCACCTGCGCGTGTTGACGAGCTGGTTGATGTCGCCGTAGTTGTCCTTGTCGGCGTGGCGCGACGGGCGGTAGATGTGCGCGCCCACGTTGTCCTGGCTGCGCCACGGCTTGTACCAGTACAGTATAATGACGTCACACGTCACGTGTCGTGTGACGCCCCCTCACCTGCGCGTGTTGACGAGCTGGTCGATGTCGCCGTAGTTGTCCTTGTCGGCGTGGCGCGACGGGCGGTAGATGTGCGCGCCCACGTTGTCCTGGCTGCGCCACGGCTTGTACCAGTACAGTATAATGACGTCACACGTCACGTGTCGTGTGACGCCCCCTCACCTGCGCGTGTTGACGAGCTGGTCGATGTCGCCGTAGTTGTCCTTGTCGGCGTGGCGCGACGGGCGGTAGATGTGCGCGCCCACGTTGTCCTGGCTGCGCCACGGCTTGTACCAGTACAGTATAATGACGTCACACGTCACGTGTCGTGTGACGCCCCCTCACCTGCGCGTGTTGACGAGCTGGTCGATGTCGCCGTAGTTGTCCTTGTCGGCGTGGCGCGACGGGCGGTAGATGTGCGCGCCCACGTTGTCCTGGCTGCGCCACGGCTTGTACCAGTACAGTATAATGACGTCACACGTCACGTGTCGTGTGACGCCCCCTCACCTGCGCGTGTTGACGAGCTGGTCGATGTCGCCGTAGTTGTCCTTGTCGGCGTGGCGCGACGGGCGGTAGATGTGCGCGCCCACGTTGTCCTGGTTGCGCCACGGCTTGTCGTACACGTTATACGCCTCGTCGTCGCCGTAGCCTGCGGGACGACAGTACGGTTAATGACCTTTACGGCGGACCTCTAGTGGAATTACATTATCGTTATATTAAAGAGCTTCAAAAAACAGTTTGTCAATCGTTAGTACAAGATACCGTTAAGAATTTCAGTACATAGTTACAAGTTCATATGCATCATATATAAAAATTTGTATTAAGATTATTAGTGTCTTAGTGGAGTGGAGTACTGCACTGAAACGTGTTAAATTTTCCACCAGATTAGAGGGGGGGGGGGGGGGGGTTGTGATATTACTAGCATTGGCGAGAGGAAATCAACTGTCCTTCCCCATTTTGAACCTCACATGGTACCTAAAACAGATACAAGTTATTGAGATACGGCTGTTAGTTAGTTGGATGTAAATGATCACTACTACAGTGATAATTCAAACCACTTTAGCTCCGTCCAGAAGGTAATTAGGTTTTTGGGACGCCTATTAGCCGTGCCCTTGTGTCACTCACGCTGCTGCAGTGTAGTAGTACGTGATACTCACCGCTGTCCATGCCCTTGCTGTTGTTGAAGAGCCTCTGGTCGAACATGCCCTCGGCGCCCTGCGTCGACTTGGCCGGCATGCCCAGCGCGATCTGCTCCGAGATGTCGCGCTCCCGGTCCTTCACCAGCTTCGACCTGGAGGTGGAAAACTAACGATATAATAATGGTATAGATAATTGATGGTACCAATGGCTTTGTGATCTGATATGATGTGATCTGTGGGCTAGGATTAAAAAATGTATCAAATGCCTCGTGAGAGTTAAAGGACTTAAAGTAAAAAGAAGAGTTAAAGGACTGTGACTTGAAGGAATATAAGAATGTTCGCATCTTGGTCCTAAAAATATATATGTACGAAAATGCATTCGGTAGTGACCCTGTCCCATGCGCCAAGAGTTGTGAGTTCGATCTCCACCCAGGACAAACATTCGTATGGTGAATACTTGTGTTTGTTCTGTGTCTGGGTGTTATTTAAGTATATATTTGTAATACCACTGTTGATTCTGATATCCGTAACGCAAGTGCTTAAGCTACTTACCTTGGAATCAGATCAATGTATGTGATGTAGTTTGATATTTATTTATTAATTTTAAAAGTTGCTCAATTTCAATTGGACATTTAGCTAAACACTTTAGCTGATTGTCTAAAATAAATTTCACTGTAGATATAATTTCGTTGTATGTATCATTATGCAAATTAAGGCCATTCGAATATCACGTTAACAGAATTTTAGCTTAACCCTCATCATTGGCATTAAAAAAAAAAAAAGCATGCACCGTTTGGGGCGCCATAATCAGACAGACTTCATCTCCGGTTCTACAGAATCTTAGATTAAGGTTTTGCCCAGCTTCATTAACAAGACATTCAGCCCCAGCGCGGAAAAGTCTCGAAGAAACAAGGTTGACCGGAGTTCTAACCAGCTTCATTCAGTGTAGCTGTTCCAAGGTTACACTTTACAAACATCTCACCTCTTGTCGGGCGCGGCCCGGGCGAGGTTCCTCTCCCTCTGGCGCTCCTTGTGGCGGTCAGTCCGCAGCTTGTCGCGCTCGGCCGCCGTCAGCCCCGACTCGTCCACCTCGCCCACCTCCTGCTCCTCCGACGGGGCGCGGATGCCTGGAATGAGGTGGCTGTTAATGGATACTAGTGTTGTGTTCGGATTTCGATAAATAAAATGTGCCGTACATCACAACTCACGCGCAGGTGCTCCTCCTTGCGCTCCTTGTCGCGCTGCGCCAGGCGCCGCTCCAGCTGCGCGCGCGCCTCCACTCCTCGCGCGCCTCGCGGCCGCGTGTACATCACAACTCACCAGCCCGGTGGTCCCTGGCCCGCTGCGCCAGCACGCGCAGGTGCTCCTCCTTGCGCTCCTTGTCGCGCTGCGCCAGGCGCCGCTCCAGCTGCGCGCGCGCCTCCACTCCTCGCGCGCCTCGCGGCCGCGTGTACATCACAACTCACCAGCCCGGTGGTCCCTGGCCCGCTGCGCCAGCACGCGCAGGTGCTCCTCCTTGCGCTCCTTGTCGCGCTGCGCCAGGCGCCGCTCCAGCTGCGCGCGCGCCTCCACTCCTCGCGCGCCTCGCGGCCGCGTGTACATCACAACTCACCAGCCCGGTGGTCCCTGGCCCGCTGCGCCAGCACGCGCAGGTGCTCCTCCTTGCGCTCCTTGTCGCGCTGCGCCAGGCGCCGCTCCAGCTGCGCGCGCGCCTCCACTCCTCGCGCGCCTCGCGGCCGCGTGTACATCACAACTCACCAGCCCGGTGGTCCCTGGCCCGCTGCGCCAGCACGCGCAGGTGCTCCTCCTTGCGCTCCTTGTCGCGCTGCGCCAGGCGCCGCTCCAGCTGCGCGCGCGCCTCCACTCCTCGCGCGCCTCGCGGCCGCGTGTACATCACAACTCACCAGCCCGGTGGTCCCTGGCCCGCTGCGCCAGCACGCGCAGGTGCTCCTCCTTGCGCTCCTTGTCGCGCTGCGCCAGGCGCCGCTCCAGCTGCGCGCGCGCCTCCACTCCTCGCGCGCCTCGCGGCCGCGTGTACATCACAACTCACCAGCCCGGTGGTCCCTGGCCCGCTGCGCCAGCACGCGCAGGTGCTCCTCCTTGCGCTCCTTGTCGCGCTGCGCCAGGCGCCGCTCCAGCTGCGCGCGCGCCTCCACTCCTCGCGCGCCTCGCGGCCGCGTGTACATCACAACTCACCAGCCCGGTGGTCCCTGGCCCGCTGCGCCAGCACGCGCAGGTGCTCCTCCTTGCGCTCCTTGTCGCGCTGCGCCAGGCGCCGCTCCAGCTGCGCGCGCGCCTCCACTCCTCGCGCGCCTCGCGGCCGCGTGTACATCACAACTCACCAGCCCGGTGGTCCCTGGCCCGCTGCGCCAGCACGCGCAGGTGCTCCTCCTTGCGCTCCTTGTCGCGCTGCGCCAGGCGCCGCTCCAGCTGCGCGCGCGCCTCCACTCCTCGCGCGCCTCGCGGCCGCGTGTACATCACAACTCACCAGCCCGGTGGTCCCTGGCCCGCTGCGCCAGCACGCGCAGGTGCTCCTCCTTGCGCTCCTTGTCGCGCTGCGCCAGGCGCCGCTCCAGCTGCGCGCGCGCCTCCACTCCTCGCGCGCCTCGCGGCCGCGTGTACATCACAACTCACCAGCCCGGTGGTCCCTGGCCCGCTGCGCCAGCACGCGCAGGTGCTCCTCCTTGCGCTCCTTGTCGCGCTGCGCCAGGCGCCGCTCCAGCTGCGCGCGCGCCTCCACTCCTCGCGCGCCTCGCGGCCGCGTGTACATCACAACTCACCAGCCCGGTGGTCCCTGGCCCGCTGCGCCAGCACGCGCAGGTGCTCCTCCTTGCGCTCCTTGTCGCGCTGCGCCAGGCGCCGCTCCAGCTGCGCGCGCGCCTCCACTCCTCGCGCGCCTCGCGGCCGCGTGTACATCACAACTCACCAGCCCGGTGGTCCCTGGCCCGCTGCGCCAGCACGCGCAGGTGCTCCTCCTTGCGCTCCTTGTCGCGCTGCGCCAGGCGCCGCTCCAGCTGCGCGCGCGCCTCCACCGCCTCGCGCGCCTTGCGGTCGGCGATGTACAGCGCCTCGGCGAGCTTCGAGAAGTTCTCGTTGATGTGCACCTGCTGCAGTCCGCGCCCGTCGGCAGCCAGACGCTTGTCCAGCGGGATCGTGTAGCCTGACAAACGGACACTATTGTCAAACATAATAGTAATATCCTCCTCATCGATTTCGGTCCCAATAGCCAATATCAACAAAAATATTATACAAGTGCGCAAACATGTAGAGACGGCAACCCGTCATGACCAGAGAAATATAAGAACCGTGATTAGGGCCCTTACACATTGCGACTTTTTGCAGCGATAGAAACGCGCGTTTGACAGTCGCGCCCCAGCGGTCAACATGAATCTGTATCGATTCATACAAGCCTTCAAATCGATAGAACGCGCGCTTGTAGCGTTTGCTGCATCGCGTTTGCTTCGAAGCAGCCGCGCGTGAGAAGTGATGCACACGCACGTTTGTTTTATACTACTACTCATCGCGCTGTGGCTGTCCACGCAATAGTGAACGTTTTGTGTCGTTGCGTTTGTATCGATGCTGTATCGTATTTGAATAGAAATAGAAATAGGAAACATTTCATCATCTTCCTAGCGTTATGTCCCGTGATTAAACGGGGTCCACTTAGACCATGATCCAGGATTTAGCGAGTCAGGTAATTACATTGAAGCGACTGCTAGTATGACCTTCGTAACCCTAAGATAGGGGAACCAGACAATTTTTGGATCATGGTTACAAATCCAAAGTTGTTTGAATTTGGAGGTTTCAAAACGTACAAAGATTTGAAAAATCCAGAATTACGTGCCCGGGTTTGAACCCGCACTCCTCGGTTAAGAGACACGTGTCCTTACCATTGAGCTACCACCGCTCTAAATAGGAAACATTTATTGAACATTAAATAATACAGACATATAAGACACAAACATACATCAAGTTATGGCCAACAAGATGCGGGCCTCAGCATGTGTTGCAGCAACCTTAGAGTCGGGAACGTATCACAGCAGCTACGCGGCCAACTACCGAATCGCGACTGTATCGTTGCTTTTAGTAAACACGGTGTAAAGGTATTTTGCGACTGTATCGATGCTGCATCGAGACTGAATCACGTCTTTTTCGCTGCAAAAAGTCGCAATTGTAAGGGCCCTTAGGGTCTATGCTTTCAAAAAGATAGACCTATGAATTTAGTATAGAATAAATAAACATTGATAGTGATCATTGGGATGTTGCCACCATTTATATTTAATTTGGAAATATTAATTCTGAAAAATTAAGTCAGTTTACAAAAACTGCTTAATATTAAGTCAGTTGACTATACAAACTAGTGACGTCACACGTTGACAAGCCCATACAAAATCTATGAAGTGATTTCGTTTTGACAGCTCTTAAAAAGTATCTCAATTGACTAGCCAGTCAACATCCCTATTGGTGGTTTTATCTTACCTTTAGCGTTCTTCCAGTGCGACACGCACGGAGGCACCTTCCAGTCCCGCTGCTGTTTGACGGAGACGCGCCGCGGCGGCGAGTGCAGCACGGGCGCCGGCGGCGACGGCGCCGCCCGCGGGATCTTCTTGTTGATCTGAAACCGCGGGGGCTCCATCGGGTCCAGTTGGGCCTCCACCATCCTGTAGTTGACTTACGATTAGGATTAACCATGTCAGGGGCCATTGCCGACGGTTCTAGTTAGTTAGTTGTTTCCCGCACTTAGCCTCGTAAGTAAGCAGTTGTACGTTCCGAGAGTTCTATTGAAATGGTTAATCCTGATACTCATAATGACAAGAGATGATGCCCCGATAGAAGGCCTAGAGCCTACAGGCAGTTGCCCAATTAGATTACGGAACCAAAAAGATACAAAACAGAGAGTAAGAGAAAAATAAGCAAAGAAAGAAAGAGAGAAAGTGGGCTAAAGAGATAGTTAAGGAAAGAGTTAGAGAGAGAGTGATAATTAAAATAAGCTTAAAGATATGAAGGGTTAAAGAGAGGATTAAAGAAAACTGGTAAATGGGGGAGGATTAAAGACGGAAGGTGAAAGAGAAAGAGTGAGAGCGACGAAGGAAAACGAACCTGATAACTCTTTGCTTGGCGCCAGAGTTGAATGCGCCTCCCTGCTGCGCCGGAGTGTAGCGGATGTACTGCGCAGGCGCCTAGAACGAACGATCACTATCAACGCGCTTAGTAATCGCTTCCTCTTCTCCGTCAATGTCAGAGAAGATATTGTGATCACTATGTAAGCTTGTGACCAGGATTACGTATCAGCTAGCGTTATATCTTATGCTGAGTCGGGGTCTATGCCTAAGACAATGGTCCTGGATTTAGACAATAAATTGTCTGGTTACACATGTGTCTGGGTTTAAACCAGCATCCCTTGCATATGAGGCACTTGTATTTACCATTGAGCTATCACAGCTAATGTGACTGAGATTATGTATTTAGAAAACATCAAAATGAACACAAATAACAGCAGAGTTTGAATTTGCAAAACTTGGATTTATGGCTTGTCGCTGACCATTAGATTATGTAGATGAATGTGATAAATAATATTGTTATATTTACTAAATAGTTAAAACAAATAAATTATATAATTGTAAAGAAAACTCACAGATTTGGGTGCAGCTTTAACCGGCATAGCAGCAGATATTTTAGCATTGGTCAACTTCTCTAATGCCAGCTTCGTCCTCTCCGTGATATCCTGGATATCTTCGTCATCTGGTTTCTGAAGGGCGGCGTCATCTTCCGCAAGAACTTCAGATGGCAACAGGTCCGTAAGTTTGGAATAGATAATCTGTGGATCAAACAAAACATTACAAACAAATGCCAATGAAGTATATCCTGGAAATTAAACTTCAAATTCCTTTTTAATATTTTTCCCTTCGGCCTACAAATGATGGATGTAAATGGATATTGGAATAGGAGATACATAAAAATACCAATATTAAAATAATAATTACATTAGAAATTTCTTATAGGTCAGAGCCTGATTATATACCATCATTTTCATTTAACAGGTTTACAAAAGGTTGGACAACCATGATCCATGTAACTCCATCAACAACATAGGCCCAGGATCAATAAGTATAGTGGTACCCCAAATTACATTTGACTGTAATCAAGTGTATATTACTAATAATGTTGCCAGGCAACTTTATTTAGTAATTACATACCTTATCAGCCCCGTGTCCTTGCCTTGCGATTGCCGAGTATTTAACCTTGCCTGTCTCATCTAGCTGCACAGCCAGGGCATTGGAGGTGCTCTCCTTGCCGCGGGCTCCCATGCCCAATGGGTATTGAGCTACGTGGATCTCCGGGAAAGCACCACCATCTGAAGGAGTTTATGTCAATTACAAACTAACTAGCTTCACGCCGTTTCCGCAGCAGGGAAAGCAGATAGAACCAAACGCCATATGACACAGTTCTCAGACACATCAATTATAATATTAAATAATGTTACAATGAGTACATAAGGGGCCATCCATAAATTACGTCACACGTAAAAGGGGGAGGGAGTGGGTCTACGAACTGTGGCATGGTGTGACAAGCGGTGCGAGGCGTCCTAAGTTTCAAGACATCATATTTCAAAATCTAATATATGATGATGTAAAATTGCAAAACTTGTGATGTCACACTAGGAAGGGGGGGGATATCACAATAATAAGTGTTTGTTTTAAAAACTCACCGCCAAAATCTTCTTCTGACCGAGGCACCCATCCTTTCCTTTGCCCGTAAGGGGGGACACTAGTCTGTGAAACTACTAGAGCGCTACCAACACGCTTGGCCTTCAGCTCGTCATCACGATCCCACACTTGCTGCGTAGGCGCAGGCAGTAAGCTGAAATAACAACAAAAAAGTCTATAATAAATGTCTCAACCATAAGATATACGGCCTTCTACTCTCAACCTTACACTAACGTAACCTAATATTTATTTATTTATATAGAAATCAGCCGTTAGCAGGGTGATTTGAAGAAACAAATTGATATGGAATTATAGAACTGGTAGGTACAATGTAACCAAAAATCTGTTGTATATTGATGCAATAAACTAGCTTACAGGCTACAAATGAGTAAAATATATAATAGGCCATGAATTAACTACAAGTTACTTAAGATGAAATGAAATTGAGGTAAAAAACGCTCAATATGATTTATTTTGAGAGGTAAACAGCATATCACAATGACGAAAAAAAAGAGTGCATTGGACGCATGTACACAATAAAGTTATTACAGACCATTATAATTATGGATAAAATGATGTATTACTACATTACTAGATATCTGGGAAGTAATATATTTTTATTAATGCTAAGATTAAAAACATACGCACCTTGTCAACGACGCCATTTTTTTTGACTGACTGATGATGACTGATAAGGTTTCGTTCGGAACTTTTGACCACGACATTATATTTTGTAGTAAAGTTAGACTTTGGTAGAAAAACGTGAAGCCATATCCTTTCCATGCACAATTTGTATTTTATTATTTTAAAAGTCAAACTACAATTTTCACCTTAGGCTTAAGCTAAAATACTATGTAGTAGTTGCCTTTACCACACAACTATGTTATTGTTATCGACTTCGTTCATAGATATTTTCGAAGGTCGTTCATACATATTTTCGATAATAAAATTTATATTACTCGTGTAACTTTCCAGAACTAGTTAATAATTGAAGACAGGGAAAGGAAAAAAATCTTTACACAATATCGATATTAATCATTTTTGTATAGCAGATTGTTCGTATAGAACATTTGGTCGTCTCCATATGTTTCAGTACTCAGAGGTGTAAATGGATCTCTGAGTACTGAAACACAATGAGACGACTTAATGTTCTTAAATATTGTATTTATAAACCTCTATCTATCTATTTATAACAACTCTACAATACTGCACGTAAAAAGAGACAACAATATATTTGACTTAACTATTTTCGGTAACATCATCAAGTGACGTCATAGAAATACCTAAGTGAAGCCGGCTTACCATTTTGGTTTCTCGCTTTAAGTTGTCAATGTCAGTGGAATTTGCGGTGTATTGTGCCAATATTGATAAAATTTGTGATTATAACATAATCTAACTTGTAACATTCAAAAACATCGTCATAAATAAATTATTCAGAGACTTAAACTATGTAAATAAGTAAAGTACTACACAAAGGCGCCATATTTGTTTCTCACTCAAATTGGGCTTCACTTTTTCGTAGTTATGCCATCTCCATTAGTTTTAGTACTCAGAGAAATGGATGGACAGGGAAGAAAATAATGTGAAAGAATGGCAATGGACTAAATTTCATTTGATATTAGCTACAGGGATGCGAACGTTTAGTTGATGTTGCTTATTCAGATATGATTTTTCTATTGATACCGTAATAGTCGAATCGATTTTTCAACTAGTGCGTGATCGACTTTAGATCTGAAATAATGTTTCAAATCAGTCCAGTAGTTTCGGAGCCTATTCAATTTAACAAACAAACAGTCAAATCTTTCCTTTTTTAAAACATAAATTATTAAATACTTAATTTATTGAATAATTTAATTCATTTCTATGGTACACCTTTACCTATAGGTTTTTATTGCGTTTAATTTTTTTTACAAAGATATCATGAATTATACTGTCTCAAAGTCCTTAAATATATATATTTATATTATTTAAAAAAAAAATTACAACGATAATGAAAATATCACTGTTAAAATTTTGATGAATAAAGTTGGTTTTATCACAAAATTAATCTAATAAAAATGTTAAACGATTTATGGAAATTGAAAAAGCATCTGTCATTTTCGTATATAAATGAAGTAGGCTGCGAACGTCCCTCTTTTATAACCTCAAAAATGCGCGAGAAGTATCACAGTCTGATGATGAAGTGAGCTTATTTTATCTTTTATTGGTGCAAAGTGAACATTTTTCCACTATGCCATCGAAAAAAAGAAAATACAATGCCAGGTTTCCTGCGGTAAGTCGAAAATGTCCAGTAAAAGCTTAGCAATATTGGAAAATGTATTGTTGTTTTCATCTACAAATTTGAAGAGATTGGTGATATCATGACTTTGTTTATTTGTAGGGGCGAATCAAGAAGATTATGCAGACAGACGAGGATGTGGGGAAAGTCGCTCAGGCAGTGCCGATAATAATTTATATCCTTTTGAATGAACTATTATACCCATTAACATTTGATGCTTTAGCTATCCCAAACAATGAGCTATAGATTATTGTAAAAGGAATCTAATAAGCTACGGTGATGATATGGGTTTGGTGAAGTAGGCATAAATATATGATCGTTTTGATTTGGCTCATTTTCAGTCTACATATCTCATATTGTATTATGTAAAATGATTCCATTGGTTTTAGTTTATGTAATAGCCATAGGTTTGTCTGGATTATTTATTTGCTTTATAGGCATTTTATAGGGTTAATAAGGCCAGCAGTGTGAATTATTATTAACCTTATTAACTGTTTGCAAAACAACTGAGTTCATTACCTAGTAGGTCCTTAACCACTAATATATAATTTCAATACAATAAAGGATCTTGAGGCTGCAGCAACACACATTGCAACAGGGGTAGGAATAAGATTAATCTGCTTCTGGTGGGAAGTGGGCTGGCTGGAATAACTGGCTGCCATGGCTCACATACAATGGTCCACTCTAAGGACTAAGTGCGGAAACCATCACCGCCAACATAGAATATAGAACAGGGGTAACCTGACCAAGATTGACGGGGGGACTTGATATTGTGCGATTTGGGGGCACATGATTTTATATGCCACTTTTTGAGCCGTTCATTAGTGATGATGTCCACCTGTTGTTGGAGTAATTAGCTTTCCTCGATTACAACTACCGGAGAGGAATACTCATGATTAATGTTTTGAAGTCAAGAAAAGGAATTGCTAGCTTAATTTTCTCATATCAATCGGTTGGGATACCTTCTTCTTCTAGTCTTTTAGTATAATATATAAAATTCTCGTGCCAAAGTGTTAGTTGCCATACTCCTTAGAAATGGCTTAATAGATTTTGATGTAATTTTATATGTATACTCAGTAGGTCTGAGAATCGGTTGTTATTTTTCATACCTTTCAGTTATAAGGGTGGTCCACCCCAAAAGGTTTTTTTTTATACTTTTATTTGTGATGTGGCATGTAAAAAACAATACAACTAGGGTTGTATTGTTTTTTCACCCTTCTACCACCAACCCATATTTTTTAATAGCGATATTAGTAATTTAACAAATTTTAACATTGGTTGATTCGCCTGATAGATAACTGATCAAATATCACTTAATCAGTTAGGTATTTACCAGGCGTCTACCAGTGTCGCTGCTCACCCAGTAAACAGCATGGAGTATGACTGAGCTGAGATGGAAGCCGGTCTCCTGTCTTTTTTTATCTCGAGAACGGGGCGGTACGAAGTACGCCGGGACAGCTAGTTATTATTATACTAGCTTCTGCCCGCGGCGTTGCGCGCGTGGCTAGTCAATGAAACATAGCTTATGTGTTATTCTAATGTATAAGCAACACTATTGTAGAGTATCATTAAAATCCATGCAGTACTTTTTGCGTGGACGAGTAACAAACATCCACACATCCATCCATCCATACGAATTTTCGCGTTTTAAATACTTATTACATATTAAGATTTCAGAACATGAGACCGAGATTTAGTCGATTTATCAACCTGTAGTTTGTTTGTACGCGTCGTTCAATCATTGTCGTACAGCCACACCGACAAGCTTATCAAATACCTATTACTCAGACCCCATTCAACTGTCTGCGATAGTGTTGTCGAAGTGTCGATATTCAATTATCGAAAGATTAGCGGCCGCCCGACTTCGCTTGCGTATATACATAGCTAAGTTGTTTCTAATCTTCTTTATACCGCGACTCCCTTAACAGGTTGTAACTTTTTTGATGCCCTTCGAAAATAAACTCTTTAAGAGTAGGGCTGCCAGGTCGCCAAACCTAATAGCCGGACAGACCAGCCAGTTTGGCCGGACACCCTACATTATTGACGGACGGACGCGACGGATAGTCGACTCTCCTGCGCTCGGCCACGCTCGGCATTCGCTTATTTGCGAAATGTAATAAGCCTAACAAAAGCCGGACACCGTTTATTTCGGCCGGACACGCAATCAAAAAGCCTAACTATGTCTGGCTTTATCCGGACGCATGGCAACGCTATTTAAGAGGTATTAAGATTGTTTTATTTATATTTTTATAATGAAGAAAGTTGCTAAAATTTTAGTCTTAATTATTTGTTTTAATATACGTAACAATACAAAACCCTTATTCGGCCCAGCTATTTTCGTAATCGGAATCAGCTTAATTCCTGATTCAGTCAGGTGCTAGAGGGTACATACATTTTGAATAGGGTTGCCACATTCTTCTTCTTCTTCTTCAGCTTCTTTGATCCCACTGCAGGGTATAAACCTCATCCGTCATGCGCCATGTACAGACGACAGCACATCAGGCTATACATTTTTGTTGCGAAACAGCCCTTATCACCACGACATAAGACTCCGCAGTGTTTAGCCTGAAGTGCTGTCGTGTACAACGGTCCTGTGACAACCTCATTAATTTCCAGCCGCTGTCCGGTGAATGTCGTCCACCCATTTCTTAGCTTATTATAAAATGTGTTACGTTTTTTCTGTAAAAATAGGTAGTATGCATATTTTATATTACGTTAGTCATAAACATAGCACATAAAAATATTTTATTATACATATTATGACATCTGAAAGGCTAATTTATTTCTTACTAAAAAAGTTTCAAATAATTTTAGCATGTAACGGATAATCCGTTTTCATCGAAATTCAATTATTGGGAAATAAACAGATCCAACAATAATAATGATACTTAATATATCCAGAGTGTGTCCTTCAACCATCACAAAATATTATGAATAAATTTTCTTTAAAAGCTTTTAAAAAAAAAACTTTAATGGTGTCCTTATTTTCACGATAAAAGTTGGCAACCCTAACTGATTCGCGTCGTTGGTCGTCGTTTATGTGCAAAATCGGTGTTCCGTTATCAGACGAGATGAAATACCTACCAGCGCGGTCAGATAAGCTGACGGTGTCATATTTACTTATGGCTACTAGCGCCCCGCGGTTTCACCCGCGTAGTCCCCGTTCCCGTGGGAATACGGGGATGAAACATAGCATATGTTATTAGCTGACAAATTAGGTTTCCAAGGGTGAAAAAGAAAATCGAATCGGTCCAGTAGTTTCATAGTTATAATAATTTGACAAGCTCGATGGCGCATTCGGCCCCTGCCCTTCGGCATCCTACATGAATACATGTGTTTGTTCTGTGTCTGGATGTTAATATCCAATATTTAAGTATATATTTGTAATACCACTGTTGTTTCTGATATCCGTAACACAAGTGCTTAAGCTACTTACTTCGGAGTCAGATCAATGTATGTGATGTCGTTGAATATTGAATATTGAATATATAGCGTATTTAATGCAAACATCATCTTCCTAGCGTTATGTCCCGTGTTTAGACGGGGTCCGCTTAGACCATGATCCAGGATTTAGCGAGTCTGGTAATTACATTGAAGCGACTGCCGATCTGACCTTCGTAACCCTAAGATTGGGGAACCAGACAATTTTAGGATCATGGTTACAAATCCAAAGTTGTTTGAAGTTGCAGGTTTCATCACGATGTTTTCCCTCACCGTCGAGCTAGTGGTATAAATACGTACATAGATTTGAAAAATCCAGAGGTACATGCCCGGGTTTGAACCCGCACTTCTCGGTTAAGAGGCGCGTGTCCTTACCATTGAGCTACCACCGCTCTAATAGCGTATTTAATGCAAACACAACCACGCAATCAAAACTTTCTTCTATAAAATATTAGTCTGTCTGCCTGTGACGGCAGTTTCATCCACGTTTAAATTTAATGTGTTGTAGCCTTCCTCCATAAATATTTTTTTCAGTTGGGACCAGTAGTTTTAGTGCGCATTCAACTGAATAACCAAACAAACCAACTCTTCAGAATTAATATAAATTTTTCAGTGTTATAATAGGAGAGGTATGGGACAAGTTTTCAGCTTGCCTTAAATACCTACCCAAAAGTTGGTGCCAGCTCTCGGACCAATACCCACCTACCCTCTCAAGTGCCGACCCTAGTGGGGCAGAATACACCTAATTTTAAAACAGTGGAATCTGCCCCACTAAATTTATTTAGTCGTGCAGATTCCACTGCGAATTTTAAAGCATTCCACTTTGCCCCACCAGTGGGGCGCCTTGGTGGGGCAAAGTGGTATAATCCCTTTATATTAAGTGCGTCTAGGCGATGTTCCTAGAATTTGAATTTGAAGTCCTTCGGTGAGATTATCAAAAAATACTGAACGCGCATTATTTGCTTTCTCAAGTACCTACTAGGCTCACAGTTTCTCCCGTGTATTTCCCGATCCCGTACGAATGAGGGGTTAAAATATAACCCATGTTACTCGCTAATTATCTTATTATATTATAAATATCGACAGGTCCGTTGGTCGAGTGGTCAGAGACCCTGGCCATGAAACCAAGGCTCGCGGGTTCGAATCCCACTAGGGGCAATTGTTTCGTGTGATGAACATGGACATTTGTACTCGAGTCATGGATGTTTATAAACGTATTTAAGTATTTCTATTCGTTGGCCTAGTATCCATAGCACAAGCTTACGCTTAGTTTGGAACTAGGGAATTGGTGTGTCAGTTTGGAAAATTTAATTTATTATTATTATTAATTATGTAACTTTCCGTTGGTGAAAGCGTAACAAACAAACTCACATTCGTATTTATAGTATTAGGTAAGTTGCAAAAATTTCAAAGTTCTGGAGTGGGGCGCTTTGACGTCAATAAAAAACTTGTATGGTTTACTGACGTCCCTTGAAGTTTTAGCTGTATTTTCTTTTTTTTTTGTTGCTTTTTCAAAACAAAAAATACTAATACAAGACTTTTTGTCTTTCGACGGACTAAAAATATTGTTTCTACTAACCTATTTTTCTGGTTCTTCTATTTATGGGCTACAAAGGTCAGATCTACCTGACCTTCGTAGTACTCTAGAATTAAGATCTATTCGGGTCCCCTACGGAATTTGGGATGTTGACACCATTTCTAATTAATTTTGAAATATTAATTCTGAAAAAGAAAGTATAGTAGTATGCTTATTGATTTTGTATCATATTGAGTCTAAGATTTTTTATTTTACAAAAACTGCTTAATATTAGGTCAGTTGACTATACAAACTAGTGACGTCACACGTTGACAAGCCCCTACAAATTCTATGAAGTGATTTCGTTTTGACAGCTCTTAAAAAGTATCTCAATTGACTAGCAAGTCAACATCCCTATTATATTTTTATACAAGCTATGCCCGTGGTTTCAGCCGCGTTTATGGTTAATGTTATAGCCTATAGCCTTTCTCGATAAATTGGCTATCTAACACTGAAAGAATTTTTCAAATCGGACCTGTACGTGAAATTAGCGCGTTCAAGCAAAAAAAAAAAAACAAACTCTTCAGCTTTATAATATTAGTATAGATTTTATTGTTTTACTCCCTTAATCTGTGGTTAATAAATTGTTCTTACTGATTCACGGATTACGTACACAAAAATAACGTATACTAGTGGTCGCCCAGTGGTAGAAATTCCACCATAATTCTTAAATTTTTTTTATTAGTCAAAAATACAAATAATAATAATAAAATATAGTTAACCGTCGAGCCCGAGCTCACAGGTCAAAACGAGATGGCGAGGGTAGACTTGTGCACTGAAACAGTCAAAACTGGTATAAATGAATTTAATCTAATGTATTATTTATTTAAAAAAAATGTTTACTACACTCCTTTTCCATATAAACACTAGCTGACCCGGCGCACTTCGTAACGCCCCGTTCTCTGATTTTCAATACCCATTTTTTTTAATGTACCGCGCAACTTTTATATTTTTTTTCCTTTTTTAAGAACCTTCACTTGACAATAACGAACACAACTAATAAAGAATTAGCGAAATCGGTAAAGCCGTTCTCAAGTTATAGCTTTGGGGTGGACCACCCTTAACACTTAGGGGTATGAAAAATGGATTACAACCGATTCTCAGACCTACCGAATATACATATAAAATTTCATAAAAATCGGTCGAGCCGTTTCGGAGGAGTTTGGTAACAAACACCGCGACACGAGAATTTTATATATTAGATGAAGAAGATTAATTCTGCCTAATCGCATACTCCTACGTCCGCGTAATTCTCTTAAAAAGGGTACACAGTTTTTGCTTCACTGTATTATTATATAGATAATTAGCCTGTACTTTGGATACTAGGTAAGATGTAAGCACAATTATATACTTAAGTACACATCTATGACTCGGAATACAAATTACTATGTTCAACAGACTACAATTAGCTTCTAAAACTCGGACTTTGGTTTTGGGTCTAGGGTTTCTAACAACCTACTAGAGATTTTTTATCTCTATGGTTATTAAGGGTAAACATGTTTTGATTTGGGTGTCTTACGTAGCCTTGCCGGACAAGTGTAATCTTGTTAGTTGATTGACGTTTTACACAAATAACCATTACAATTATATTTGACAGGCCCGTTGGTCGAGTGGTCAGAGACCCTGGCCACGAAAACGAGGGTCGCGGGTTCGTATCCCGCTAGGGGCAAATGTTTCGTGTGATGAACATGGACATTTGTGCTCGAGTCATGGATGTTTATAAACCTATTTAAGTATGTCTATCCGTTCACCTAGTATCCATAGGACAAGCTTATAGCTTAGTTTGGAACTAGAGAATTGGTGTGTCAGTCCGTAGAATTTATTTATTATTTACTCACAATGGCAAGAAATATATTATATATTTAAAACACAATGTTCTTCTTTTACAGTTAGATTTAGACTTCGTTTAGCGTTATTCGCATCCTTAGTTTTATTTTTTTTGGGAGAGGACTGTCGGTTATTGGCCGAAGGCGTCCTTTACTACCTACTGGGCTGGCAGGGGAGCGGGAAGCTCTCACCCCTAGCATCATTAGTCGCGGTCCGCTTAGACCATAATCTAAGATTTAGCCAGCCTGGTTCTTACATTAATTAATTTACATTACCTAATCCTAAAATTTTACCGAACAAGTGACGTCACACAAATTTAACACGCTGTATCTTCGTCATTTATAAGAATAAGTGGTGACAAGTTGCTAGCTCCTCGCCTACACAGTCATGTAACCCAAAACCCGATATACCACTGATCGCCTTTTACGACATGCTAGGCAAGGAACACAATTGGCACATTCTTTTTAAGTCAGAATAATATGGGATTTTATAATATAGTATTTGAAAACAGCTATTTGTCAGTCAGGTGAAAACTCACCATAAGTCGTTACGTCATACTATAGCCGTTACGTCATTTGTATATCTTTGGAAGCATTGCATTTTAACAGCTCATAAAAAGTAAATATGACAAAAAGCTTCTGTCCGCGGCTTTAGTCGCGTGGTACATGATGAAAGCTTTTTTCTAATGCATAAGCACTAGCGGCCCGGTACGTGCTTCGCTACGTATAAAGTGAAAAAAGTTTCAACTTGACAGCAAAATCCCCACTAACAAAATGATCCGCCATTTATTGAATTCATTTGTTACAAAAAATGTGATAAATGAAGAACTGCTCTACCGATTTTGTGCAAACTTCACATAAACCATCTACTAAATAGTCCGAACAAAGCCTAAACATTTGGTTTGGGTAGGTGAGCCCGTTCTTGATTTATAAAATTACAACGGAAAGTGGCATTGATTTTCATATATATTGATACTATAGTTAATAGTGTTGCCCAAAGCAAGACTCTTGCGGCGGTCTTGCATGCCGTTATCTTGCAGACTCAATCTTGTTCTTGATCAAATGTTGCTTGTCGCTTGGTCCTGTGTTAAGACCAAGCAACAAGCAACATTTAAGCAAGAACAAGACTAAATCTGCAAGATGACGACATGCAAGACCGCTGCAAGAGTCTTGCTTTGGGCAACACTAAATTAGTTAAGTATCATTAAAATCCATGCAGTACTTTTTGCGTGAAAGAGTAACAAACATCCACACATCCACACAAACTTTCGCGTTTATAATATTAGAAAGATTATTATTGGTATTATTAACACAAATCTCCGTTTCTATACACTTTGCCTCAGGAAACCTGAGCTAGTAGCATAAATAGGCATACAGATTTGAAAAATCTAGAGGTACGTCCCCTGGTTTGAACCCGCATCTCACGGTTAACGCGCGTGTCGTTCACCACCGCTCCTTTTACAGTTTCAAGTCTTTTTTTTTTCTTGAATCGATGTGGATCCTTAACTCAGAGCTGGTCGGTGCCACACCCCGGACCCTGGAGTTGTTCGTGGAGTCGCTGCTCAGCAAGGCGATGCAGGTGACGATGGCGCGCAACGCTAAGACGCTCAGCCCTTCGCACGTGAAGCAGTGCATCCTCGCCGAGTCTAGGTTCGACTTCCTCAAGGACCTGGTGAGTGGACCTTTGAGTTGCAGCTGGTAGGTGCCTAGGATTTCCAAGGTCACGGTATGCCCAGGAGACCCGTTTGCTAAGAACCATAAGTTTATTAAAGATTAAAACCCAAAAACTATTATAGTTAATGGTCAAAGAGTCACCACGTCGACGATTTTTTAAAATCCTTCCCACCCAAAGTTGACAACCCTATTGGTGGCACACGTCACTTGAAGCTGATTCGTGTCACCAGAGGGTTTCATAGGGCGGGTCTATCCCCCTCATTCACTTCATCTACCATAAAAGCTCATATTTGCCAAAATGTCGATAAAAATCATAAGAGAGACCAGATATTCAACGTGTTACAAAATATCCCGTAAAAAATATAATTAATTATCAAAGCCAAAAATTTTGTCAACCCTAGTAAGCTGTCATGTCAGGGAACCAGATTATATAACAGGATACCTCTTTGACCTAATAATTGTTTTAATAGTTTTTCTATTCTTCATTAATAATTGTTTGCTACCTCAATACAAGAATGTCATTTTACTCAAGTACTGGCTTCAAAAAATGTCAAGTTGGAAAAAAAATATGTTGCCAATTTCGTTTTTTTTTAATTTTTGTCGGTCCGCGTATTAGGTAGAAATGTAGGTACATTCTGCTTAGTTAATTTTACTGAAATAGGTTTGCACATTAGTTAAAATAATAATATTCTTTATTTTTTTTGGGGTATGCTATACAGCGATACTACGGTTCTTAAATACTTAAATATTGTGAATGGACTCGTTATAAGGCCCCATTTAATCCCCTTTCGGCTTTACGGGTAGTTTTGTAACGCCCTGTATATTATAATTTTTTTTTATTACCCGGAGACTGTCGAAAGAGTCATTATGAATGATAAATAATTTAACTGTGACCTCTTCAGAAAGGCTTCCTATTATTATCCCAATTACATAATGTACGGGATAAGATATGATCTTACATAGTAAGAGACTCCTTTATTTACATGTTTCAGGTCAAAAATATTCCAGACGTTTCAGCGGCGGAGGAGAAGGAGATGATGAGCGCGGAAAGTTCTCCGAACTCGTCCAGGTATGTTGGAGTTACTGACATCCATCCAGGTTTAGTTCGGCTTGTTAAGTTTAGGATCATGGAAAACATGAAATGATTTATTTCTGCAAGTAAATTCGTAACAATTTTTTTTGCACGTCACACTTTTTTATCCTACCAGCACCTCGACGTGAATGGCTTGATGAGAAGAGGTGCCGCAAGAAACTGAACAGATAGCAATTTAAAAAAACATGTTTTACTTATCTCTAATGTGTGGTACATTAAAATATCATGATTAAAAACTTCACTGTGCATGCAAGCAGATTATCTTGCCCAAAGATTTGAATCATTTAAATAATCGTCTATTTTATAGTAACCCTTTCTTATTCAACATGATTTAATATAAGTCTTAAATTCATGCGTGAGTAATTCAATAACATTTTCAGGTGGTTTATGATTCATAAGTCTTTTCATGGTTATAACTGACCATGAAAAGTGTGTCAGGATCGTAGCAAATGGAAGGATGTGGTCTCTGCCTACCCCCATGGGGAAAAAGCGTGACATTATGTATGTATGTTTGTATGTATGTATATGTACTGTAGTTTCCTCTTTAACCTGAACTCGGTGGCGGACTAACCGGGTGGCAGAAGGAGCGGTCCGCCCCGGGCCTCTCGTCCTGGGGGGCCTCATATTATCTCCAACTTCTCATCATCATAAATCAAACAGTGGAAATTCACAAATTTCGGGCAAGCAATACTGCTTGTATCCCTACTAGGGACCTCTTACAGCTCTGCCGCCCCGGGCCTACGACAGGCTTAGTCCGCCACTGCCTGAACTTTAACCTTAAGTTATGTATTTCATATCATCATCACGCCTGCCACGAATACCCCATGGGATAGGCAGAGTCCAAGGAGCAATGAGCTTCTTAAACCACATTTAGCCAAAAATAGAGTAGAGCTAGCTCGTCGCCAAAATAGTCGCAAACCCCATAACCAATACGGGGCCGTCCATAAAGTACGACACACATAAAGGGGGACGGAGGGGATCTACGATGTGAGACATGGTGTGACAAGGAGTGGGAGGGGTCCTAAGTTTCGTGACATAACGTTTCAAAATCTAATATATCATAATAATTTGCAATTTCTGGATGTAAAATTGCAAAACATGTGATGTCACACTAGGGAGGGAGAGTCCCACAAATGTGACCAGCTGTGACAAGGACGGGGGAAGGGGGAGTCAAAAAATCATGAAATTCGTGTGACGTGTACTTTATGGATGGCCCCTACACTATTAGTAGCCTTTTATGACTAGCTAGGCACGGTGGTTTAGCGATACGCGATCCCGTGGGCGCCTTATATATAGACGTAGACGGTACATCCCAGAGGTTTAGTCGGTATACCCCGCCCACCACCATCTTGGACGGAGCAGGGTCCTCCTATCATCTAGAGGGCCCCGGGAGTCCGACACACCCCGCTGATTCCCCCCAGTTTCAGCGGAACGGTGCGTAACCCATTCCACTATTCAAAAAAAAAAAAAGGACCACGGTACATTATTTTCGAGTGGAAAAAGGATGATAATAAGGTCTTTTGTGTCATTTTAGGTTCTCAGATGCGTCGGCGCCCCCCCGGCGGGTGGTCCGCGAGGACTCTAACAGTTCTAGCAGCTGCGAAATCCGGGGGCCCCCGCCTCCTCCCCGGGAGGCTCTCAAGCGCGCCGTCTCCTCGGAGACCGAAATACCTCACAGGTGAGCATTCCCAAGTAGTATTTTTGACATCCGGGGTTCCCCGCCCCACTTCCGGGAGGCCGTCCAGTGCGCAGTGGCCTTTAGAGACTTACTCACAGGTGAGTTTGCGTGCTTAGTATTGTGAGAAGCTTGTGTTTAATTTCCAAATCCTTTTATCTTTTCAGGCCGCACAGGACCGAAGTGACCTCCACCATAGTATCAACAGACGCCGCCATAGACCTGACCAAGAGACAAGAGAGGCCGGTCCGAACGGCCAACTTCTACCAGGAGACGCTCCTCACGGACGATGTGCCACACCCGAGCGTCATCACCGTCAACCCCACGTACGCTAGCCCCCAACCCTCAACCAGCTACACGAATTTAAGCTCTGTGGCACCTGTACAGAGAGTCGAAATTCCCGTGCCAAAGCCCGACTTTGAAGCGATTCCCAACGCCCCTAGGACTCCGGTCACACCAGTACTGAACATAGACTTTACCAAGAGTTTAGCTCAACCAGAGATTAAGGTGTTAGATACCAGTCTCGCTAATATCGCTAGAGTGTCGAAACCGCCGAAGAATGCGCTCAAACGGCAGAACTCGAAACCGCATAAGTCGGAAAATAAAAAAGTCGATGTGCTACCAGTGGTCAGTGCGCCTATAGATTTAGACCATTTGAATTCTGGCAATCTACAGATAGACGAGGATTATGATACCTGAGTCGGTTAGGTTTGTTTGTTTGTGTTTCTATTATGTTATTTATGGATGGAATGTTTGAATACGGCTTGGGAGTATGTGTAAGGTTTTTTGGTGGTGCAATTCGCGAGATGTTGGCGCCCTGTGAGAATTTTACAGCGCCCTAGATTTAGCGCCTCATAGGACCATACCACTATTAAATAGTAAATGTAATGCGACAAGACACTTATATCAGGGCATACTTCAGGGCCGTTTTTAACCCATTTGTAGCCCTGGGCACATCAGGAAATTAATGTCTTACAATAATAAATATCAGCGGTTCATTGATGGTCTGGGACAAGAAGCCCTGTCGATCGTGGGGCCCTAGGCCTGTGTTCAGAGTGCTCAATGGGATGTCAACCTGATTCCGGTCCTAATCAGAACAAAATCCGGTTTAATCTGGATGAAACTCGATTCTTATGCGGAACGCCTGAAGTACAGAATTGCACTACCAATTGTAATTTAATAATAATACCTCAAATAGCTTGAATGCGTGAAATAAAGGACTGAGTTCGAATAGGTACCATCTTAATTGGTTAATGAACCTTCCAACAGTATGACATGAAGCCGCTCGTCATTGATTTTAAACCTTATTCTAATGGAATAAAGTTCAGAATGCTATAGAAGCCTCTTGTCACTGTTCGAAGGTTGATCAGTAATATCTAACTGTATTGCAAACTGTTGAGGGTATACTTCAATTTTAGACTTTAACGCAGCTGTTATAAAGTTCAGTTTTCTACAATATCCATTTGTTGAAATTGAGCAGAGATTGACAATTTTAAATCTTAGTACATGTTACATTTGATTGCATATTTGATAAGTAAATAGTAAAATAATAGAGTACCTATCCTTGTTTTACACATTGTATGGAATGTTCTGTCTAGTTATATATTACTGATAAGCTTAACTTTCGTCATAATTATAAGGTGTGCAAAGTTTTTTATACACTGTTTTATGTATGGTGTACATTGTCAACGTGTGTCAGGTTTAGACTGTAAAGATGTAAGAATGTATGAATGTCACGCCAATGGGGATGTTGACTGACCAGTCAATTGAGATACTTTTTAAAAGTTGTCAAAACGCAATCACTTCATAGATTTTGTATGGGTCTGTGAGTTTATGACGTCACTTGTTCGTATAGTTAACTGACTAAATATTAAGCAGTTTTTGTAAAATTTTAAATAGTAGACTCAGTTTATGCAATTCAAAATCAATATGGTTTTACAGCATACTACGATACTTTCGTTTAAAATTAAATATAACTGGTGTCAACATCCCCATTCTAGATTGTTCTATATCCATGCTTGTATTTGATTACCAATGAAAGTTAATTTCTAAGTCAAGTATTGACTACGAATGGTTAGACTTATATGTAGTGATTGAGAATGGAAATTGTTAGGAATATGCATTGTTTTCAAAACCATACATAAAATGTTTTATTTCCAGTAAGGGAATGTGAAAGCGAATCAATTAATTCGGACAATAAATAAAGGATATGTTTTGGTTTTGTACATTTAAAACAAAATTTTGACGTCATTCGCTACGTCGCTATGTACGGCTCGCGTCAAATGTCATGTTGAAATCGGCCATTCACCCTATCGGGCGTCGTTCGTATTACACGAATATGTATCGCATCCATATTGTGATAGAGTTCCACGTTGATGCCTTGAAGTCTACCCCAAGTTGATTGCAGTTGGCTAGAGAGCGACAAACAATTAATATATTTTCATTAAATGTTGTATGAAATTCAATCTATTCGCAAATAAATCAAATATGTAAAACAAAACAAATACCCACCGCGCAGTAATCGCATACCTTTTAGTGAAACAGATTGAAGCCTGTCACCAAAAAGTACTCAGTGTCGAAATTGCCGAATATTCGGCGCTTGAGCAGAAAGCCTAGCCGAATATTCGGTGTTCACTATTCGTGGCATCTCTAATAACTGCAAAATATACCAAGTTCTTCAAACATATTGTACCTTGTTGTGACATCTAACGGCGCTCGCTTAAACAACACGGAATGATCGGAAATCAATAAAATCATCTGGTTTTAACGTGGAGTATAATATGTAGCGGGGTGAATGACCGATTCCGTCATATCGTTTGGCGTGATTGTCTTGCAGGTCGTACACAAAAAACTTAAATAGTGTCTTAGCACGTCGCCTGAAGGATTAATTTGCTTTGCTTTGATTTTTACGAAATCTAAACAATGTCGTTTAAATTGACAAGCTAAACCTTCGTCAGGATGTTTCATGTTTTTTTAGTTCCCGAATGTTGAATCTGACGATTTGAAACATTTGTTCTATAAAAAATACAAGTAGATTTGTAATGTTGAATACAATGTATATTTGTGATTAATGAAGTGCATATTTCCATATTTCCATAGATCTACGACTATTGGTTTATTTGAAAAGCGAACAAAATGGCGGAAGTTTCTTTTTAAAATGTGAAAGTTGTTTTTTTTTTTAACTTATGCCGTGTTTCGACTTGGGTCACTCTGATTGTGGACGTTGTTTACCAGTTTAGGTATAATGCTTAGTTTATGTCGTAAATTGTTTTTTGTACGCTGAAGTCTAATAGGTTTTATATAGTGTGCGTTTTTGTTTTTATTCTATGTTCTTTGTTCTGTACTGAGATTGGTGTATAGATGTAAGTATTTGTGTTTTGGACTGAGGTAGCTGCTTCGAATATTTGTTCGTATTACTTTCATAAACTACCACCCAAATAACGACAACCACAAAATAGTTACTTCTTAAAAGATAAAGAAGACTTTGATCATACAGATTTTTATGAACCTAATTAATACACACTAGAGTTTATTTTGCTTTGATCGTTTCAACAGCACATACAGTAGAACTTGAATAGCTCTTACTACTACATTATAAAGTTCAATTTAGGTTTTGTGAGTGGTGCATTAAGCACACATTTTTTAAACTCTACACGAAACTAAATTAGTTCTAGCATGTACGTTGCGTTTGAAACAAAATTTGTGTGGTTTATGTCGCCACGAGAGAGGGAGAAAGAGAAATATTAATGGTGGAACACTTGGAGTAAAATAAGCTCTTTGAGATGGAATTTGCTTGTTAAGTGTCTTCTAGTAATGATTAAAGTGTTCTGTGGGTTTAGTTGAAAATTTTCAAATTGCAAGTGTAGTATTTGAAGCAGAATTGGGAATAAGAATAACAAATATCTTCAAATTGTGCTCAGTATCAGTAAGTGCAATCAGCTGTGTACATTCATATTCTCTTTTTGCCTTATAATTTGAAAGTGTAATACTAACGATACTAGGAGCGGTGGTAGCTCAATGGTAAGGACACGCGCCTCTTAACCGAGGAGTGCGGGTTCAAGCCCGGCACGTACCTCTGGATTTTTCAAATCTATGTACGTATTTATACCACTAGCTCGGCGGTGAGGAAAAAACATCGTGATGAAACTTGCAAATTCAAACAACTTTGGATTTGTAACCATGATCCAAAAATTGTCTGGTTCCCCTATCTTAGGGTTGCGAAGGTTAGATCGGCAGTCGCTTCAATGTAATTACCAGACACGCTAAATCCTGGATCATGGCTAAGCGGACCCCGTCTAAACACGGGACATAACGCTAGGAAGATGATGAATACTAACGATACTAAACGCGAAATGCGTTATGTAGTAAATGTTGCAACGATCTCGATCACACGCAGACTCAATCCGCTTGTGACCGCGGTCGTTGCAACACGGCCGAAACGTCAAGCTGGAAGTACTCATGTACTACATAATGCATTTCTTGTAATAATGCAACGCGAAAGTTTAAAATCAAATAACTTTTAAAGTGTCTTTAGAGTTTAAAATTCAAAATACTATTTAAAATTAAAAATAGTGTAAACTTTATACTATTTTGAATTTAAATTGCTACCTCAGTCAAACAATTGTTTAATATGCCTATCCGACATTTAAATATCGTTTTAGATGTACAAAATTAATTTTGTAAACCATTTTTGACTTAAATGTTCATTTCACTCGTTCGAGACAGTATTTTGGACGATTATGTATAATCATTACATGATGCATTTGAAAAAAAAAAATTAACAAGGCATGATTTTGTTGAACAGGTCAGAAATAACAAACATTTTTGTAAGTCTTTTCAATTCCAAATTTAGTTTTCCTCAAATATGTTTAAGCGAGTGTAATGGATATTATCAGACTATGAGTCGGCGGGGGTAGTTAAATAGATTAATTATAAATAGACCATTAAATACGTTCAATTTGAAACTGCTTTACGGTTTTACTAGCTCACTGTATTCGCCTTTGGAGGTTTTTCTCTCAATTTTGCTCAGTAACACAATGGAATAAAGTGAAAAATACCGAAACTTTTTTTTTGGCGGAAGTAGCAATGACACATTGAACTAAGCTGACGCAATGCCTACCGCATGAATATTTATCATTATCAAGGTATTATGGAACTCAGCATTCACCAATGTAAATTATACTCTTACATAATACATACATAACATCACGCCCATAATCCCGGAAGGGGTAGGCAGTTTCACCACATTCAGACAAAAATAAAACTGGACTGGGTTAGATGAAAAATTGTGAAAAAGTAGTGACAAGTGGCTAGCTTGTCGCCGATACAATCACAAATATACCCTTATATTACAGTAAATAGCAATCTGAGATACATACATACATATATACCATCACACCTGGGATCCCCTAAGAAGGAGGCAGACACGAAGGACCGATAAGCTCCCTAAACCACATGCAGCCAGTCAGCCAAAAAAAAAAAAAGTGGCTGATAAAAGATATAGTATTACATTATTGTTCTGAGAGAAAACCTTTCAAGGCATTAATCCGTCTAATAAATGTTACCCTAGTTGACTCTCAAAAGTGTGGGTTCATGTGAAGATCACAAAATTAAAACGTAAGTCAAATGAAATTATAAAGAATTATTCGTTGGTGTTAAGTCTCGATTGTGTTTCGTCGGCTCTGCATTCAGTTTATGTATGTCCATAAAGTTGTAGAATTGAACATGGTTCTGAAAACCTGATCCAATACACACATCGATCAAGACATGTTCACAAAAATGTCCAATGTCTATGCTTACATCCATAAAATAAAGGTGCAATAAATAGATGAATTTGTAGACCTTTTTTGAATATACCTAAATTTATTTTTATTGAAGTGTGGGTTAGATCTGGTTTGCAGAACTAGGTCCAGATAATTGATTGCCCTAGAAAACTAGATAAAGTTTTTAGTACCGAAATATCGATACTATATTCATGAGCCAATACATTCGATGGTATTTGTAGTATTTTTTAGTATTGCCAACAATAATACAACAGAACAAAAGTGTTTTTTTTTTAATTAGTATTTCTCATAAAACGCTACAGATACTATCGATTGTATTGACACGTGAAAATACTCTTGTTATACTATCGATAATATTTTTTCATTGTGGAGTATCAATTGGCACCACTGTCGTCTATTATGGACGCATCGGGCCGAGTCGGATCGAACCCATATTCATCGCATGTAAACTTACCACTATGTACTTTTAGACTGGGTATAAGTCCCAGAGCATTAAATTAAAAGGCTGTTATTTTCAATTGGTTGTTTATTTATTTTTTTCTTTTACCTAATTAAAAACCGCTAATTTTACAATTAAAATGTTGAGGAAAATTATCAATTAATCAGATATGCTAATTCATGAAATAAATATAAACAAATTATTCTCTAGATTTTTCAATTCAGCTTTTATTGTTTTATGCAAAATTATTATTATGTTAGTGTTATTTTGTTAGTGATGTGATTTTTTTTACAGTGATTTTTTAATAAATTGCGTGAAAACATAAGAAAACATTTATAAAATTGCAATTTTTGGCGTCGGTTCATTACTACATGTACTCTCATAGTAAAATTAAGCAATTACTCATTTAAATTCGACTCGGCTCTACGCGTTTCATGGACTACCTTGTGTCGAAATTTCTATGAATAAATTCCCAGTTGACATGGGTTTGTCTACCCCGGTGACTTAAGGGGATTTTTGTTACAAAAATTCCTGCTCATCACCGAGGGGACAAAGCGATCGGGAATAACCGGTGCGTAAAATCAAAAATCCCTGTTTTTTTGATGACCACATTCGATAAACATTTTATAATTATTTTTTGTTTGATACAATTAAGTGTGGACCCAAAAGGGCTTTATATGGGTCATGACCTCCCCCGGGCTAGTTCATAACATGCCTACAGATAGAAAAAAAACAATAGAAATCTGATAAACAGTAACTTACCTAATAAAAAATAGACTTTAATGTCTTCCATTAGTTCAGTGTTCAACTCAATGTTCCGCTCACCAATCACAATAATTCTTACCGACCAATCTATCTAGTGGCAAAAATGGGCTGTTTTAATAAGATAATATTTCATGATCTTCCCTTTTATGTTTACTCAATTAAGTAGGTACATACTTACAAAATCTATAATATTTTTCGCGAATGCAGAGTCGGACGTGAAATATTGTATCTTTAATATCAAAGTACTGTATATTAAATAAAGCTATATTTAGTGATAAAATTTTGATGTCATCAGTGTAAAATTTTGCATAGTTCGTGTGAATGAAATTTACGTTGGCTCACTTATCTGTTATATCACATAATTATTATCTATTTCTTAGAGCACATTTTTAAATAAACCATTAATGTTATTCAATATTTGTAAGGCAGATTCAACTACGTAAAAACGTTGTGCTAAATATTACTTAGGTATAGCCTCTGTTTTTTTTTAACGTTAGATAATTAAAATTTGGGCTCGATAGTGTACTTTTAGAAACAGATTTTTATTATATCTATATCTACCTTTTGTTAATATGGTCGTTAAACAAGTTGAACAGTCTTATCTAAAATTATACAGTATAAGCAGTTGAGTGGTGGACTAAGCCAGCTGGAGGCTTGGGGCGGCAAAGATGAGGCCCCTAGTAGAGGCGGGTAATGTTGCCTCGAATTTTAGATGTTTCTTATTGAGGGAAGGTTGCTATTCAGTATATAAGGCCCGAGGCGGTCGCCCCTTCCGCCACCCGATTAGTCCGCTACTGAGTATGAGTCTAAAGGACAGCCAAATATATAATTGTAAACTTGTCACTGTAAATCCAAATACTAACCATGAGTATAATAAGTGTCTGAGGCTGGTTTCAGAGTCATGATGATCGCCGACGCGGGTAGCAAGCGCGTCTCGTTCAGCTTGTGGCCCGCGTCGCTTACCACCCGCGCCGTCGCAAGCGTGACTCTGAAAACAGCCAATTGATTATTTGGCTCTTTGCATGGTTAGGTAAGTAGGTACTACCTAACTCTTGATTGTACGTAGCTAATGTGATTGCCAACGTAGGAAAGACTGTTAATTGAATCGAAAGCAATAAGTGTGGAGGGTAAGTGTATACAAAACGTTAGACTACCGTGTACAATGCTATTATGTATGTTTATATGTTGTAAAATATGATAGAAATACAGATTGGTGATACGTATACAATTTGTTTTTTTTTTATTCGTTGCCCTTTTTAAAACTTTAGCTGGCGTCAGTTCATGCCACTTCCCTAGCGGGGTAGGCAGAGAGAACCGAACGCCACGCCACGATCCTTACACACCTCACTTGCTTCAACATTCATGATCCTTTTCTAACAAGCTCTAAGGTTTTTATGACTCCTAACAGCACCTTCTGATAACCAATCTGGTCGTGGTAGGTGAGCGTGGGCCTTCCGCGTCTCCTACGTCCTTTCGCATTTCGCATTGTACCTACCTATAGGTATCTGTTTTTCAATCTTTCGTCAATCATATTAACGATAGTTAGGTACATAACTAACCTATCGATTTGTAATCGTCGATTGTGTTGGCCATTTATTATATGCGCATGGTTATATCTGTAGGAGTTCACTAATAAATCAGACTTCGTGGTGCTAACATCGCTCGTTTACACTTTAATGACTTGGGCGACCGTGGCTTAATGGTAGGTACCTAAGGATACGCTTTACGTGTGAGGGAAATTACCGAACTTCACGTACCTCTGGATAGCAATTTTAAAAGGACGTATTTATCTTGCTCGACTGTGAGGAAAAAAAATCTTAAGGAAAGCCTGCACATTGAACATTAATATAGATAGGCTGGTCTGTTCCGGTTAACCGTTTACCTTTTACTAGCCTAGATACGACGGAACAATAGATAGAGGTATAAATATTAATTTACTTAGTCTGTACATTTTAAAGTTTATATTGAAAAAAAAATGGCATTGAAAAGAGTAACAACAGAGTTTCTTGTCGGTTTTTTCTCGGTAGATGCGACATTCCGAACCGGTGGTAGATTTAAATTATTCTATTTTGAATCCTATTTTACTTGACGATCACAAGTGGTTTTTTGAGGCCTACGTAATTAAAGATATTTTGAGATTGAGTTTAACCAGATCAAATCTGTCTGGTTCTTCTAATTTCATATTTGACAGGCCCCGTGTTTGTCTAACAGCAGTTAAAATCTGAAAAATTGTATTAAATAGATCCATACGAATATGCAAATACCTAAACGCATATTTCATAATAGGCTAGATGACTAAAAAAATCTGTTTGGTCCGTCAGTTAGATTATAAAAAAATATTGAACACGTATTTTTTATTTATTTGTCAAACAAACATTGACGAAGAACAATGCATTCAAGTAGCGCGTGACGTCACGCTTTCGTACAATTTTTAAATAATAGTGACGTTGCAAGCCCCGACTCCGAAACTTTGATACTCTTTATCTTTGTGATTTTTTGTTCATTTGATAAAGCAAAGAATATGTGTCTAGTATTTTTGTATAATCGAACTGACGGACTAAATAGAATTATAGTTTTTTAATGCAGTTATCATCCCAATATCATCAAATAGTTGCTAAAACTCATCACATGTATAATGGACGACATACAAAAATATAAATCTTTCCTCTTTTTAGTACTAACGTAGATTTTTTTACCCTATTTAATGTTTATTGACCATGTCCAAAAAATTGTTTGGTTCCTCATCTTAGGGTTACGAAGGGCAGATTGGCAGTCGCTTCAATTATCAGACTCGCTTAATCCTGGATCACGGTAAGCGGGCCCCGTCTAAGCACTGGACATAACGCTAGGAAGATGATGATTAGTGTTCATTGATCTAGATTTTCAGACGAATATGAAATTGTAAAATAAAACATCAAATTGCCATCACATACAAAAATATTTCATTTATTGTTGTTAAATTAAATTATTGTTACTTAACAATAACAAGTACATAAGGTTTATCTTAACTACTTAAATTACACACATATTATTAACAATTTTGAATAAATTCTCGTTTGAAAATGTTTGATATAAAATCTTCAGGTGGCTTTAAAGATGTTAATCCAAAATTGATAATAATACGGCTACTTTAAAAAACAAACTGAACCCAGATTATATTTTTAAGAATTTTATGTCATTTTTGCAAGGAAAACATAACTTACAAATATGAAAAACGTAGCCAAAAAATTACTAAAATTAATGCCAAATTATTTTTTATATGAATATAAAGAATTTTTAATACAAAGTTAATGAAAATAGTCAAGATAAAACAAGCTGTTTGCTTAGATGCTGACAAAGTTGATTATTCTAAAGTAACGGAGTTGGCAAGATATTGGTCTCTTTCTTTCTGTATTGTGGCACTGCCATAACAAACGATTTTAAACCTTACGATGTACGGCTGCGATACATTTTTTTACAAATTTTGAGATTCAGTACAGCAGAAAATAGGAAAAAATACAACAGCTTAATCACTAAGAAAATGGATTAACAAAATGGACATCCTAAGATACCTACATAACAGTCTGTTGTGGTTTCCTAACTTAAAGCTAACTTGATAGTACTTAGAAGATCCCGTAATGTGATTTCACATTCACTGATAGTTGTGAAGACCCCACTTAATAAAGTTGAATTAAGTACTTAAATACATGTTAATGAACTTTAGTTCCCATATAAATTCTTTATCTGTAATAAATTTTTTATTGCTAACTTTCAAACTAGACGGCGCCTAATGGTACAAAAATGTGGAAGTTCAGAGCAGTGTTTTTCGAATCGATAACAATTATGGAGGCTAGTGAAGTTATTCAAAAGTTAACATTGAAACTGTAAATAATATATCATACATTAACTTGATTCCAAATCAGCTAATTGAAACAAGAATCAACAAATATACTATAAAAAGCAATCCTAGTATTTGTAGTTAACATAATAAGCCAGTTACACTGAAACTAGGTATAGATCTGTTATTTCGCTCCATTGTAAGGGATGCGCTTTTATAACGCCAAGTATAACAAATACTGTAATAATAAAAACTGTAACCAAACCGATCATTAGAAATACACTACTCCAGTATAAGTACATAATGTTTTATGACCAATTCTTCAAATCATGTTTACACTTTCACTGTGTTGAACAATAAATGATAATATGAATTTAGTTTCAAGTTATATGTATGTATTTTCGTTGCAATCAATTTCAAACAGGTCTTCATAAATATACAAAGAAACAATGATTTATAACATAATTATGTTCACATAAATATTATGATATTTTATTAATACTGATTACATTTACTTACAATAATTATGGTATATGTATGATGGCTATATTTACAGAGTTGTGGCATGGAAAATAATTTAGTTAAGAAAAGTTAAGACCCGCATTTTATATACGAAACTTAAAAGTAAATCATTATTATAATACAACCGAAACTATAATAAATTACACCTAAAAGTTGCCTAAGACTTACAAATTATTGAATATTTAATTAATATAAAAATTTATGCAAACAATTGCTAAATATTTAATCTGTTTTATAAATATTTGTGCAAAAAACACGATTATGTCTATTCATTATATAAGCACCCTTATGTAAATGGTAAGGCACATTAAGTTAGTTAAGGGTGTTTTATTTTAATGGAAATTTTGAATCCAACAGAATTTATGTTTGTTTATTTTGTACAGTATTTTTTAGGCAAAGCCAATGTCAGTGAACCCCTATTATATGATAAGTTCATTAAAAGGAAGACATGCATTACTTAAACTTAGATAAAATTATAAGTAATTAATTACATTTATTATAATTATTACACATTAAGTACTACTTCCTGCTAAATAATATAAATTAAAATAATGTAATATATCTATTTACTAGCAAAATCTTAACCAAAGAAGATATTTTGGAATGTATAAACAAGTTGGCAGTCTTTGTAGATGTAATTATTAAGATTACATACTTTAATGTTATTTTTAAAGGAAAACTTAAACCAGATTGATGAAATTAATCAAATAAGTTTTGGAAAACATACAATTACTAGTTTTCAAATCAAATCAACTTCCAATTAAATATCTACCATTTTTATCATCCCCTCTTCATAGCATTTATTAATAACATTTATGGCAAATTATTGTCCAGTAACTAGTAAGTGCCCTTCAGCTAAACTCATTTCCCTCATATAAACTTTCGCACACTTCCAATAATCTGAGTACTGGTCCAATATTGTATGGAAAGAGAGACTTCGAAACCAATCTGCTTATTTGTAACCGTAATCGGATTAACACTCTCATAGTATCATCCAGGCCTCTTGAGCCTCCTAAGTCAGCTTGCTGACATGTCTCAAGGAACTTTGGCCAGTTTCTCCGCACATACTTCAAAAATCTAAGCAAATACAACAGGAAGCATGTTTCATTGCTTACTAAGTAATCAAGTAAGACGTCACTATCATGAGACACTACCTTCAGAAATTCTATAAATGAGGCTATGGGGTTCAACATTGGTATAAGGTCAGGGTACATTGAGTTTCGGTAGACAATACCAACTGTGATATCTAGCGTACAAACCATCGATTCTATCAAGTAATCATCCTGCTCGCTAAACAGGTGTATCAACATTTTCGTAAAAGGGGTCTCAGGGTGGAATTCTAAACTGTTTCTGATAAAAACGTCAAGCTTTTTCAACACATCCCTTATAGACCTTTCAACAATCTGCATATCTTGTATCGCATTATAGTCAGATGAATCAATTGAGCTATCGGAAGAATCACAACGCATTTCCTTTACTGTAACTGCAACAGATTTTAGAACCAATAGTGACATTCTTTGTAGCATGGTCTTGTCGACCTCATTTCTCTGATTCGAGTCCTCATTCTCATCCTCACCATAACTCTGGTCTACTAATTGGATAGTTGTAGACAAAGGGGCAACTTCAGGCCCAAAAGAATAATTACGTATGACTGTGCAATCGTGACCCAGGAAGCCGAAACCGCTCCTGCTACTTTGCACTCTTACATCGCTCAGCAGTCTGAAATCCTTGACAAACCTGACTATAGAATGAGCTAGACAACAAATCTCTTCGGGCAATATATCTTGTAAAGCCAAAGTGGAGCCATAACACAGAACCTCGTTAAATAAGCTTAGCAAATGACTATAAATAAGACTTGGCAGCACCGTGTTCCGTAGTAAATCCACAAAACTCTGTAAATCAGCATAGAATGGTTTCGTGTCTATAACGGAGAGATTCGCTTTCACACTAATAATATTCTCCCACAGAGAGAAAAATGTAAGTATACAATTTTCAGCATTAGCTAAATTCAGGTACCTCAGTAGCAATAGCTTCATATTTTTCACTAGAATGGGCCAGTGGTGTTCTAACGTTTTTATCGTTAGACATTTTATGTGCGACGTATCAAACGACTCCGAATCTGTAAGAATAACGGTGACACACCCATTCTCATTGACCCTTTCTATCCTCGATTGAGGAGGTTCCGGAGATATTGACTCCTCCAAATCATTTGAAGGTAGCTCCGTGGGCAATTTTAACACTGGCTCGTGCAATTTGAATGTTGTAGGCCTTTCTTCCGGAGGTTTATCTTCTGATGATGTGGAAGGAGTGCTGTGTGTTTGTAGGTTTGAAAAGGCATTATGCAAATTATTGCTTTGTGAGCTAGAGGAAGGGACCTCAGAACTACTACTACTGGTACCATAACCTACGCTACTCCGGAAAGGATTATCTTCCTGGACGTGCATACTTCCTGCTGAGTTGATATAATTACTGTCCTCTAAAGGATGCTGTTCCACATCTTTCCATTCTACTATCCTTTTGATTATATCAAGACTGAAATTTATCTTTTGTACTGTTATTCTGTTAATTCTATCAAATAGGTAAATGTTTTCCGCTATTTGCTGTAGCCAATTCTCATCCACTGTATCCTTGGACACTATTAAAAAGCTAGCCAATACTCTACTAGCAACAAATGTGATTATCTTACTTTTATGATCAGCTAACTCTATAACCTCGGTGATCCAATCATGTCTGTTCCTAACCAAAATGTCACAGGCTTGCATTACTTTTGAGCATATTGTTCCTGTACTGTTTTGTTTCAAATAAATATCAAACATTAGCTGCATCGTAGAAAGATATGTAAGGGCACATGTCAATGGCCACGACACAATATTGAGCTGCCTATCAAAGAGTTGTGATACAATACTTTCATCAAAGTTGCATAAACATTGTCCAACAAGAGCATCTTGGAAAACTCTCAATTCCGACAGTAATTTATCATCTTCAGAGTTCCAATGTTGGATTGTGTTTGAGCAAGACGGTATGATGTCGATACTGGAGTCGTTAGGAAGTCTCAATATCGCTGAGCAGTCAACAGCATCCTCACTTACAGTACCACTATCTGGGGACTCACCGTTTCGTGATGGAAACTCCTCAGACGTTTCTGCTGGAGGTGTTTCAGAATCGAATATCTCTGTGAGTATATCGTTTCCATCGTCGATGTCGGGAGCGTCAATCCGCTGTTTCTTCTTCACGGGCTGGTCAGAAGCCATACCTTCATTTGATGGTTCACAATGCAAGTGGCCCCGCCAAACCATGAACTCCCAGTGCTGGATGCTTATGGTAACGTATTCAGCGTTATTTTCCAAAATAATTACTACTTATTTCGTAGTTATGACGGTCCTGGAACGAATAAAGCGAATATGAATGCATGACCTTTCTGCTCAGCTACCTAATTACGCGGACGACAAAGCCATCGATTATTTAGCGCAATACGGGTCCCTAAGAGTTGTTTTTCATTAAAAACACTTTAATTAGTGTTCAAACTAGACGATTTCAGTCAAATATCTCCACAAAAACGATATTATTACTGATTTTCGATGAACTTTCCAAAATATTTTGATGGCATACATACCATTGACAGAACGAGGTTGTTATGGCACTTTATGCTATTGAAGGTATCCATAAATTCTTATATTCGTTCACTGCAATCCAATCGAGCACAATAATTCACAGTTTTATGTAACTTTCCGTAGAATTGAGATATTTATTTCACAAGACGAAAGATCATCGCCTCCATTACGTACATGACGCTCGATCAAATGATGTACTTTTTGCAATGGAATTTGTGACATATCAGAAAAAAACGCATGTTTTATTCAGTTTCAAATTTACCATTATTAATTTATAATTTTTTAAATGTAAATAAAATCCATTAGTTAATGTTTAATTCTTTATCCATTTAAATAATAAATACCATGTATGAACATGAACGTCAATCATGACATCCGTTTCCTGCTAAGACGTTGCCAGTCTAACGACTTCCGAATTTAGCAATTTATTGTTAATTCGGTAGCCGTGCAGTTGCAGTAGTTCTTTTGGTTTCAAGGTTTCTATTTCTAGTTCCAGCGGGTTCTACCTAATATTAGCCACTAAAAAGATGGATATTAGAAAACCCGCATCGGATTTGCGTATAATTAAGAAGGAAGGAATTAATTAAACTAAACAAGTAAAATTAAAACTATCAACCTACATTTTGGATAGAGGAAATTGTTCAAACAATTTTTAGCAACATTTATCATTAAGAATACGAATCTAAAATAATGGTGGTGAGATTTTCTTAAAAATAAAACGAATATATATCGCACTGTTCAAACATGTAATATGTATATGTATACGTGAATCCATTTTTAATTTTCTATTTATGAATTCTATATATTACATGGCAACACTGTCAGTGTTCCCCTCCCCCGCCAAGTAAAAATGTCTGCTTCGAAAGACTCGAAAATTAAGTATTGTAGAAAGAAATACTATTTGTAGTTAAAATTAAGCAATAATACATTAATTATCAGGTGAATATATTACGTTTAAGTGTGTGCTGTGTAACTAGAGTCTCTACGATGAGTCACCTCAGTGTTTTTGCATAACAATCGATAGAAAAATTTAGGTTAAGATCTTTGGTATTGTATTTGGAACAATATAATATCAAACTGGATTCATAAAGGCTGGACTGGATGTTATTTTCGTCACACGCAAGTACATGTTATTGTTTATTTATAGTTCCGATACGGAAACGTATCGATATGTCATTGGATCTCATAGTTTTTTTTTTGTGTGAAAATTTATAAGTTCGTCTTGGGGTTGCGAAAGCATCGCCTTATTGCTGGAGTATTGAATGACACCCGCAACCTTGTGCCGCGCGAATAGAAAGCATTTGTCGCCTTTTCAATCGTTAGACAATAGAGAAATTAGTTAATTTCCTGTTTGCTAATATTTGAGTTGATACTCGGCGTTGCACCGTCGAAGGAGGTTTAGAGACCGTATTTTGATACTTATTTCCCTTCCTAAGACTATTTATTGTATTAGATCCAGTGGTATTTTAGTCCTGCACACCTGCAGTTTAACCTTGTGAAGTATTTCCAGTTTTATCTTTTACTGATAGCTAATGATAGCAATTAAAGCCTTATCATTGCACTTAAAAGCAGTAATTAAGTTTCCTTATGGTGTTCGAAGTTATATCTATGCTATTTATATGTATACATAACTTCATATTATATTATGAATTAATTAAATGATTGATTAAGATATAGCTTACAGGAACAATATCATTTGTTGTTGTTTATCAATTATTGATATCAAAAACAAATTATTATTTGAGTCAACACAACAATGATTCTCACTTGCTCATTCAAATGCAGCTACAGGCAACATTAAAATGTTGTTTTCTCCAATTTTAATATTTTTAGTGTACAATCCAAGTGTCACATATCTTGCAGGATAATGATAGTAATTAACTAAAACAAACTGCTAATAATCTTACAAATAACTAACTCAGTCTAAACAAGTGTCAGCAAATGAAAGTGTTAAGATATCTTTAAGTTGTGAGTGTGTGTTGCTGTTTCTTATTGTAATTTTTTGTGCAATTAAGTCTAGTTTGATGTGCCACTAAATTTATGTAGACTTTCTTACATTCTTAAAATTTTATATTATAATTATTATAATGCAACATTTTTGTCTTAGATAAAATGACATCAGTAGCATTTAAAATAAATTATCCTACTATTGTTAACTTTTCAGTGTGAGTACATCTAACTGACATCATTTATATAAACATATATATAGTAAATAGGTGCTTATTTTATTTATTTAAGTCTGAGTGTTACAAGATAGCTATACAAATAGAATTGTTATTATTAGTCTTGCAATGAGTTAATAGATGCCTGATGCCCTATATACAGATGTTGGATGCCTTTAAGCGAAGTGTGAAGAAGCGAGGAGCAAAAAAAATATGTTGCTATGTTTACAACATCACTAGACATTTTATATGGTTCCTCTACAGTGATTCATATTTAAAACATTTTGCCTGTACGTATTGCTATTATATTTATCAGTTCTATTTTCCTAGTTAGGATGTTAAATACAATGTTAGTAACTAACAATGTATAATGTCATAGTACAATAAATTTTTAATTTTTATTTAAAATATAAATCAAATACTTTACTGGACATCAAAGCATTTTATATTTACTATGCTACTAAATAAAGCACTTTTTTATTTAATAGAACACTTTCAATTGCATTTTTATGCCAATTTTCAAATTACACTATTTGGTACCTACTTTAAATTAATCTCCTTTTTTTTATGATGAATATGAGCTTGATTGCTAGATACAGACTTCAGCACAATAAGGTTTTATAGATTAAACTTGACATCAATGGATGGATAAATGAGACAAGCAACCAACCAACTTTACTTGTCTTATGTAATTGTCTCAAAGTACTATTCACTACTTGTATTGTGTGTGATAACAGTTAACCAGCAATGTTTACTTAAAGCATTTACTATGATAGAAATAGCTAAATATATGATGTAGTTTTAATGTTGGTAGAGGACAAATGCATCCTATTTGTTTTGCCATTGTTTTACCAAAAGCAAACAACCCTGGATCCAATAGAGCCAAAATTGTGCTAGACCCTGCTGGATTGAATCAGCATTCTATTCTCAAATAGAACTTGAAATTCAGCAGCATTGAACCAGCTAAAATTATGCTGGGCCCATATAGATTGCTGGATCCAGCATTACAATCACTAGTCCTGATGTATTCAGATGATGGTGTTGGATATCACTTCATTAATATGCAGTGTTCACCAATACATTATTTTACTTGCTTAGGAACTGTGCTTTTTTTATAAAGTAAAATAGTAATTATACAAATTTCACCATACAATTATTGTTTCCTTATTTCCAGATACAAAACGCTGACAATGGAACATGAACTCAAAACAGTCACAATAAAATGCTGCATGCCTTAATTTTGTAAAGAGTAGATTTTGTACGAGAATCTCTTAGGACTTAAGTGTGAGTGCGGGTCATGTGCCGTTGAGTTAGTCGCGAGTGAACGAAGCTGGTCGCCATCCGAGACGGTATGTCTGACGAAGAGGACTCGTCGCCCGACCGGGCGTTGGTGCCCATCAACAATGCGCCTGGTGAGTTTCTAAATTTTATAACACTCAAACTATCTAACTAACTAAACTTTACGCCACTTAGCGTGAAGTTTAGTTAGTTAAATGATCTAGGCAGAGAGAACCGAACGCCATATGGCACGATCCTTATAATACTCAATACTCAATAATAACATTAAAAGCGCCTCACGGTTAGGTGAAAGAAATGCAAATAAACAATTTTTTTTTTTAATTTAAAATATAATATGATGAGCTGACTCGGAAAACATTGTCCTGCCATTAAAAAAAGGGGGTGGGGGAATAAAATATTTTACGACCTATTCTCATACCTAACAGATACTTACACAAAAAAATTATATTTGAAATTGGTCAAGCCCTTTCCAAGGAGTTCAACCACAAAGCTGTGACACAAGATTTTTATATTGTAAATAAGACTAAGGTGGCAGATACGACATGCAAGTAATTGCACTTTATTATTCATTAAATATATTACTCAACAACTTAACAAATTACATAAGAAACAAAGAAATAGAAAACAATATAGGTATTTCAAACAGCATGAGACTGCTTTAAAAAAGTGTACACCAACTCGATTTTATTGTATGAATGTGAATATAACACCTTACTTAAGACTAATGATTGTTTCCAACTTAATTATTGGTTTCGATTTTTAATTGCTTTGAGATCATTAAGTGGTTAGTTAGTCGTGTATGATAAATTCTGACATCACATTGTGATATTGGCACAATCTATAATAAAATTTCACAATTAATATGTTGAAGAAGCAAGTGAGGTGTGTAAGGATCGTGCCATATGGCGTTCGGTTGCCTCTGCCTACCCCGCTAGGGAAGTGGCGCGAAGTTTAGTTAAAATCAATGATTAGTAAATTCAACTATTTTTATAGATGTTGGATCTACGCAAATTTGTAAATCTATTTAATAATATTAGCCAATATTTAACTAACTAACTAACTAAACTTCACGCCATCTCCCTAGCGGGGTAGGCAGAGAGAACCGAACGCCATATGGCACGATCCTTACACACCACACTCGCCTCTTCAACATTCATAATCCTTTTCATACAAGCTCTACGGTTTTTATGACTCCTAATATCACCTTCTGTTAATACACGACCAATCTGGTTGTAGTAGGTGAGCCTGGGCCTTCCGCGGCTCCTACATCCTTCCACTTTCGCATTGTACCTATATCTGTTTAGTCAATCTTTCGTCATCCATTCTTTCTACATGTCAGAACCACCAATATTTAACAGCATTTTAATGGACAATTTTAATTTGTGTTCCTAGGGGTTACTTTAGGATACTCCTAAATATTTTGTTATTACTACCAATATAAACATTTTATTTCGGAAACAGTCTACATTACAAATGTAGTTGTGGGAACTTCCCTTTAGGCGAGACAGCGCCTGGTAGGAAGAACCGCTCTTTTCACAATTAGTTACTAAGGTAAACTAATAATTATAATATTCATTATTAGTACATATTCCAGAAACTATCATACTATTATTATAAAGAGGAAAGATTTGTTTTTTTGTATTGAATTGGCTCAGAAACTAAGGACCAATTTAAAAAAAAAATTGCCAATATAAAGCTACTTTATCAGCGAGTAACGTAATCTATATTTTATTCCCGTACTCCCACGGGAACAGGAGCTACGCGGGTATCACCGCGGGGCGCTGCTAGTTTTCTAGAATTTATTGTAATATCCTTTAAAAAAATTTAATAAAATAATGAAAAATTCTTCTTTTATCCAGTCAGTGATAATATCTTATAGGTAATCTGATGATCTCTGTAAAGATAATTATCAATCTTATCAGATTGAGTGTTTGAATTACTTGATAATGATTACCAATATGAAAATTCTGAAGTAGCAGTTAATAGCAGGTAATCACAATATAATTGATTTATTTTTATTTATTTATTTCACCCGTAATCCCCGTAGGGGTAGGCAGAGTGAAAAGGGCAGCGAGACAATTCAACCATATTCAGCCAAAAATAAAACTGGGTTGGGTTAGTGAGAAACTTGTAAAAAAAGTAGTGAGAAGTGGCTAGCTCGTCGCCTACTCAATCACTCACCCAAAATCCAATATACCATTAGTCGCCTTTAACGACATGCTAGGCAAGGAACACAGTTGGCCTTTTTAATGCCTGTCTAAATACTATGTTCCGTATTGAAATATAATGATGATTAATTATTTGTATTATACTATCTATATACCATTTGCTATTGTTAAAATAAAATACTAGTAACATTACAAATGTGAATAGTAATTGTTATAAATAGTTCATAGCAAACCAATTTTCTAGCATGAAACAAGTGCCTTAATAATATGCTAGTGTTATGGATACTAGACAATATGTAAACATAATTAAATAAAAGATAAACATAATAATATGACTTAAGTACAAGCAATGTTAATTTAACGAAATTAACTCTATGTAGTTGGATTCTAATCTTTAGTTTTGAAACCAGGATTTCCTTCCACTGGACCTAGCATGTACTTATGTAAGTCATCTTATATTGGAAAGATCAATTTATCACTTGCTATTGCAAAGCTTTTCTATAATTATAATAGTTAAATTGATATACTTATGAGTAATAAATTAAAACTATGTTAATTATGATTATATTGTGTGTAATAATTTTACACACTTCTGCCCGCGATTTCGCTCGCTTGGTACATCGATAATATATAGCCTATTTTCTATTCCAGACTATAATCTATGTCAGTGCCTAATCTCATCCAGAACCCTCCAGTAGTTTTTGATTTATTCATTACAAACATACAAAATTAAAAATATATATATTATATATTTCCTCTTTATAATATTAGCTTAGATGACTAATCAATGAATAATTTATTATTATCAGTATAGAAAATGTACAATTTGTGTCTAACAATTATGATTTCATCTAACAATTGGACTTTATTTCCCTTCAAGTGGTATTGTAGCTTGAATGTTGTTTTAATTCACACCTTTAATTGGTTCAAGGCTACCCTATTACGCTAATTAGTCGGTAATAAATCGTACACATTAATTAACATTATTAGTAACTTCGTAAGAGACAGTACCACAATATACTATTAGTCAGTGACTCGGTGTGTATGTACTGCTCTCTTAAATAGTATGGTGTATGAGTAAGAATAAAATAGTAGGTACTAATATTATATTAAATCTAGTCATACACATATATATAAATATTTTTTTTTTTAATAAACACTGGCGAAGGTACGGTGCATTCAAGTTGCGCGTGACGTCACACGTAGGTTCAATTTTTTACTTACAAGTGACTTCAAAACGCTGATGCTCTTTATCTTTGTAATTTTTTGTTATCTTGTTAAAGCAAAAAATATGTCTTGTATTTTTGTATAATCTAAGTGACGGACTAAACAGAATGAATTTTTTGACCTGGTATTCATCCCAACTTACATCACACATTGACATAAGCGCTCCAAATTTGATAATCCGTAACTCTTACTCACACATGCATAATAGGGGCTTCACGCTGTAGTATGACTGCGCGGTGTCCTTCTTTTTTTATTAATCCGTGTATTTTGTGAAATATTTATAATCACTTTTTCATTAAACATAGAAGTTACTACTGATCAGTATATTGGGCATATTATTGCACCCATGTTGATATTTTTTATTCGGATTATTACCTTTAGCTATATTAGTATCCAATCTCTTGATAATATATAATATCCCATCATATCAGTGTCAGTGTAATGTATGTTTAATCCTCTGAAAGACATGTGATTGTTAAAATCATTGTTGTGGTTTGTTTTTGTCTGATAAGAGACACTGATAGTGTGTGTACAGATTAAAGTGCTAATCTAATATTTATGTTGTATGTTATCAGCCTGAACTACTTATTGCGATATAAGAGGTGAATGATTTGCTTCTGATACATATTTAGATAGGAATGGAAGTGGCTATACACTTTCATACATACTTACATACCGTCACTCGGCAGTGTAAACCTTGTAAATGCTTTTGGCAAAATTTTACAGGAGGAAGAATAAACTGCCTCCTAAAAAAAATACTCAGAACTATTGTAATCAATGGTACATGATCGTAAGAATTCAAATATCTCGTGGCTCTGTATGAGTAAGTCTGATGTAACTTACAAAACAAATAAAAAAAATATGCAAATGCGACTTTTGAGGTTTTTACTGCGATACATATATACATACATACATACATTAAATTAGTAGAGAGAGTCATAGGGGCAGCAAGGGCCATTAACCACATTCACCCAAGAATAAAATTGGGCTGGGTTAGATGGAAAATTGCGAAAAAGTAGCGACAAGTGGCTGCACACGTTCGTATAGTGTCATAAATGTAATTACTATCCTACTATACTAAATATCATCATTACAAATATTATGAAGTGGAAAGATTTGACTGGCTCGATCGCGCATTCGGTAGTGACCCCACCCCATGCGCCAAAAGTTGTGGGTTCGATCCCCACCCAGGACAAACATTCGTGTAATGAATATTTGTGTTTGTTATGTGTCTGGGTGTAAATATCCAATATTTAAGTATATATTTGTATCAATTGTAGTAACTGTTGATTCTGATATCCGTAACACAAGTGCTTAAACTACTAACGTCCGAGTCAGATCAATGTACATATGTCTGATATTTATGATAAAATTAAAATCTACTTATGGGTTCTGGATGAAATTGGGCACAGACACAAATCATAGACCGATATTATGTAGTACATAGGCTATGTTTTATCGTGTACAACGGGAGCTAAGACGCGGGCAGAAGTTAGGTGTAGGAATTTTTAATACAAATAAAATTATAATAGGAAAAGTTAAAATTATTGTATCCTCTTTTGCTCTCCTAATATTTTGCAGTGTCTGGGTCCATAATTAAATGTAATTACATACATACATACATAACATCACGCCCACAATCCCCGAAGGGGTAGGCAGAGTCAAAGGCAGCATGCCCCTTCAACCACATTCAGCCAAAAACAAAGTCGGGCTGGGTTAGATGGAGAATTGTGAAAAAGCAGTGACAAGTGGCTAAACTGTCGCCTACACAATCACACACCCAAAATCCGATATACCATTAGTCGCCTTTTTAAATGTAATTACTGTACCTAAATTATGGAAGCAATAAATGATTTGATTTGATTAGATCGATTTATCGATACTAATATATTATCCATCCAACCCAGCCCACTGTCCCATGTTGGTCTGGGACTTAAAAAGAATATGCCAACTGTGGTTCTTGCTTAGCATGTCGTAAAAGGCGACTAATGGTATATCGGGTTTTGGGTGTGTGATTGTGTAGGCGACAGGTTAGCCGCTTGTCACTGCTTTTTCACAGTTTTCCATCTGACCCAGCCCGGCTTTATTTTTGGCTGAATGTGGTTAAGGGGCATGCTGCCCCTTCGACTCTGCCTACCCCTTCGGGGATCGTGGGCGTGATGTTATGTATGTTATGTATGTAATATATTAAAGAGGTAAGATTTGATTGTTTGTTTGTATTGAATGCCTTCGAATCTACTGGACAATTTAAAAAAAACTTTGACCAATAGAAAGCTACTTTATCAGCGGGTAACATAGGCTATATTTTGTCCCCTTATTCCCACGGGAACGGGAACTACGCGGGTGATCCCGGGCGCTGCTATGATGAAAAATAAGAATAGTTGAATTTGTAATAATACTAAAACTGCCTAAATGATCCCGCATAAGCATCCTACGTTTGGTCTAGATACGAATTCAAAGCGCTTGTTAGGTAATGAGAGAAACCTTCAGATAACTGTGTTACCATGATCTAGATTACTTCCTAGGGCTTAGCCTTACGCTAAGGACGTTAGATGGCAGTCTGTTAAATGTATTGAATAGAAGCATCAAATCTAGGGAATTTTCATAGAAAAACAAGTTTCAATATCTATTGAAAAAATATTGTTTGACGTCGGTCTGGGACTTAAAAAGAATGTGCCAACTGTGTTCCTTGTCTAGCATGTCGTAAAAGGCGAGTAATGGTATATCTGGTTTTGAGTATGTGATTGTGTAGGCGACGAGCTAGTTTTATTTTTGGCTGAATGTGGTTAAAGGGGACTGCTGTCCCTTTGGCTCTGCCTACCCCTTCAGGGATTACGGGCGTGATGTTATGTTATGTTATGAGTATGTGATTGTGTAGGCGACGAGCTAGCCGCTTGTCACTACTTTTTCACCAATTTCTTTCTAACCCAGCCCAGTTTTATTTTTGCCTGAATTTGCTTATGGAGCTAGCTGCCCCTTTGACTCTATCTACCCCTTCAGGGATTACAGGCGTCATGTTATTTATGTATGAAAAAAAGGACATATGCACGATATTATTTTTTGTATTTTTTCTAGATATTGATATTACTTATATTATTCTTTGGTATTAAAGTTATTTGTATTTCATCGACGAATACACGAATTACTAAATACGTGATTGTATTATACTTAAACTTATTTGCATAAAAGTAAGTAGAGGCATGCGACGATTATTATTCACAGAATCGGGCTCAATGTCACGTAATATTGTACCATGTTTATGATCCAATCAAGACATGAGTTACTGGTTCGATCGTAATGTATTTTGTTAGTGTTTAATTTACATCTTGCTACGGTATCGTGATTCATGACACGAAATGTTAAATTTAAAATTAATATGATTGGGCACTTGTAATAATTTAATACTTCGTTTTTGTATTTATATAGGTAGATTGTTTTCACTCTTAGCTCGGGTGAAATTTAGATACAGGGACTTTGTTATATGGACCGGAGGATCGATATTTTTGCGAACTTTAGCCGTGCCTTTTAATCGCAATCGGTTGCGTGGTTTCGACTTAAATGATACAATACATGATTTTTTATTTATATAAAAATACTATAGAGGCGTTAGGTTTAGTTATTGATTGATTTATAGAAAAATGTGTGAAAGCGTAACAAACATTGTCACATTCGCATTTATAATATTAGTTATATAAATGACTAGCAGCGCCCCGCGGTTTCACCCGCATAGTTCCCGCTCCTGTAGGAATATGGGGATAAAATATAGCCTATGTTACTTCCGGATAATGCAGCTTTCCAGTGGTGAAAGCATTTTTGAAATCGGCACAGTAGTTTTTGAGTTTATTAATTACAAACATACACACACACAAAAATACAAATCTTTCCTCTTTATAATATTAGTTTAGATAGAAACTGACAAGATGTGAACAAGGTGTGTTTGTAAAGAGACTGCTAGAAATACAATAGGTACTTTATATCAAAATAAAATCAGAATTCTAAATTTGAATACAAAAAAAAAAACAGTCGAATTGAGAACCTCCTCCTTTTTTTTTAAGTCGGTTAAAAATAATAAAAGGTGTAAAAAGTATTAATATAAAAGTAATGAGGCCAGCGTCGGCATCAACTTAGGGTCAGTAGGGATTGCATATTACTGACGCACGTCACTAGTGTGTTGTATCGGCATTACAAATTTACGGTGCGAACGCGATATGCACCACATGCTCTGTTATTGTCCTATGGCTATAGGATATCCTCTTTATTTTAGCCACACTGTTTCCTGTTGATTGTTTCTGTTTTGCTGGCTAGTCGCCGGCGTGAAATTATTTCGCTCGTTATGTGCAGATGGTATCGTGTTTCGATGTGCGAGACCGTTTTTCATATTTTATTTTCCGATTAATATTGACTAGTAGATCTTTGTACATACATTGATACATATACATACACGACTGGCCCGTTGGCCGAGTGGTCAGAGACCCTGGCCACGAAACCAAGGGTCGCGGGATCGAATCCCGCTAGGGGCAAATATTTCGTGTGATGAACATGGATTTTTGTACTCGAGTCATGGATTTTTATAAACGTATTTAAGTATTTCTATCTGTTCACCTAGTATCCATAGCACAAGCTTAAAAGCTTAGTTAGGGAATTGGTAAAATTGTATTAATTTATCACGCTTGCAATCCCCGAAAGGGCAGGTTATGTCCAAGAAGCGACAAGCTCCTCCAACCAAATTTAGACAAAACAATAGAATTAAACTAGCTTCTGCCCGCGGCTTCGCTCGCGTGGTACATCGATGAAACATAGCCTATATGTTATTCGGGTTTATGAGCTATATTATTCTTAAGTTTCATTAAAATCCATTCAGTAGTTTTTTTGTGCAAGAGTAACAAACATCCATCTATACATACAATTTTCGTATTTATAATAATAGTAGGATTAGGTTAGATGGAAAAATATGAAAACGTAGTTGACAAGTGGCTAGCGCGTTGCCTACACAATCACATACCCACGGCTTTAATACACCATTAGTCACTTTTTACGACATGCTAGGCAAGGAACACCAGTTGTTACATTATTTTTGACTCCCAGACCAACATGGGACGCCAATACATTCATACAACGGATGTTAGATGGCTTCGGATGTGGTCATTCTTGGCCCATAATCATGTTTTGTGTTAGTTAATACTTTTCAAGTAAATGATCGTTAAGATAACAGAAACCCTTTGCTAAATTTTACAAGCTTGATGGCGCATTCGGTAGTGTCCCTGCCTCATGCGCCAAAGAGTTGTGTCGATGCCCACCTAGGACAAATATTCGTATGATGAATACTTGTGTTTGTTCTGTGTCTGGGTGTTAATATTCAATATTTAAGTATATATTTGTAATACCACAGTTGATTCTGATATCCGTAACACAAGTGCTTACGCTACTTACCTCGGAGTCAGATCAATGTATGTGATGTAGTCTGATATTTATTATTAAATGATACAATTTTCTCTCGACGGAAATAAAATACGGCGTAATTGAAAGTGCGAGTGCGTAATGAACCGTGAAGCGGATCAGATCAGGCCACTTTCGCTTCTTCATCTCACCATTTTAATGAAATGCTTGGTCCGTGAATTTGGTGGCTCCGGGCGAATGAGTTCGCGGTCCATTTTTAATTAATCTATTCAATTATACATACATACATAACATCACGCCCATAATCCCCGAAGGGGTAGGCAGAGTCGAAGGGGCAGCAAGCCCCTTCAACCACATTTATTTATTTGGACATCCAGTGGTTATTACATCGTTTCTTAGAAATAATAATGTTTAGTCTATAATACAATTTAAAATGCACAATCTTTAAAGGTGTCACAGCATGCGCAAGAAATGTAACACGTATAATCTAATTGAAAAACAAAAAACAAAACACATTCAGCCAAAAATAAAGCCGGGCTGGGTTAGATGGAAAATTGTGAAAAAGCAGTGACAAGCGGCTAACCTGTCGCCTACACAATCACACACCCAAAACCCGATATACCATTAGTCGCCTTTTACGACATGCTAGGCAAGAACCACAGTTGTCATATTCTTTTTAAGTCCCAGACCAACATGGGACAGTGGGCTGGGTTGGATGGAAAGCTGTGAGCTTCAATTATTTGGGGCTTATTAATCGTTGTCGTATTTCTAGCGCTTTTTTTATGTGCAGATTCTAGATTTTGCAAGTCTAGTTGAATAACAATGTTTTCATTAAAGCGATTCCCAACCCAACTGATCTTTGTAACCATTAAATAGAGGATCCAGATTAATTGGGTGTTCCTTTCAGGGATTATATAGGCGACAAGATAGATTGTCACTTGTTTTTTAAATTTTTCATATAAGCCAACTTAATTTTATTATTGGCTAAACAGGTGAAATAAGCTTTCCACTCCTTTGACTCTGCTTAACCCCTAGCATGTATATGTATTGTACTATTTTAATTAACAGATAACACATAACATAACATCACGCCCATAATCCCTTAATTAAGTCTCCATATAAATTCTCCAGGCTGGCACACCAATTCCCTATTGACAAACTAAGCTTATGCTTGTGGTATGGATACTAGGTGAACGGATAGACATACTTTAATACGTTTATAAACATTCATGACTCGTGTACAACTGTCCATGTACATCATACGAAACATTTGTTCCTAGCGGGATTCGAACCCGCGTACCTCGGTTTCGTGGCCAGGGTCTCTGACCACTCGACCAACGGGCCTGTTTAAGTATTAAAACTTTTAGTTATAGAACTCCCGGGGAGCAGAGAGGTTATGTGGGGCTTTTGTCAAACTAAAAATCCATGGATGTATCGTTCTCGCCTCTCTAAGGGGCCATCCATAAAGTGTGTCACACGAATTTCATGATTTTTTGACTCCCCCCCCTCCTTGTCACAGCTGGTCACATTTGTGGGACTCCCCCCTCCCTAGTGTGACATCACATGTTTTGCAATTTTACATCCGAAAATTGCAAATTATTATGATATATTAGATTTTGAAACGTGATGTCACGAAACTTAGGACCTCCCACCCCTTGTCACACCATGTCACACATCGTAGATCCCCTCCGTCCCCCTTTACGTGTGACGTACATTATGGATGGCCCCTAAGCATCCAAGGGATTATTGTTATATTACGTTTGAAACATCCATCTCGTATTCCAGTGCTGGGCATCAAGCGGCTCAAACAGATCGAGACGATGTTCCTGTCGCGGCGCGCGCAGGGCCCGCGCACGCTCGGCCTCAGCGTGGAGACGCTGGTGGACCTGCTGCTGGTGCTGTATGACGAGTGCTGCAACAGCAGCCTGCGCCGCGAGAAGGCCGTGGCAGACTTCATACAGTACGGTGAGTCGACAGGCCGCCTGCAGGCTCTACAGTAGGTACTCAGCGTGGTGTCTCATCGTGGAACCCATAGACATCCAAGTCGCTGCGCGTTCATGGTGATCTTTATGTGTTGTGAACTGTATGAATGAAAGTTGGTTCAATGTAATACATTACATCCTTCAGACTGACACACCAATTTCCTAGTCCCAAACTAAGCTTATAAGCTTGTGATATGGAGACTAGGTGAACGGATAGACATACTTAAATACGTTTATAAACATCCATGATTCAAGGTTTCAAAGAAAAACTTATAAATCGTCAATAACAGTTAAAGAGATACTATTCTCCTACAGGTTCGGAATGTTGCATCTACCGAGAAGAATCCGGAATTATGTGTAAATATCCATCAGGTGGCACAAATTGCCTTCCTCTTTGGCCTTTTGCCATTATGTGGGGGGAAAGGTGGAAGCTTTGACCCCAAAGGATAAGCTATTCGTTAACTACCTAAAGACGATTTTGGTCATTTGTGACCGACGATCTAGTGTACCAATACAATCAACATAATACCAATCCTTGTGCAGTTTTGATTTACCCATATCCAGCAGTCTCATTTGGTTGGAACCTTGCTGACGATGTGGTTATGGTCTTCCAGTGAAGCCAGTGGCGACGGCGCTGAAGCGGTTACGGCTGTCGCGGGACGACTTCGAGCTGGTGAAGGTGATCGGGAGGGGCGCCTTCGGCGAGGTCTGCGTCGTGAGGGCGTCGTTCATGCAGGTATACCTAAAAAAAAATTAACAACACCCAACTGACTGGCTGAACTTAGTTCTGTTTATTGTATTGTTTCTATAGCTCTATAGTTTTGACAAGCTCGGTGGCGCATTCGGTAGTGACCCTGCCCATGCGCCAAGAGTTGTGGGTTCGATCCCCACCCAAGACAAACGTTCGTGTGATGAATAATTGTGTTTGTTCTGTGTGTTAATATCCAGTATTTAAGTATATATTTGTAATACCACTGTTGTTTCTGATATTCGTAACACACGTGGTTAAGCTACTTACCTTGGAGTCAGATCAATGTATGTGATGTTGTCGGATATTTATATATTTATAGCTACCAAACCAATTAGACATTCTTGAATATATTTGGTACTAAATAACGTGTTGTGTCTAAAATATCTTAGAGCACGAACCCAATCCCTTGATTATCATTTCATTGCCACCTTACCCACCCATCCCCTCCTCCCAAGTCCCTCCTCCTACCGCCAAGTTTCGCCAGAATAGCGTGAAAGGAAGACTTTTTCAAGAGATGATGATGATCTATCGAGTACAAGAAACTCGGGTGTTACTCTTTTCAATATCTACTTATTAACTTTTAATTAATTCTCAAGAGCTGCGGGTGTTACTCTTTTCAATATCTACTTATTAACTTTGAATTAATTCTCAAGAGCTGGTTGTTGGTTTAACGGGAGCACTATTGAGGGGCAAATGAGCATGAGCACATGATGAAGGTTTTGTCCGCAGGGCGCGGACGGCGGCAACCTGGCCGCCGCCACCGGGGCCACCGTCTCGACCACCACCGGCGAGCGCGTCTACGCCATGAAGATACTCAACAAGTGGGAGATGCTCAAGGTAAACCTACATTTTATGGACTGCGTATCTCTAAAGCTCAGCCTCGATTTTTTTACTACATATTTGATTATATTCACCTATGTAACTGGCCAGGGTCTGATGAATATCTCACCCTCTAATGCTTGTTACGCTGCTTTAAGGAATATTAAAAATGTAAATGGGGCTTTTCGATTTTAGTGTTTTTTTTTTCTCAGTCAAAGTATTTTTATGGTAGTCAGTATATATCTCTATTATATACAGTCTTTATTTAGGCCACAGTCCCCAAGGGAGCAGGAATAATTGAAGGAGAACTAAACTAAGGGCAGAAATCTTCAAAAATTGCGTTACGTAATACTTGAACGGTCCCTAACAACCCTATTGCGGACCTAGAAGTTGTTGGTGTTAATGTGTTTGTGTGTTGTGCAGCGCGCGGAGACAGCGTGCTTCCAGGAGGAGCGCGACGTGCTGGTGTACGGCGACCGGCGCTGGATCACCAACCTGCACTACGCCTTCCAAGACGAACACAACTTGGTGAGACGCACTTTTGCATATTACTTACTTAAGATCGTTTTGACTGCCTCGGTGGTCTAGTGGTAGCATGCGCCGCCGTAGGACCAAGAGGTCCCGGGTTCCAATCCCGGGTCGGGCCAACAATTTGTGGCTAGGTATTTCAATATAGAAATTACTCAGTAACAGCCCGGAGTCAGAATTTTAATTTTACGTTTTTTTCTTCGCACTTAATTTTTTTTTTAAAGGTAGGTATTGTAACATTCAAATCCAATTAAATACTCTACTGTAGTGATCAGCGTCGGACTGGCTTTATAGTCTCGGTGGTGTTTACCAGTCGGGCCTGGCGCAAGCGGCTCAAGTCAAGTAGATCACGTCTCGGCGCCCCCCAGCCCAGTCCGACCCTGGCTGCTAGTGTTAATACTCTATTTGTGTTCCGCAGTACCTGGTGATGGACTACTACTGCGGCGGCGACCTGCTGACGCTGCTGTCCAAGTTCGAGGACCGGCTGCCGGAGGACATGGCCAAGTTCTACATCGCCGAGATGGTGCTCGCCGTGCAGAGCGTGCACGAGCTGCGCTACGTGCACAGGTGAGGGGGAGGGGGGAGGTCCTTATGCGTCGTCCGATGGACGATCCCTCACCATGTTATTAAATATTGTAGCTCCAATAATATGTAAATAAATGACGTTGTTCGAACATCCACAAACGCCATACAATCCTGCATCGCGCTGACGAAGTTATTCTCGCCACTAAGTATATATACAATACACCGAGACGGTCAGTCGGGCCTAGTTCCCCGAGCAAGCAACATTTAGCTCGGCGGAAGGTCTTCCACTTTTAGTGTGAGCGCGTAACTCGCCCAAATTTTGTCAGGGGAGGGGGGGGATTATTAGCGGGTGAAATATATACCTCGCCCTAGCCTCCGGTAGCAATAAAACTGGCCAGGACAAATTTAATGTAGTTTGAGGCATTTGTTAGTTGCGGAAGGACGGTGCTAGCCTAGCCTAGCCCTTGCAATGTGTATGCAAAATTTCTTGATTAATGGTCAAATAATTTGGTCGTGGAATCCACTTTTGAAAGAAATAATGAGCAATAATTTAATTGCTTTAATAACACATAAAATTAAACACGTAAAGTGACACAATATTGTATTGTATATAAAATATTACTAATGATAATGTTTAAACGTTTATACAATTTTTTCAGAGACATCAAACCAGACAACGTACTGTTGGACGCGAGTGGTCACATCAGGCTGGCGGACTTCGGATCCTGTCTGCGGCTAGGGGATGATGGAAAGGTAATCTTCTTCTTCTTGCCGAGGTCCGAAGACATCCGGGGTCGGCGCAGTATGTTTTTCTTTTCTATACATCTTGGTCAGCTGTTCAAGCTATCAACTACCATTTCATTCATCTTTCACATCAATCCATCCATCTCTTATTTGGTCGTCCTCTTCCTCTCCACGGTTGGAAAGGTAATATAAACGTCCAAACACAGTTGGCACATTCTTTTTAAGTCCCAGACCAACATTTGTCATTTTTTTAATACACTTGTTAAATAATTGATTGTTTTTTTAATTACTATCTAAGTGATACTTTCCTTAACAATGTATTTTTCTTAAAGCAAATATTATGCTTTTAAATAAGCATCATCGTCGTCATATTACTTCATCAAGGAATAAAAATATGTATTCTTAATTCACAGGTACAAAGCAATGTGGCAGTAGGAACTCCCGACTATATATCACCAGAAATTTTAAGGGTAAGTTGGTTTTAATTTTGTATTAAATAATGTGTTAAAAGAGGCGGTAGCGGGGTAGGCAGAGGCAACCGATCGCCATACGGCGCGGTCCTTACACACCTCACTCGCTTCTTTAACACATAATCCTTTTTATGCAAGGTTTACATTTAAATTATTTTGACTTTTCAGGCCATGGAGGATGGACAAGGAAGATATGGGCCTGAATGTGATTGGTGGTCGTTAGGTGAGATATTTAATTTTTAATGTTATACACTACTTGTAAATGAAGAGATCGCTTGGATTTTGTATTTCTTTTTAAGATGTGAATTTTATTTTTATACATAAATTTGAAAAAATCAGAGATTGATATCTACCTGGGGTTATCAAGAGTGGACATTTTGTATTATACTGACATATTAAAAAAAAAAATTTTTCGAATTCAAAATATCCTAAATTTTTGCCAGTAATAAGTATTAAACAGTTTAGGTTGAAGATAAACCTGAACACTGTGTTAGAACCAGCACTCGTTGTATATTCGCCCGCGAAACCACTGAGCTATCACGCAAACGCTGTCAATACCACGTGCGTTCAGTTAGCCGTGTGCATGATTCGAACGAGCGCACGTCGCACACGAGGCGCGCGCCCTGACCGCTGAGCTTGCTGCCAATGTCCCTAATGTTATTTGACTGGCTCGATGGCGCATTCGGTAGTGACCCTGCCCTATACGCCAAGAGTTGTGGGTTCGATCCCCACTCAGGACAAACATTCGTGTGATGAATACTTGTGTTTGTTCTGTGTCTGGGTGCTAATATCCAATATTTAAGTATATATTTGTAATACCATTGTTGATTCTGATATCCGTAACACAAGTGCTTAAGCTACTTTCCTCGGTGTCAGAACAATGTATGTGATGTAATCGGATATTTATTTATTTATTTATTTCCCAGGCGTGTGCATGTACGAGATGCTGTTCGGCGAGACGCCGTTCTACGCGGAGTCGCTGGTGGAGACGTACGGCAAGATCATGAACCACGCGCGCTCCTTCCAGTGCCCGCCGCCCGACGACCACGCCGCGCAGGTGCGTCGCCGACAGGGTTTATCTGTTTAGGGGTCATTTAGGCCCGTAAACCCCAGGCCCCTGACAAGTGGTCATCCAGGCTCGGAAACGCCGAGTCTCTGGTTAGGGGTCATTTAGGCCCGTAAACCCCAGGTTCCTGTCAAGGGGTCATCCAGCCTCGCAAACGCCGAGTCTCTGCTTAGGGGTCATTTAGACCGGGTTTTTCACGGTGGTTTATCGTTGTGCGATCATTAAGGCGTAGAGGTACATCCCAGGGGTTTAGTCGGTATACCTCGCTCACCTCCACCTTGGGCGGAGCAGGGTCCTCCTACCATCTCGAGGGCCCCGGGAGTCACACGCGACACACCCGCTGTTTCCCACCGGTTCCAGCTAGACGGTGCGTAACGCATTCCCCTGGGTAAACAAAAAAAGGGGTCATTTAGTCCTGTAATACCAGGCCCCCATTTAGGGTTATTTCAGGTCCATAACTCTAGATCCTTGCTTAGGGGTCATTCAAGCCCGTAAATTCGAGGTTCCCTGCTTAGGGATCATTCAGGCCAATAACTCCAGGTTCTTGCTTAGGGGTAATTCAGGCCCATAAACCCCAGGTATTTGCTTAGAGGTTATTCAGGTGCATCAATATTTTTTTTTGCATATTTTAAACGGCCGCGTCGTCAGCAAAACTAACCAATAAAAAAAAAAAGTGCCTTTGTAAAATGAAAAAAGACAAATGATAATTTTTCATTTGCAGGTATCGGAGGAAGCAAAAGATCTGATTCGAAGACTTATATGCGCGTCTGAAAATAGGTTGGGGAAGAACGGCCTGCAAGATTTCAAGGTATGCTCTTTATCCTCTGCCATGGTACAGTTTGACGATGATTTACGAGATCTGGATCAGAACAATGAAAATAATACTAACGGGGCTAAATGCGATTTGCGTTATGTAAACAGTATGCAACACGGTCGATCGTCAAGCTGTAAGTACTCATGTTTTACATAATGCATGTCGCGTTAAGTTCCGTCATGATTATTTCTAGTGAAATAATAATTAAAAAACGTAAGATCAAAATCATAAACTGATAATAAATTCTTTAGACTGACACACCAATTCCTTAGTTCCACACTAAGCTTTTAAGCTTATGCTATGGATACTAGGTGAACGGATAGATATACTTAAATACGTTTTTAAACATCCATGACTCGAGTACAAATGTCCATGTTTATCACACGAAACATTTTCCCCTAGCGGGATTCGAACCCGCGACCCTTGGTTTCCTAGTCAGGGTCTCTGACCACTCGACCAACAGGCCTGTCAACTGATGACAATGTTTATTTGGTAAGATATATTTTTTAAAACTGAACATAAAATTATTGGTCTTCCAGAATCATCCCTGGTTTGCGGGTCTAGATTGGGAGAACTTGCGCGAAATGCAGGCGCCGTTTGTGCCTGATGTGTCCAGTCCCACGGACACTTCGAACTTTGACGTTGACGACACCGACATCAGGTATATTATACATATGTGTTGTAATTTTTTGTGTAAGGCATAAGGTAGACGACGAGTTAGCCACTTATCATTCCTTTTTATCTAACCCAGTTTTATTTTTGTCTTAATTTGGTTAAAGGGGCTCGTTGCCCCTTCGATTCTACCTACCCGCTTTAGGGATTACGGAAGTGATGTTATATATGTATTTATAAAGTATAAGGCCGCCTTTCCACCGGAGTGGAACGGCGGGTGAGTTGAAAATTCACTAATAGAAAATGTCTACAGGTGATGAACGGAATTGTATAAAATTTCCGCTTGCGGTGGATTTTTAAATCGCCTACCGCTCCGACGGACAGGCAGCCTTAATGTGTTCGAGTATGTGCACGAGCAAGACGGAAGAGGAGTGTGTGCACGAGCGAGACAGAGGAGTGGTATAATCCCCGCAGATTGCTAATGCGCCTGGCCGCCATATTGGTGACGTAATCGTGACGTATCGAACACTCGAGTATTGCGGGTGACGTCACGTGGGTGTTGAACAAGGTCCCAACGCATTAGCAATCTGCGGGGATTATAACTAAAGGTGTCCTGTGCCGGCAGGCTGTCGGAGGCGGTGCCGCCGGCGCCGGCGTCGTCGGCGTTCTCGGGGCTGCACCTGCCCTTCGTGGGGTTCACGTTCACGGGCGGGTCGCGCCTCAGCGACACCGGCGCGCCGCCCGGCCCGCTCAGCCCCGCCAAGAACGCGCCCAGACAGGTACCGCGCGACCACTCGCACGACCACTCGCCCGACCCGTCACACCGAGGTCACCTTGCGTCTCGCCAAATTGCTGATTCACCTCATTACTAGCGCGCTTGGTTCTCAGGAAATTGGCGTGAAGTTGGGTTACCAAATTACACTTACACATCTATCGGACGGTTTACGAGAGGTTTTGGGCTTAAAACTAGTGGGAACTTTAAAGCCCTTATCAATGAAACTCTGCTGGAGCTTATGGTTTGTTGTAACTGCTAAGTACGCCTCGCCTCGACGAGCACACTTTGTCTCCGTACCAGTAACCTGTGTAATAAAGTGTTTATTTACAAAGTGAGCACCTAACGAGGTGCTGCCACGTTATTCTGCCTTGCCACGTACCGCCCGTTGCGATTTGTTTTGCGCCAATTTGTCAAGTAGCCATACCAGGCGGAAAACCACTAATACCAATCCACCTACAGATTAAACTCGAGCGTAGCTCACGTCCAGCTTCGATTGACGTTCGCCATTGACCTTGTTGCAGCACTATATACTAAATACAATGTATATCTTCATTCGTAATTCAGTGAAGTTAATATGTAATAATTGTATTTTTCAGGCACCGTGCAACAAGGGCGACCGCGCGGCGCTGAAGGCTCTTGAGCGCGAGAATGCTCTGTTAGCGCAAACGCTCGCCGACCTGCGCGCTAGCCAGCCCGGCGTAGCGCCTTCAGGTATATAGCACATCCCGTACCGTGCCACCCCATACCGTACCGTACCGTGACACCGCCGTACCGTACCGTGCCACTCCATGCCGTACGGTACCGTTCCACCGCCACCCCGTACCGCGCCACCCCTGCCGTACAGTACTGTTCCACCGCCGTACCGTACCGTGCCACCCCATGCCGTACGGTACCGTTCCACCGCCACCTCGTACCGCGCCACCCCTGCCGTACAGTACTGTTCCACCGCCGTCCCAGACCGTGCCACCCCATACTGTACCGTGCCGTACCACCGCCGTCCTGTGCCGAGCCAATCCACGCCAAGCCGGCGCTTTCCTCCACGTCCCGTCCTGTACAAAAGCCAACTCTATCTATTACAATGTACGATCTATTACGATCTATCTTCTAAAAGTAATCGTAAAAAAAATTGATTTATGAAAAAAGCATTTTTTTTAAGTGAAATAATAACGTTTTATTCGGTTTTATCTCTCAATCGGTCTAAATGATGCCTGTAGCGACATCTGTTTGTGTCAAGTCTATACGACATCTAAAATGTATGTGAGTGACCAGACATGGTTATATTTATCTCTTTGCAGAAGACTTGCTTCAACTGAAGGAGGAACTAGCGACGTTGACGAAGCGGAACGCAGACCTTGAGGCGCAGGTGCGGTGCTACGAGCAGCTCAACAGCGGCATGACCGTTACGGTACGTGTTATCACAGAAGTAGACGCGACGGGTTCGAGTCCCGTTTGGTGTAATTTTTTATATGATGTATGTGGACATTGTTTTTGGGTTGTCGATGTAAATAATAAATATCCGATGACATCACATACATTGATCTGACTCCGAGGTAAGTAGCTTAAATATTTGTGTTACGGATATCAGAATCAATAGTGGTTTTGCAAATATATACTTAAATATTGGATATTAACACCCAGACACAGAACAAACACGATTATTCATCACACGAAAGTTTGTCCTGTGTAGAGATCGAATCCACAACTCTTGGCGCATGAGGCTACCGAAAAAATCAATGACCTTTTTTGGTAATGAAATATTTTTGTTTTCGTAGTGTAGTGTTCGATGAATCTGGCCAATCGCGTAAGGAATACCTCAAAAGCTACAAGTATGGATTAAGAAATCTGCTAAAATGATAATGAATACTCGTGATTATTTTTTCGTTATTTTTATCTTGAAACACATGTGTAAATACCTTAAACATAACATGTAAGTATATATAGTCCATCAAATCTAAGAAGTACCGTTTGACAGTTATGACAAATTGACGATTAAGGATGTGATCAAACAAATCGATTACTACAATATCCAAATTTTTATAGATTATTACTTAGTACATATTTTTACTAATCGATTACAGTTTTTAGATTTATAAAACCGACTTCAAAAAACCCCGCAAAAAATGTTTATAAAAAACACAAGTAAAAACTGCCTTAATAGCTATTTAAATGTCCAAACACTAAAAAGTATAAAATAAATTCTATCGACTGCTTCGATGAAAGTATTAATCTTTAACACGTATTTAAATATTTACAATAATCAGTTAGTTTTGGAGTCCTTGACCAAGACTTGGTGAAATTGAGACTATCTCGAGAATAACACTTAATATGGCCCTATAATATTGAAAGAATTATCCACAAACTCCTAATCGTTAAGGAGTTGCACCTTCCATCATCAGCTCAGCAACATGTGATTATGAATACCAGACGTAAATACTTGAATTGTTTTAGAAAATAACTAAAATAGATTGTACGCGCCTATAATACTTGAGGGTTTCCCTCAATTTGCCTAAGATTCCTTCATCAGATCCAGATGTGGTACCAATAGGACCAACTCCAGGATATACCCTTTTGAATAAAAAAAAGAACTCTAAAAATCGTCTTACAATTCTCGAAGATATCAATATTTAAAGAATCATAAACTAATTTCTAATCGTTAAGGATTTGTACCTTCCATCATCAGCTCACCATCATAAGATGATAAGTACCATACGTAAATACTTGAAAAATCTTAGAAAATGTCTAAAACACATTGTACGTGCCTATAAAGTTTGAGGGTTGCCCTCGATTTTCCTGGGATCCCTTCATCAGATCCTGACTTGGTGGCAATGGGACCAACTCGGGAGTAAACCCTTTCGATTAAAAAAAAAAATTTTGGAAATCGGTTAACAATTCTCAGAGATATCGAGTAACATACATACAAAAAAAAAAAAAACATTCAGTCGAATTGAGAACCTCCTCCTTTTTTTTGAAGTCGGTTAATAAAAATGTGTTAGGTATTGTAGAAGGCCGTATATTGTTATAATTATCGTAGGTTTTACTAGTAATCTTATGATAATTGCATTGGGTTACAGTCGATAGATAGCATCTGACACTGTCGGGTCAACATAGGATTCTTCTTCTTCTTGTTTTTGTTTCTGGCAACTCATTTCTGTTCAACCATTACTACTGCATTTACTAAAAGACGCGTGGGTTGAAAACGGCTCGTCATTATTAAGTTCGATTATTCGGACATTATAGCGATTATTCAAGTGATCAATAACAAGTGAATTTCAGGAGTCGCAACACTACGATAAAGGAGCTAACTACGTGACTTTGAAATGAGGTGTAAAAAAAACTTATTTGTTGCGAATATTGGTGATTTGACTTTGTTTGAAAGATTTAAATTTATTTGTAGTGATTAAGAATTGTACATTTTGTGATAAAATAAAAATAACTTCATAAATCCATGGTTTAAAGGAAAAGGTTATTGAAATTGAGCGAGTTACGCTTGTACAAAGTTGTTTCGGTTTAAAAAATGTGAAATGTCAAACGGTACTTCTTAGATTTGATGGACTATTAGTGAGGTCGTAAATGAATGTGTCAGGACTACGCGTCGAGCTCGCCGGCGGAGCTGGCGGCGCGGCTGCGCGACGCGGAGGCGGCGCTGGCCAGCCTCGCGGGAGAGCGGGACGACCTCGTCAAGGACAACACCGACCTCGCCGACAAGCTGCGCCTGCAGGTCGGTGCCTTTTTGTTATTTATGGTCATACTGAAAGTATACGAAACCCTAAAAATACGGCTTTTACGGTTGTAGATATTTTTTATTGTATTTCGTTTTTTTAATATCCGACTACATCACATACTTTGATCTGACTCCAAGGTAAGTAGCTTAAGCACTTGTATTACGGATATCAGAAACAACAGTGGTATTACAAATATATACTTAAATATTGGATATTACACCCAGACACAGAACAAACACAAGTATTTATCACACGAATGTTTGTCCTGGGTGGGTATCGGACCCACAACTTTTGGCGCATTGGGCAGGGTCCCTACTGAATGCGCCATCGAGCTTAAATTTTGGATTCAAAGTCAGTCAAATTATTTATTGCATTTCATGAATGTGATACAAAGGTGGAATTATACAAATTACAGTACATCATGTACTGTTTTACCACTTTTAAACTTTTTGCACACAATCCGTTATTAAAGTTTAAAAACTATGCACTGTTTACTGACTATATGTGGGTCTCAATGATGGCATTTGTATTTGCTTTAATGTATTATGTTTAGAGTTCGATAGCCTTGATCACTTTTAAAGTTAAAGGAAGATATCTATTCACTATTTTTTTTTTGAGTTTTTCACTTGATTTCGCAAGTTAAATGTTCACAAACACTGGTACAGAGTTTTGACACTTTACACTTTCGTTTTTACAAGTTTTATGATGATCCAATAATGTTATCTATTTTTTATATTAATTTTATACGGAGCTAATTTTTACTATGCAGCGCCATCTGCTGAATCTATCTTTAGGATTAGGTGTTGTGTTTTAGAGACAGGGCAACGCACCAATGGGTGTGGGGGTCGTTGATTACTTACTTTTGGTGTCATGGTAGGGGGCAGTATGATGGTAACTAGGTTGGCAAGTAGGTATTATTGCAAAAATTGTACCAATGGAGACGTTAAGTCAACAAGGGTTTTTAGAGGTTCTAAATACCGTAATATTTACTTAAATGTCTTCTCAAGCTCCGACCGCCCTAGTATGTTGTATATAATAAGAAGAATAAGAAACATACTATTTTCACAATTTTCCATCTAACCCAGCCCATTGTCCCGTGTTAGTCTGGGATTTAAAAAGAATGTGCCAACTGTGTTTCTTGCCTAGCATGTCGTAAAAGGCGACTAATGGTATATGGGGTTTTGGGTATGTGATTCTAAAGGCGACGAGCTAGCCACTTGTTATTACTTTTTCACAATGTTCCATCTAACCCAGCCCTGTTTTATTTTTGGCTGAATGTGATTAATAGGGACTGCTGTCCCTTTGACTCTGCCTACCCTTTCAGGGATTACGGGCGTGATGTTATGTGAAGAAAATTAAATGTAACAATAATTGTATCTCTCAGGACAAGGACCTACAAGACGCTCTAGATCAACGCAAGCTCGCCATGACTGAATACAAGGAGGTGACGGAGAAGCTGTCAGACCTTCGCCAGCAGAAACAGAAGCTGTCGAGACAGGTACGCCGAGTTCACATTTTTGTGGTTTGCAGGGCCGTTGGTGAGTGCCGGGGGAGTGTTAATTTCGTCATTATTTGAAACTCCGCAAAAACGCGCTAGCTAGCGTCATGCCGCGGCAGACTAGGGGTACTAATCTGTGAGCGCGGTTGGCATTCCAAAGGTTAAAGCGCCCCCTGGCTACGACCGTTACACCTCTGTTTATGATGACATGTGCTATTTTGCATAGGATTTGACATATCAAATTATGATTTGACATATGAAAGCTTTCATGAAATCCATAAAACAAAAATAGTACAGTAGTTGTAGTAGTACAATAGTAATAAACAAATAAACTATTGTTAAAATGTAATAATAAAATAATAAATAAATTCTCCCGATTGACACACCAATTCCCTAGTTCCAAACTAAGCTTACGCTTGTGCTATGGATACTAGGTGAACGGATAGACATACTTAAATACGTTTATATACATCCATGACTTGAATACAAATGTTCATGTTTGATGAATTTCATTTGCCCGTAGCTGGATTCGAACCCGCGACTCTTGGTTTCGTGGTCAGGGTCTCTGAACACGACCAAAAGGCCAGTCAATGTACTTCTCGAATAAATTTTATTTACTTATATTGAAAACTTTAAGTATCTATATATCATAACCATAACACTTGTATTTAATATTACATTCATATATAATACATTTTTTTACTGTCTTTGGTGTCATAGATTGCCACTTAATCTAGGACATCAAATGTGTCCTTTTCATAAGCCTTTGGGTAGGTACCCTAGGCCTGTGTAAAGGACACCCAAAATGTATGTTCCAGGTGAGAGACAAAGAGCAAGAGCTGGAGAAGGAGATGCAGAAGATCGACGCGCTGCGGCAGGACATCCGGCGCGCGGACAAGGGCCGGCGGGAGTTGGAGGCGCGGCTGGACATGGCCATCGCTGAGGCCACCAAGGTAACCTGAAACTGAAGCCTTTAGGCTAAAGGTCTTTGATTTGGTATACGGTGACTGTCAGACGGATTATTTGAACAGTTGACTGCATCTAAATTGCGAATGGAATTTTGTTAAATTCTTTTTTTTTATATGGCAATTTGTGACGTCATAGAGTGGTAATCATGCATGATCTGTGAGGGTTACGTGTATCAAATTCAATTGGGAAGTTGTAACTTTTATTCATACGTGTGGATGGACGTAACTATTAATAGTTTATCTGTCTGTCAGGAGCGGAAGCTGCGCGAGGAGACGCTGCGGTCGGCGCGCGGCGAGGCGGCGGCGGGCGGCCCGCTGGCAGACGTGGCGCGCCTGCAGCACGAGGTGGAGGCGCTCGAGGTGAGGGGGGGCATGTGTGCCCGAGGGAGCGTTGTGTGTGTCGGGAGCGCGGGGAGACGCTGCGGTCGGCGCGCGGCGAGGCGGCGGCGGGCGGCCCGCTGGCAGACGTGGCGCGCCTGCAGCACGAGGTGGAGGCGCTCGAGGTGAGGGGGGGCATGTGTGCCCGAGGGAGCGTTGTGTGTGTCGGGAGCGCGGGGAGACGCTGCGGTCGGCGTTACGCTAGTAGCTCAGTGATAAGGCCATAATTATGCTTCAGAAGACTGTTAGTTTAGACCCGGGCCTGTACCTGTACACTCAAATGTAATGTACTCATTTAAAAAAAATTCTTGTTCACCTGACTAAATACGAACGTCAAGCATATTTAATCCAATATCAGTTTCTAAGCGGTCTCCAGTTCAAGGTCACAGCATACAATGATGTTAACGTATGGTATGTTCCCGGCAGCTGCAGTACAAGGAGTCACTGTCGCAGCAGCAGGCGCGGTACAACGCGGAGCTGGCCGCGCTGCGCGACCAGCTGCAGGAGACCGACGCCGTGCGCAACGTGCTCAACCGGGAGGTGAGGGGGGGGGGGGGGGGACTGCACACGAACTGTCATGCCCTAGCTGATATGGGTGACGCCCGAGATGCGGGGCTGAGGGACCGTCAATGTTGCAGGATGAGCACCAAGCACGGGTGACAGACAGGAATGCGTGAGAGACTGTTCGCGTCTAGTGGCGTAGCTAGAAAACTCCATTTATCAATAGTGCCGTGCCGTCTTCTATAACGTTGTGTACTCCCACAGCTGCAGACATCTAAAGAGAAGCTGGAGAGCCGTCGGCTGGAGCAGCTGAGCGACAGCGAGGACAAGCAGATGCTCATCAACGAGAACCGCAAGCTGGCCAAGGACCTCGACGCGGTAACGACTCATAACATTTACTATGATATAACATATGTGGCAGTTCGTTACATTCCCTAAAATGTGGTTAAGCGATGGCTGACACATACGTCATATTTGGGAACAGGTGCCACCTATGAGGACTGGTCAGCTCTGGTCGGGTTAAGTTGTTTATATTTTTTTTAATAAGTTATTTTCCAAGTAATTATACATTCTTATTTTCTTATTTTTCTACTAGGCTCACTTTGAAACATAGTTCAAAGTTTATCATTCATACAACTTTGTTAAAACTATGATCCAATTTGTCTGGTTTCAATGTCAATTGTGTAAACAAGTATTATCTAATAGATGGCAGAGAACGGCAGGCGGTGGCAGGCTGAGAGGAGACAGTTGGAGATGGAACTTGAGGAGCTCCGAGCGAAGAGGGACGCCATGCAGCACTGGGAGACGCAGGTAAGCGCCAGTCTGGTGGCGGTCAATATGCCATGCATCATGTCATTGATTTAATTAAGTATGAAAAACTAAAAACTATTTACTTCGGTTGTAGCTCATAACATCACCTTTTGACACATAATCTATTTGGTCGTGTTATATAAAATATTTACAATTATGTACTATGTATGTGCAGATGACGAACTCGTTATTTGTCACTACTTTTTCACAATTTTCCATCTAAACCAGCCCAATTTTGGCTGAATGTGGTTAGAGGGGATTTTTGTCCCTTTGACTCTGTCTAGCCCCTTCTGGGTTAGTGGGCGTTATGTTTTTTTATGTATGGATAGTCGTACAAAATTAGAATGAGGACTGGATTAAAAAACTGTTATTCTATTTGGTCCGTCAGTCAGATTATACAAAAGTACAGAACACATAACTAACTAAACTTCACGCCACTTCCCTAGCGGGGTAGGCAGAGAGAACCGAACGCCATATGGCACGATTCTAATACACCTTACTCGCCTCTTCAACGTTCATGATCCTTTTCATACATTCTCTACGGTTTTTATAACTCCTAACATCACCTTCTGTTAATACACGACCAATCTGGTCGTGGTAGGTGAGCCTGGGCCTTCCGCGGCCTTCGTCATCCAGTCTTTCCACATGTCTGAACCACATGCCTCTTCTTACCTTGACTCCGACGCTATCTTTTAGACCGACTCACTTTCTAACATCATCATTCCGAACGCAGTCTGTGAGCGATACACCGCAGATTTTCCGCAGCGCACGCATCTCGACCGCGTTTATTCTACTTTCATGCTCTTTCTGGCATACCCAACTCTAGGTAGGAATCAGCACCGTTGTGCAGTCAGCATTGTGTATAGCGAGCTGGCCCTTCTGGCTTAAGACTTTACTGCCTAGTTTTCCTAACGCTTCATTTACCCTATTCCCTGCATTTACTCTTCTTTCTATATCAGCGGAGTACCTTCCATCTCTGCTAAATGCACATCCTAGGTATACAATTTAATTTACCTGTTCCAGCACTACATCATAAACCGTCATCCTTGTTTCCGTTCAGGTTTCATATATCTTGTGATGTCACCCGCAACTTAAATCACTGTATCTTCGCCAGTGTTTGTTTGACAAATAAATTAAAATAAATACGTGTATTCTTTATAATCTACTGACGGACTAAACAGATTTTTTTCGTCGGCTACCCTAATATGTACTTCAAATTATTTATGCATGAAACATTATATGGTAGATTAAATGTAGGAAAAAACAACGGTTAGAATTTCTTTTTCTTATTATTTTTCTGCGTGTGTGGTTCGAATTTGATGGAATAAGGTGTAACCACAGACTTGAGGGCAAAGGGACTTAACATTATGTTGGAAACTAGTATTTAATTGGTATTATTGTTACAGATAGCAGACATTATTCGGTGGGTGGCGGACGAAAAGGAGGCGCGCGGGTACCTGCAAGCGCTTGCAACCAAGATGACTGAGGAATTAGAATATCTGAAGCATGGTAACTATGAGTTATGCATAGATATTTGGGTTAAGAGGAATTTTCTTAAAATACTGCACTGTAATTATTCAAGAAACTACACTCTTGATCATTGTATTTTAATTTGGAACTCGCATTTCGAACATTTGCGTGCGGTGGTTAGGTCAGTGGAATGTTATGTAGCAATTGATAAAGTTGACTATGCTTTTCTATGTCTGAGAATCTAATCTAATCCCATATTACGGTATCTATAGGTGACTGCTTTAATGGATTATTTTTTATTAAAGTAACCGTAGTCATCTTGCTATAGAAAAGGGCCTCTTGTTCTCTATAATATGTATAAAAGGGAGTTCCACAGGGCACCCACTTAAGACCTTTATTGTTTGTATAAAAAAGCACTTGCAAACTATCATATCGGACACTGATATTTTAGAACCTAAGCAATTTTTACATATCATACGGCTATAAGTTATAGAACCAGAGAATAATTAAATCTCTAAATCCAACCATATAGTATTAGTAGAAGTGTATTATAGTGTAATCAAGTGCAAATAACTTATTGTGTTATTTCACAGCATCCGGGTCCCGCGGCATAGCCCCCGCATCTCCCCCGGGAGCCCCCCCGGGCGCCGGCGCGGCGCCGGGCACGGGCGGCTGGCGCAACCGCCGCTCGCAGAAGCTGGACAAGATGGAGATCCTCACGCTGCAGTCGTCGCTGCACTCCGAGATACAGGCCAAGCAGCAGGTCGGCGAGGAGCTGAGCCGCACGCGCGCCGAGCTGCTAGCTAGCCAGAGGTCAGTTGCGTCTCCCCGGGAACTCGTCCGCCCGCTTATCCCATAATACATTTTATTGTAATTTAAAGCCTTGGCTCGTTGGGGGTTGGACCTATTGAGCTGTTAAACTGGTGTTATTGAGGAGTAACGGAATTTATTGGGCTCTCTACGGTGCTTATACGGCTCCGCGGACGTGTTCTATCGTTTAATTTGTATTTTGAATTTTAAATTAATTCCTTTTTTCATCAATGCATTTATTTCTATTGCCAATAAGGAGTTTTTATTAAGGGTTAGGCAACTAACCCTTAATGTTTAAGTTGATAATATGTTAATCAAAATAACTTTGGTTCTTATTATATAAGACCACACATTTATTTGTGCTCTTATTACTCCGGCCTTAGTTCTTGTGCGCTACTTAGTAATCTTGTTACTGGTCGGAATGTTAGTATACGACTTGACTATAATTTTCTCCTAACCGATAGCGGGCACGGCGACAAATCTCAACGAGGATTAGCGATCTACGCAGGAGATATTATAGTGCACAAGTGTGTGCGCAAACACAGGTGCACTGTCTGTTCCTTTTACTGTCATAGTCCGGTGAGACGGCAGTTCGACCGGAGAGAGATCAGGCGCAGGACCAATGCCTTAACGTGCTTTCCGAGGCACGGGGGTGATTAAACGGCCAACTTGCTGACTCCGGGCTGTTACCGAGTAATTTCAATATTGAAATACCCAGTCACAAATTTTGGCCCGAAAATTGCTCCCGGGACCTCTTGATCCTTAGGCGGTGCATGCTACCATTAGACCAATGAGGCAGACTAGACTATACATTATGCACGATGAGTTGCAGGGAGCTGGTGGAGACGCGCGCGCGGCTGGAGGGCCTGGCGCGCGACATGAAGCACAAGGAGCAGCACATCCGCGACATGCAGGCGCGCCTCGACGCGCCGCCCGCGCCCGCCTCCTGTGAGTACTGCACCGCCGGCACGCCCAGCTGCAAGCCGACAGTGGCTCTTAACCGCTCTGCCAGTTGGGAATGGAACGCTCAGCCGTCGCCCAAGATATCCCTCCACTCGAGCGATGAGGGGTACCGCGGGGTTTAGTGGGTATACCCCGGCCACCACCATCTTGGCCGGAGCAGGGTCCTTCGAACCTGGAGGCCAGGCATACACCACCGTGTCCATAAAAAAAGGTTCTTAAACGGTGGTCCGCGGTCTACTGGTGGTCCCTGAAAGTATTTCAAGTGGTCCGCGCAGTCATCCATAAAAATCACTAAATTATAACAATATACAACGCGTCGACAACGCGACAGTGCGTGGCTCGAGTCCGAGCTGGGTGCGCGAGCGCAGGGCAGGACCCTTTATTTCCATCCAACTATATATTACCTGCAAAACAATAAATCAATTAGATGGGTCATGACTAGTCGGATAATTTGTCTAGCGGTCCCTCATGACAAAACGGTTAAGAACCACTGGGCTACAACTTAGTTGCTGTCGGAGACGCGAGTCCTGTGAGCACAATACTAGTACACGTTTAGGGCGTTCAAGCGGAATGGGGGGGCTTGCAACCCAATAGCTGGTCCATTATGTACCAGTACAACCATACAGAACTAACGTCCTATACTTGACTTCATGTTTAGTTAAGGTCATTCTAGAGGGGGAGACACAGATGGGCTTACCAATATACAGTTGGTCCCTCATTTGCCACTACCGCTCTGCAGCTGTTCCCTTATTTGCCACTACCGCTCTGCAGCTGTTCCCTTATTTGCCACTACCGCTCTGCAGCTGTTCCCTTATTTGCCACTACCGCTCTACAGCTGTTCCCTTATTTGCCACTACCGCTCTACAGCTGTTCCCTTATTTGCCACTACCGCTTTACAGCTGTTCCCTTATTTGCCACTACCGCTCTACAGCTGTTCCCTTATTTGCCACTACCGCTCTACAGCTGTTCCCTTATTTACCGACTTTTGGCTAAAGTGCCGACTTTTGACTAACCTTTTCACGCTTGACAGCCAATAGTTGGTCTTGGGTACTTGGAGTCCTTTTGTGAAAGGGAAGGCCTTAGGGGTTCGCGCCCCATGCGTCGGAAAGTCATTCCTTAGATGATATCAACTGGGTCGAGTCCAGACTGCAACAGTTAACAAACTATATGCAAGTACAACGCCCCTCCCTTCCGTCGGTGAAATAAAAAAAAAAAAACAGCCCTACACCAGTATATAACAATGATGCCAACAGGACCATTATTTTCCTTCAAATTTGTTAGAGAAATCGCACAATTTAAGCGAATACCGACTAAGATCCCTCATTGAAAGTATTTTACTTTCTCCTCAATTTGACGGAAAATCCTCCCAAGTTGACGTCATTGGTACACAAATCATCTGACGAAATATCTCGTTACTTCAACAATTTTTGAGGCTTGGTAATTGAAGAATTAGTCAGTGTGAATGACATTACATTCACGTTCTTACTTGCGACTTACATATGACTAAGTTTTATACAAATATTTATTTTTATTGTGTCGTATATATTATATATCAAGCGGGTTTTAGCTGCGCAATAGAAAAATGAGGCAGAATATAAGTTTTTATGTTGTTGGTATTTAAAAAAGTAACAAGAAATATTATTATTTACACGTTGCACGTTATGTACGTATGTATGTTAATATTTATTTTATTATGCACATTACACGATCACATATAAAATTATAATATGTTTATTTAGTGCACCTTTTCTTTTTTTTTCGTTACATGTTACCGCACATTCCCATCCCATACAAATACGAAATGCCCTTTGGCGCCACAATCTGCCCTAATGTCAAATGGATTCTTGGGCTCCCACCACAAAGTCCAACGTCGCCCGCGGCGGAAAAAACGGAAATAAACCAACCAAACAAAAAAAAAACATGTCTATGGACTCTAAATGTGTGTGAACATAAATTCGAAACTGTGATGATGACGTGTCAATTGGCTGTTTTGAAATTGGATTGTATACTTTTTTTTTGTTTCTCTTTTGTTTACCACGTCTATGACGCAACGAACATGTATTATCTGTGGCATTTACTTTTTGAACCGCGTGTGACGCGTTTTTTTTTCTTTTTTCTTGTTGTATTTTTCTTTTTTTCTGCATTGTGTTGGGATGGCAGTTCGGTCGTGGCTGAGGCCGTACATACCGCTGTTCATAGGGGTGACGTCGTGCATTTGGGGGGTGGCGATACTTGTGTACCACCACATATACGACTGATGTATATTTTTGTATCTATAGTCGCAACTTTTTATGTCACTATTGTCATATAGGGGCTTATTCGGGCATAACATTTTATGTTATGTTTACATTTTGTACACATTATTAAGTATGTATTTTATTTATGTAATCTATGATGGTGTAAAAAAAACACTTATACAAACGAATAGCACTAAAATATATACAGACCAGTATAAAATAAAGCCAGGAATGTAGAATAATATTTAAAACACTGAAAACAGAAATAAAACAAAACATACACGAGATGTTTCTGACAACTGCTAGGCAATCTTTATCAAAAAATTTTATCAAACCATTTTTTTTTTATATTCTGCAAACACAAATTTTCGTATCTATAAAGCTTTTGGTATATATTTCACCTAATATGTTAATAATCTATTAATTTTGTAGTTTATCTGTCGATAAATGCCCCTGTGATGTTATAATGACGTTTAATTAGAGGAACAGTTAGATTATTTGAAATTGACATGTTTCTCAATATTCCGCAATGTAACCTAGTCCAAAATTATATAACTTTATTATAAGTTAAACGTTACGACTATAGAATACGAAATCACCCGTGCCTTATGTAAATAATTTACAAAATGAGTTTGTACATTTGGTCTGTTGAATGAAATCCGTTGTATTGTGCTCAGACCGTCGCTTAACGCCTCTTACCTCTAATATCGATCTTGTAATGAGTATATAAGTCTTTTTACAGACTATTGAAATAGTCTTGAAGAACATACGTGAGGTAGCATCTTTTCTCTAAGTCGACGTAGTGAAAGTTTTATTAGACAAATATTAGCACAAAAAAAATACAACATAGTGTTCTTCAAAAGGTTTACATAATCTCCTCTGTTGTTGTAAATTTCCGTAGGCTGCGGTGATCTTGCGTTCCTGTAATGGTTTAAAAAACTTTAGATGTCCCTAAAGAATGATCTAGTCTTAGAAATCGAATGGACATCACTATCACAGTTCGGATAATGTTTTTGGAGACTGTTGAAATGGTCTGTATCACTTCGTTAGAATATATAACGCGAGTTGTTCTCAAGGAAAGGGAGAGTTTTATTGGCCAAATAATATTAGCCTAGAAAGTATCTCGATAGAATGATCTAGTCTCTGAAATTAAGTCTAGTCGAAAGAGTATTTGCCAAAGATTTTTACGAAATTCTCATTATTTTTTATTTTATTATAGCTACGATCGAACTAGTCATTTTATTACGATTTTTATTTGTAATCAAATTCATTATTTATACATATTAGTATTTAGTAAAAGATGTGGGATTACAATGAGTTTGGGTAATTATTAAATTAGCTGTTGTTGTAATAAGGCAGCTTTTTGGGCATTTAATAACATCTTTCTTATCAACTTTTCTTTTTACTGTTTCATTCAATATGTGTTTAAAAATCAAATTCACATTTTAATAAAATAAATGTCAGAATAATCATTATTTGTCAAATTTTGTAGCATTTATCTTATATTTATGACTAATATAAGAAAGTAACCAACAATTAATTTCAAGCATTTTTATATCCCAATGCCAAATTATGATTTGATATAGATTGTCACGAGTGACGACAGCAAGTGCATATTGCTCATTTATTGTATACATATATGTTTGTGACTATATTTAAGTATACGCAAAATATAAATAATGAATTTGATTGACATCACATATTGATTAAATTATTACATCTAATTGACAACACAATGCAGGAATTATTTATTACTTAGTTTTAAGTTCTATTTAGATCAGTTGCTGAATCTCTGTAACAGTCAGTTTTAAGACTACAGCGTTTAAGGCATTTTATTGGACGCCATTCATATTCATGCTAAACTTTATACATTTAGCATCGATTTTGTATGAATGTTATATTTATTGTGTCCTTTGAAAAATGTTGGTAGTTGATTTTCACAATAAAAATATCTAGTTCGATAATTTATTATTTGACAGTTGATATTTGAGCAAAAAAGCAATCGTTTTGAATTTCGAAAAATGAAAAAGACGTACAGAAATTATATTAATTTGTGCATTTTTTGGTTCAAAATTTTTAATTACGGTTTAATTTTTGAGTGTGCCAAATTTTTAGGTTTACTAACTAACTAACTCCGATGGCTCAGCAACCCAATTTTAGGTTTACTCATGATAAATATTTTTTTTTGCTTACTGTCAATATTTCCGCTTATATAACAGAAGCTCTATAATCCGGTCCGGATACTATAAATTTTATTATCGGAGGCCAAGACTCACTTCGGGTTGCGCCAATTTAGTTAGTGATGTATACTAGATATACATAGTTTATAAAAAAAAACAAATTTAATTTCCAGACATGATCATCTTTACTTTTGTTTTGAAACAAAAGTTACAAATACAATCCCAAGTGTTCTTTGATCAGATTGATATTAAGTGGAATCTCGACTTTTTAACCGACTTTAACAAAAAGGGCGGAGGTTATCAATCTTTTATTAAGCATGTGTACAACACATTGACAAGCGTTTTTATTTACAATTGTTTTTAATATCCTGTATCTATATACATTTATTATGTAAGAATGTAAATGTTGATCCCAAATGTGGGCGTACATTCTTCGAGGTTGGTGTCTGGGTTCAAGGTCCCGAGTGGCCACAATTTTCAAAATGAGTCTTACATAGCTGCTGTAGTCTTAAAATTGATCAAGTAATATTTTTTTTTTCTCTTTACTGTATTTAAGTTAGTATCGGCACATTTAATCTGCATTTATATTTGTCTTGCAGTAAGCTAAGGATACATAACGTGCGCTGTTTCCCTGTATCGGTGTATATCTGTGTCGGTTGCGACTTGTACATAAGTTATTAAAGTTCTGTTGTACTATGTTGTTATTATTTATTTAGTTTTATTTGTTTTATTGTGTTTGTGTTTGTTGGATCGGTACAGAAATATTGTTTCTTTTTTTTTTTTTTAAACGTATGCCATGTCTTCACAATTTGAAATTGACTATTGGGCATTGATCAATATATTATTTTAATTCAAATTGATTTTAGGCCCAAAATTACTTTACAGTAAAAGTATAGTCAGTGAGACAGCACAGTGAAAAAAAATATGGCCTATTTTTTTGATACCTGACACCAATTATAAACCCTAGTTTTCATCAACAAAATCCTGTCTTCTAGAAGATTCATTTGGAAGTGCGATAGGTACGACTCTTTTAGTTGCATGAATATCGATGAAATTTATATTTGCAACCCCATATTTTGATCTAAAAAGTACCAAATTACACTTATATTTTATTATAATGTACTTAATAAACTTTCAATTTATTTTTAAGACAGTATATCACGCCAAGACGGGTGTGCGGACGAACCGTATTGACTTACATACATTTCATCCGCACTACCGACTTGTCGCTAATGCCACGTATTGTAATTTGAACTCTAAATGCAAGTGTTTAAAGTCGTAAGTTATGCGCAAGCAGCCCGCCAAGGATCGGCCAAGTCTTCGTACTGGAGCGGCAAAGAAGAGAATGGTTCGTTGATAATGTTTAGAACGTTACGTTTAGAGTAGACTTTACGTATGTGATTGTGCGTTGTTTGTTCCATGGCTTGTTTGTTGTTATATTGTGGGGTATATAAGCTATTATTGCGAGGCAATGTATTGCGAAATTTAAATAAGACAATGCAATTATTTTTATTAAAATTCTGTTTATTTATAGACAAAAATTATATATTTAATATTTTTTTCAAAAGATCACATATAATCATCAATATAATAGTTAAATTATAAATAAGGTTCTAATTTATATAATATTTAACTATTATTTATTAAGATCATATTTACTATAAAATTTCGTTTACATTCATCACAAATTATAAAAAACTCTATATAGAATATACCTTTTTTACCCATAAAATACAAAATATTCATTTAATCGTTTAATCCCCTTTAGTTTGGGGGACGCTTCGACCGTGATTAGAGTTATAACTTATAAGTTGTGTTTGTAAGCCCCTACTAAGATTTTAAAAGACCCAAATTTATTGGTGTTTAAACGAACGCCACTTCGGCACCCTTAGCTATTGATATTCCAACATATAAAATAAAAAGGGTCAATAGTTTTTTCGCTGAATACATTGTACTATTACTAATGTTACATATGTAATGTAATATAATGTAAATCTATTTGTTTGAAATGTCACATAGTTTATTTATTTACCACAATATAACAGCAAACAAGGCGATACTATTTTGAAGGTGTAAGTTTTATTTCCCTGTTCTTGTGCTGCGTTTAGTCATAATTAGATCCTGTACCGTTTCATTGTAAATACGAGCAAGTGTCAAGGAAAATTTATATTTTATTGTCATATGCGATATCACTGTTTTGTGGGTCACGAATAATATATGATATTTATTATAATATATAATACTAATAATATTCTATGTTTGATATTAAAATAGTTGGCGGTAATTGGTGGGTTAAAATTATCTATACGGGTTATAGGTAATTGTCAGTAAGAATGTTGTTAAATCCGATCGTAGGTATGCAATACAGTGTCGGTATTAAACGCGAGATGTTACACTGAAAGTTGATTTTGACTGACGATTTTGAAAATCCATGTATTTAATATTTATTAGAATTATATTTATTTAAAGATGTTAAAGAAAAATCGTGTGATTAATATATACAGCATTTCTATTTATAGTTTCATACGACAGTATTAATACATATTTCTAGTAAATTTTATTCCTCAATAATGGATTACATTGTCTATTTGAAGTTGTTTCTTTAGGCGTTATAAATGAAGATGTTGAAGACATTCGTTTGTTATTATCGTAACTAAAGGTGTTTTCAAGTTGTGTCAAATATTATTTTTTGCTCGCATGGAATATAGTCTGCCACATAGAGCCTATCGTTAATTCCGCGGTATCTACCGTTAGTTGAAGAAGCAAGGGAGTTGTGTACGGATCATGCCATATGGCGTTTGGTTCTCTCTGCCTACCCTGCTAGGGAAGTGGCGTGAAGTATAGTTAGTTATCTATCGATTTTTCCAGTATCATAACAAACTTTAGACGTGCCAAATATCATCGCAGTCTATTGAATAGACAGACATACCACTTCGCATATTTAGCTTCTAGCTACTGCGATACAGGCATGCGAGCCTAGTGCAATAGTTAATGTAAGCTGTAGTTTGTACTTTTGCTACTGGTAAATGAAGAATTTTATTTTTATTATTTTTAATTATATACAATATTAGTATTTATTTGAAGACCCCAAAACAGTGATGGCCGCTCCATTCGGCGAACATACGAGACATTGTAAATCGCTTCGCTTTGCTTGCGCTTGTTGCGGCGGTGTGGACGGCAGGCGACGGGCCCGAGGGTAATGTTTTGTGACCAGTAACCGTGTGGTTTTGTCCTGTACCTACGTACTCCTAAGGCCTTGATTTGAGGTGTCGTTTTAAGTAAATAATAATAAACTAATATAAAATTCTCGTGTGTCGCGGTGTTTGTTCCCAAACTCCTCCAAAACGGCTAAACCGATTTTGATAAAATTTTGTGTGCTTATCGGGTAGGTCTAAGAATCGGCCAACATATATTTTTCATACCCCTAAATGTTGAGGGTGGTCCATCCCAAAGCTATAACTTGAGAACGGCTTTACCGATTTCGCTAATTCTTTTTAGTTGTGTTTGTTATTGTCATGTGAAGGTTCTTATGAAAGAAAAAAAAAAATAAGTTGCGCAGTAAATTAAAAAAAAAATGGGTATTGAAAATCTGAGAACGGGGCGTTACGTAGTCCGCCGGGTCAGCTAGTAAATAAATAAATATCCCACAACATCACATATATTGATCTGACTCCGAGCTAAGTAGCTTAAAGCCCTTGTGTTACGGATATCAGAATCAACAGTGGTATTACAAATATATACTTAAATATAATTTAATAACACCTAGACACAGAATTCATCACACGAATGTTTGTCCTGGGTGGGGATCGAACCCACAACTCATGGTGCATGGGGCAGGGTCACTACCGAATGCGCCATCGAGCCAGTCATGACGAGGGGTGAATGGTGTTTACTTGATGATTCAAGAGCCCAAGGGTGAATAATATTTGTTCTAAAATCTAATGATTTTGTCATCACATGGTCGTAAGTTCTAAAGGTAGTGATTTTTTTTTCTACCTAATTTCAATTAAGCTACTTAAGGTTCAATGAACCATTTTTAAAGGACAAATCAGTTTGTATTAAAAAAATCTATTAAACTTGTTTTAATACCTTTTTTTTTTAAGTTAGAAGCAGATAAATAAGGTATGTTAGGACCTCGTCATACCCGATTCTCTACCTACTAGGATATGGACTTAGTTTTTAAATTATCTATTTTTAAAGGCCTTAGGAGGTGTTCTAAACCCTATTGATCCCACCATTGACGTCCACCTGTAACACCACATAACGCTGAGCGACATGTTTTTCTTTAACACTTGTTTGTATAATTTGTATAAGCACATAGGTTTCACTAATACAGTTTTTGTAAAGCTCTGTCAGAAAAATGTGTCAGTTTTGTACGACAGTAGTGGTCAGACGCGAGTCAACGTGCATAGAGCGTAGATGTGCGGTTAGGGTGATTTTTGATTGTGGAAATGGTTGGTTTTCATATGACTAACGGATGGAGTTTTGTATTTTTTTGCTATGGAATTTTCAACCCTATATTAATAAAGCAACGGATTTAAAAATTCTACAATTCACTAAATAATTACACTTATATTTAAATGTAGTCTTATTTTTTAAATCATGAACATGGTATGTAGGTATTTTTTATTTTATTTTATTGTAATATATTGCCCATATTCATAGTCATTGCTCAATTATTTCATATTTGTATTACATACCTAACATTGCCAACATCTCTCATATTCTAGTAAAATCCATTACCTTATTTCAGGTTTAATTACTAGTTAATTAATAAGCAGCGGGCGGTGTACTACATTGAATATTTCAATGGAAGTGTGTTTATGGGGCACAGAAGGTTCAATATATGCGCGTTGCGTCTGCTGCACCTTTCATTTGTGGACAAGCGTTTAATATGAATTTGATTAGCTTGTTGGTGGTCCATCTACAGTATATAAATAAAACTATACATATTCGTATGTCTATTCGAAGTATTTGTAACTATCCGAAGAATATATGGACCATCTGTACTTTTACGAGATAATTATATAAGTATAATGTAATATAAAGAACATTTAAGTATTTTTTTAATTTATAAAAATGTCTATCTGTATGCACGTTGGCTCGTGTGCTGCTTTAGTAATCGTCTTGTGTACGTCCACTGTGCATGGTCAGACTCCCGGTTTTACCTTGACTAAAACGCGCTTCTGTGCAGTCAGGTGCAAAAGTGATTTACATTGGAAATATTTTTTATTGTCTTAATAGTTGACGAAATTCTCGCGACCTTTCGAAAAGCAGATTGTTTAAAGTGTAAAATGTTGCTTTTATTTAATTCCACTGTACACCCGTATTATAACTAGTTTAATACATTTACATTTTATATACTCGTCAAACATATACCCATATATGTTTTTCTGCGCTGGTTTTATACGTGGAATTCGTTTTAGTATTTATATCATTTTATTTGGGGATGGACAATACTGGGTCAAAAAACTATGTATCATTCTATTTAGTCCGTCAGTTAGATTATACAAAAATACAAGTCACATATTTTTTGCTTTATCAAGATGACAAAAAATTACAAAAATAAAGAGCATCAAAGTTTTTTGAGTGGGGGCTTGCGACGTCACTTGTAACTAAAAATTGTATCTACGTGTGAAGTCACGCGCAATTTGATCGCGCTGTATCTTCGTCAATTTTTGTTTGACAAATAAATGAAAAAATACGTCTTAAATATTTTTTTATAGTCTAACTGACGGACTAAGTAGAATTTTTTAGTCCGCTCCTCTATTGGTGTTCACTTTGTCGAAACGACTAAAAATAATTACAAACACTTTTGCACCTGATTATAGTTTTTCATCTAATTGTATTTTATTATCCTTGATTTATGTAATAATTTATGACGTTGGTTTTGGTTGGGATTGGTTTATATGTTTTACCCTCAATACATACATATACACACTGTCTTTTCATCCGTACCTTGTAATGAACAAAATTTGTATATCTTTTTGCATTATATCCAAGTGCATTTATTATTTCCGGATATGTTTAATGCTGTTATTTTAAATACTTAGTATACTTCTTAGCTAAAATTCTTTGCATACTAGATGGAGATAAGCATTAATATTTTCAATATTTTCCTAGCCTGAATGCATTGCTGCTTCAGTTTTATTTATTATAATTTTTTTATGTACACGTACGGAATAGCAGACCCACTTCACTATATACAAACATATTGTCTGATATTATATAATGTATGATAGTCTTATATGTATTTTTCACATTACAGTTTTGGACCGACCACCGTCTCAAATGAGCTACCTAGACCAGTTCTTGAAAGAAGCGCCGACGGAACGACATTACGACAATGTGCCCTCTATTAACAACGAACAGAAGGTTGGTTTTCCTTTGGCATGCATTGTTATCTATTAAACAAGTATTAACACTTTACTGCAATTTAAATTTTATTAACTTGTAATAAAGCTTAAAACCCTGTGTAGGATTAAAATTGCTTTTTAATTTGGGTCGGACTTGGAATGTAGTTTTTTTAAGTTCTACCCAAAAAGCCTACACTCGATTTTCATGATTAATTTTTCACTATTACAAATTAATTTTGTGACTAATATTGTTGGTGATTGTAGCATATGGCTTGACAAAGATTTGTTCGAAACTAGCATACTATTTGAAGTTTATAATCACAAATCGCAGCTTATGTTTTATTTAGATATCAAAGTTATACTATTCAAAAGTTGACCTTAATTTAGTTTCGTAAAAAAGCAATATGAATCTATATTCGCACACGTATTTACGGTGTTATAAACGCAATACTATGTGAAAATGTGCAAATGCATTAGTAGCATGACATAAATGCCATAGTGTTATGTTATATGCTTGACCAATTCATAGCAAATCGTCCTCTTGCCCTTCTCCCAGTTCATATGGGGTCGGCGCAGTATGATTCCTAGCAAATACGATTTTGAAAAATAAATTTGTGATTTTTTTTTTAGCCATTTGAATACGACCGCGCGATAACAATTTTTTTAATACTTACAATGTTTTATATTGTTGTATATTGTCTATGAACACAAATCCTTGCCAAGCGTCCCATCATACCGTTTCGTTCACGCTTCTCCGTTTAGTTTTGCAATTTTTGTTTCGTTTCGTTCCGCACAGATGTCCCCGCAGTACCGGTACAGGAATAACCAGTACTGTTGCAATGCAAAGGTATTTGTTTTTTTTTTGTTTATATTATGTTTATTCTTGCTTTTGTTTTTCGTGTGTTAGCGCTTACTAAGGCTTTTTTAACTTTGTGTGCGTTCAGTGTCAGCATAGACTTCGCTTAGTAGATGACAGATCGTCATCTTCCTACCGTTATGTCCCGTATGCTTAGACGGGGTCCGCTTAGACCATGATCCAGGATTTAGCGAGACTGGTAATTACGTTGAAGCGACTGCCGATCTGACCTTCGTAACGAAACCATATATCCCGTACATACTCGGGATTAAACCCGCACACCTTGGTTATTAGACGCTTGTCCTTACCATTAGGCTACCATCGCTGTTTTTAGTAGTTCACAGATGATGTAGATTATTTTATTTATAGGAACATGGACAACACAGCACCTAGGTCAGCAGAAGTACGTACTTTTAGTGCGAACGCGTATGTTCGTTCATAGACTACTGAGCGAAGTCTATGCTGACTGTATAGATGAAATCGTTTTAAGAGTTTTTTTTTTCAATGGACAAATTGAAACGTTTGAAATGTTTAACTTTTAATTTCGAAAATTCTGTTAGTGTTAGAGATAATAATAAAACAATCAACGAGGGGCCCACGGTATTTAAATAAAATTAATAAATCTAAATTCAAATTTGTGATGACTCGATATAATAATACAAATACCTTATTGTGATTTGAAGTTTATCACACCATGGACTCTGTCTTGTTTGAATAAAAATATGAGTGGGATAAATCAGAGTTTTACCCCATTTAGGAGTAACTACCCCCATATTCTGAACCGCTGTTGTAAAGACCCCAAACTGTTGCAGCTGATGTACGGGTCGCAGCAGTCCGCGGCGCTGAGCGGGTCGCTCGACTCGCCCGACGAGCTGGAGCCGCGGGCCGCCTCGCCCGCCTCCAGCAAGAGCTCGCCCAGCGAGATGTCCACCGTGAGTACCGGCCTGACCACTCAGTACTCACCTGACCACTCAGTACTCACCTGACCACTGAGTACCCACCTGACTACTGAGTACCCACATGACTACTGAGTACCGACCTGACCACTGAGTACCGACGTGAACACTAAGTACCGACCTGAACACTAAGTATCGACCCAACCACTGAGTACCGACCTGACCACTGAGTACTGACCTGACCTCTCAGTACCAACCTGATCACTGAGTACCCATCTGACCACTGAGTACCCACCTGACTACTGAGTACCGACCTGACCACTGAGTACCGACGTGAACACTAAGTACCGACCTGAACACTAAGTATCGACCCAACCACTGAGTACCGACCTGACCACTGAGTACTGACCTGACCTCTCAGTACCAACCTGATCACTGAGTACCCATCTGACCACTGAGTACCCACCTGACTACTGAGTACCCACATGACTACTGAGTACCGACCTGACCACTGAGTATCGACCCAACCACTGAGTACCGACCTGACCACTGAGTACTGACCTGACCTCTCAGTACCAACCTGATCACTGAGTACCCATCTGACCACTGAGTACCCACCTGACTACTGAGTACCCACATGACTACTGAGTACCGACCTGACCACTGAGTACCGACGTGAACACTAAGTACCGACCTGAACACTAAGTACCCAAGTAGCACACAAGCTGCTTAAATGGCTTCTGTACAACTTGAAAGTTGTGTATAAGCTGTTCAAGGGATTTACTATAATACTAAAGTCGTTCAGTAGCGTATTAAATAGTGCTTTAACAGGCATGTGGTACAATAGCCGTACTACGGTAAATATAATCCCAATGAAGATACAAGGGCATGTCATAGACTTATTGTACGGGAATTTGATATAAAACAGAGCTATAAATACCTTTTAAAACACCGCAAGGTCTTATAGAGGGCTTTAGTAGTCAAAAGTGTTTAAATTGAGTTATAATATTCCTTTAAAGCGCTTTAGGTTGTATATCGTATATTTCTGAACCTCTAAGCTGTTAAATAGAACTTATTAAAGCATTTAAAACGCTATATCCACAGTAGTGAAATATAATTCTATAGTCGCACGTAGGCCGTTATATTTGAGAATTGTACAGCAACTGTATGGTAAATAGCTTAATAAGGTAAGAAAAACTCGCCTTGTACAGTTAAAAGCGAAGAAAATCCGTTTCTATGGTCAATATAAAGTCTGAAGTGGGACAAGAGTGTTATACTTATTTAATTGGTTCAGTGTGACTCCATTTTGCGAAAGATTATCGTGAATTTATCATGAATCACCAAAAACCGTGGAAATTAAGAAAAAAACATGGTAGTGTGAGGAAAAATATAATTAACAATGTAATATACAATCGACCAGAATATAGTAACGGCAAAAAACTTGGAAACGCTAGTTATCAAGCGAATCTTCAAGAAAATAAAATAAGACAATATTTCGTATTTTAGCTGAGCAATTTTATCTCCAACCAATCGGACCCAGGAATCGTGTCTATCGTCTTCACAATAGAGCCTCAATACTACAATTGTAGAACCGAAAGGTCTACAACGGTGGATACTAGCGGCTTAAATCGATAGAACGGTTTTAGTAAACTCTAAAGGCTGTTGTAACCGAGACGCCATTATAAATTTTAATAAAAGCAATTCTCATGATTATTATAAATTTTTTATCATTATAAATATGTATAAAAACCGAATACCCGTCACTCTTTCTCAACCAGGATCCTAAAGAAACTACATATAAAGCTAAACTATCTTATAATAAACTAAATCCAGAATTTGCACCCGCTAATTAAATGTACTTTTTATCCAAAAAACTGCATAAATAGCAGGCGCGTTAAAATTTTAGCTAAAACATATGTATATATTTACAATAAAGTGGTACTCGCACTGGTATTTTGCATGCATAAAAGGAAAAATCAACATTTACTTACCTGTTGTTATTATTTTCAATCGTGTTTTCCGTCAATCACTTTCCAATTGGCACTATGGTCCTTGTTAAAAATTTATTAAGTTCCCCAAAAATATAGCTATTTTATACATATACAGATCCGTAAACTCTAATCCAGAGATATAGTTGCGTCTAAATAAGACACAAGCGTTATAGTCGCGCTACAAGAACTTATTTTAGACACTTAGGCGCACAATACCGCTCGCATAGCACCTTTGTATTTCCGTACTAACACTCGTTTACGAACATTGTAGAGACATTGTAGAACCTCAGGCCGTATAAATCGGTGCCTCTTTCGGGGGTACAGCGGCGCTGTAGCCGCTTGTACATCTACTGTAGAACTTGTATATAGAGCCAATGCCGTTATTAAGAACTTCTAACCGGCCAGTGTACAGCTTTTTATAGAGCTTATGTGCTACTTGGGTATCGACCCAACCACTGAGTACCGACCTGACCACTGAGTACTGACCTGACCTCTCAGTACCAACCTGATCACTGAGTACCCACCTGACTACTGAGTACCCACATGACTACTGAGTACCGACCTGACCACTGAGTACCGACGTGAACACTAAGTACCGACCTGAACACTAAGTATCGACCCAACCACTGAGTACCGACCTGACCACTGAGTACTGACCTGACCTCTCAGTACCAACCTGATCACTGAGTACCCACCTGACTACTGAGTACCCACATGACTACTGAGTACCGACCTGACCACTGAGTACCGACGTGAACACTAAGTACCGACCTGAACACTAAGTATCGACCCAACCACTGAGTACCGACCTGACCACTGAGTACTGACCTGACCTCTCAGTACCAACCTGATCACTGAGTACCCATCTGACCACTGAGTACCCACCTGACTACTGAGTACCGACCTGACCACTGAGTACCGACCTGACCACTGAGTACCGACGTGAACACTAAGTACTGACCAGACCACTGAGTACCAACCCGACCAGGATAAATGAGCTCCACAAGAGAACATTTACGCCATAAACGTTAACGCCGTGCCAGGCTTATATAGCTCGCAATAACACAGGTGCTTCACAGTGCAGATGTCTCCAGCTATCGCTAACTGACGGAATCTGTGTGGAACCTCACCTACTAACTCCTCGTTGTTCACAGGACCCGTCGATCGGCCCCGCGGTGCCGGGCAAGCAGAAGGTGCACCAGTTCCTCGTGAGGACCTTCAGCAGCCCCACCAAGTGCAACCACTGTACCTCGCTCATGGTGAGTGTTACGCGCCCACACTACCACCAGACGCGTAGACACTGGTATTCGTATGGTATTGACACTGGTACAACGAATTAAATTGAATACGCAATCGTGATAAATGACGCGATGTCTCCCGTGTTGGTCTGGGACTTGGCCCATGTTGATTTGGGACAAAAAAAATTGTGCCAACTGTGGTTCTTGCCTAGCATGTCGTAAAAGGCGACTAATGGTTTACGGGCTTTTGGGTATGTGTCTGAGTAGGCGACGAGCTAGTTACTTGTCACTTCTTTTTTACAACTTTCCATCCAACCCAGCCCACTGTCCTATGTTGGTCTGGGACTTAAAAAGAATATGCCAACTGTGGCTCTTGCCTAGCATGTCGTTTTGGGTGTGAGATTGTGTAGGCGACAGGTTAGCCGCTTGTTACTGCTTTTTCACAATTTTACATCTAAGCCAGCCCAGATGGCAGATAAAACAGTTTGGGTAATTTGACTTCTAGGTCCATACCTAGGACTTGGGACTTGGTCGTGAAGTGTAATATCAGGTGTAATGTGTGTTGTCAGATCGGTCTGACGCGGCAGGGCGTGGTGTGCGAGACGTGCGGCCTGGCGGTGCACACGCGGTGCTGCGCGCGCGTGGCCGGCCGCTGCCCGCCGCCGCCCGGCCGCGAGCGCCGCCCGCTCGGCATCGACCCCGCGCGCGGCCAGGGCACCGCCTACGAGGGCTACGTCAAGGTGCCTGCCCCCCCCCCCCGCTCCCCCGCTCCCCCTCTTCCTACCCTTTCCTACACCTTTTTCTACTCTTCTGTTCCCCTCCTGCACAACAAGAGCCGCTAGTACGCTATAATATAGCGTATTGAGTTGATTTCTCAAGTTCTTGGGGTTATAAGTTTATTTCCCGTCTTACTAAGATCAATTTTAACAATCATAAAAATGTTTTCCATCTCCATTTCCGTGTTGTCGTTGCAGGTACCAAAACCAGGGGGCGTGAAGAAGGGCTGGATGCGGCAGTTTGTCGTCGTGTGCGACTTTAAGTTGTTCCTCTACGACATATCGCAAGACAGGTATTGACGTTGTATTTGTGTTTGTGTTATTTGGTTTGATTTTTGATTGCAGATTTTTTTTTAAGATATGAAGTAATACGATTTTAGGAGTCTTTGGGAAAGTTCTTTCCTTAATAACTTTTGCCAGTTAATTTTTGCCTTCATCAAAGCCTTTTACTTGGAATTATTAAAATATAATAAACATTCCTTGCGATTTCTATAACAAATATTGAGTTTTATTTCAAGGATTCTGCTTCAAATATTAATTCCTAGTCTCTGAGGACAATTATGCTTGTTTTTTTTGTATAGTGGCCGAACAAAGATTATTCTTAAAAACGTCTGGAAACATTCCTTACGAAAGAGAAAACCTGGTATGCTCCTATCTCGCTCTATCTATGTTTGAAAACACCCCATAGCGTAATAATGCGATATTACGTGGTTCCAGAAACGCCCTCCCCTCCGTGTGTGTGAGCCAAGTGCTGGACATGCGGGACCCCGAGTTTAGCGTGACGTCAGTGAAGGAGTCTGACGTCATACATGCCAACAAGAGGGACATACCATGTATATTTAGGGTAAGTACTTGTGGGTGGTGTTAATAATGTTTGGTGCCAGCATTTACAATGAAAACAGGTCGAGGCCTACTGTCGCAGTTTCATATCCGGGTCGAAGGACCAAATGTTTCCAATATCTGGCCCTTCGAGCCTGATACATTGGATCGTATTGTGAATAGAACACGCTTTAAGACTATTTATGGTATAACTAATTTATTGAACTACTCTTGGAACTTTTATAAGTCATAGATAGATTAATACTGCTATCTGGCTTTTGTACATATTATTATGTACTGTATACTTTTTACACAAAGGCTTATGCTTATTATCTAGTTAAGATTGGGAACACATCCCTATAAAAAACGCAACGCCTAATATCCTTAACCGACATAATGGTGGGACAGACTGTCCCTTATTTGAATGATAAATAAAAGATATAATCCCCAATAAAGATATTTCGGTTAGGATATGAAAGTATATAACTTATCATTACTTATCATGTAGCTAAACTACTATAATAAATTTTGTAGATATCAACGTCACAATTGGAAGGCGGCAAACGATCTCATACACTAATGCTAGCTGAATCAGAGTCGGAGAAGACGAAGTGGGTGGTCGCGCTGAGCGAGCTGCACAGGATACTGAAGAGGAACAACCTGCCCGACAAATGCGTAAGTCAAAGCGCTTGTTGCATTCATTAATGTAAATTAGTTGGTGATACAATTTGCCAATACATAAGTGGAGCTTGCTTTGTTAAGGAACTGTTCAATATTAAGGGATTAGTTAGAATGTGTGTTATATAAAGCCTGCTGTTAATTCTTGTTTTATTTCAACATGTGACAGTTGCAGATGTGTATAGATCTTCAAATATTTTTGTTTATTATTATGTAATATATCGCATACCTACCTTTGATGATATCTTTTTTTTCATGGAACGTCAAATGAAGCTGGGATTATTATATTATTATGGGAATTAATGTACAGGAAAAAGAAAATTTAAAGTTTATGGAATGGTTCTAATACAGAGCCCTGAGGTACTCCCACAGAGGAATACGTTAAAAGAAAACTTTTTTTTTAACTTTTTATAGTACGTCTAGTTATGCGTAATTTCGTCTTATTTAGTGATTGAAATAGAACATCAAAATACTGTAGCTCTAAGAAATATTTGATGGTCGTCAACGTCGACATAATCGAACGCTTTTCACAAACCATAGGAAATACTATATGCATTTTTACAAATTTCTTTTAAAATTAGATTTTTTTGACAATTCAATACTGTTTGGTGGGTGCAGGTTTACAGCGCATGCGTGCTCGTGGAAGGCCTAGGGCCGGCCGCGGGGGCGCTCCGAGGGGCGCTGTGCGCGTGCGTCATCGAGGGCTCGCGCGTGTGCGTGGGCGGCGACGCGGGCCTGGCGCTGCTGGACCTGGAGCGCGCCGAGCTCACGCCGCGCCGCCAGCACGCGCCCGTCGCCAAGGTGCTCTACGTCGCCTCCGAGCAGCTGCTGGGTGAGTCGTGCGACGTGCTGTGCAGCCTGCGACAAGCTGCACACTTAGAGCGCGCCTAGATCTATTTTAGCTCTGCTGGATTCAACGTCATGTGGTGGATCCAGCTAAGTCCCGTACTTAGCTGAGGTTCGCTTAGGTCATGAACAAGGATTTAGCGTATCTAGTAATAACATTAAAAGGACTGCCGAACTGATTTTCGTAACCCTTAAAGGACCTGGACTAGGAATTTGGATCATACGTTTTTTAACATTAACGAGAGTCTTATAAATTTTTGTGTGTCCGCAGTGGTGATCGCCGGTAGAGGGCGGCACGTGCGCCTGGTCCCGTACCGGGCGCTCGAGTGCTCCGAGGTGGAGTGCGTCAAGCTGGCCGAATCGAAGGGCGCCGTCGACATCGCCGCCGGGGAGCTGCACGCCGACGCGTACGGGTTCGCTGTCGTCTGCAAACGGCAGGTGTGTACCAGGCTTTAGAGACCCTGTTGTGTCGGCAGTGGCACCTCGTCCCGTACCGGGCGCATGATGTAGGGTCTGCATTGACCATGGTTCTAGATTTCTTGAGTATGGTGAAGTTCTATGTTACTGAATCGTATATAGCGCTTGATTGTGTCAAAGAAGCTAATAGTTTTGCAGGAATTAACAAATTTTAGCATTCTCCTATTCATTACAGTTCGACGAATGCGATACCTATTAAGATTTTTAAAAAAACCTTCCCATTTTACTTGATCTCCTGGGTGTTCCTCAGGGCAACATCTTGGAACCTTTGCTTTTCCTATTTGAATAAGCATCATTATCCACATATAACTAACGAGTATCTTGCCAGTTTCTTCTCGGTAGACGTTGAAATGCCGAATTTTTATTTTTTATTTTTGTAAATTTTGACGATTTTTTTTGAGGCCTACACAAATAAAGCTATTTTATATTTGACGTAGAACACATACGTGGTGAACGTGTACGAGATCACGCGGACCGCAGCGCGCAGGTGCCGCGTGGCCGAGCTGCGCGCGCCGAGCGCGGTGCTGAGCGTGCAGCTGACGCGCGGCCGGCTCATCCTCGGCTACAGGGGCGGCTTCGCGGCGCACCAGCTGCCCGACCCGAGGCGGCCGCATAGCGACCATCCTGCTGTCTGTTAGTATTATGCTCCTAGTTGCTGCTGAGTAAATTGTCCACTGTTTGCTGCAACGGAGACTCGGGGTCACTTTACTAAACTAAACCATCTTCATTTCCCTAGTAGGGTAATAGAGTGAACTGGGCGCCTTATGGCACGGTCCTTACACACCTCACTTGGTTCTTTGTATTCATAACTCTCTATTGGCTTATTTTGACAATAATTGACTAACATAGTCTTGGCTCTATGTCCCAGCTCTAATCCGCCCTGAGAATCAGTAAAACTAGAGATGTACGTCTTTGTAGCCTTTTATATGAAAGAAATTTAATCGTTTGTTCTTTTGTCGTCTTCTGCTGTTAGCTACCTCTGATTACTGTCTAATACGGTGTTGTCTCTGTCTGTTCCAGCTCTAGTCCACCCGGAGAACCAGGTGAACGTGTTCCTGTCGCACTCTGGCGCGCGGCCGCTGGCGTGCGCGCCGGTGCCGCACTCGACGGACTCGCTGCTCGTGTTCAGCTCGCTCGCGCTGTACGTGGACCGCGCCGGGCACCGCGCGCGCGACACCGAGCTCATGTACACGGCCGCGCCGCACCATCACGGTACCTGACACACACCGTCCACCCCCACCCCCACCCCCACCCCCCGCACCGAGTGAACGTGTTCCTGTCGCACTCTGGCGCGCGGCCGCTGGCGTGCGCGCCGGTGCCGCACTCGACGGACTCGCTGCTCGTGTTCAGCTCGCTCGCGCTGTACGTGGACCGCGCCGGGCACCGCGCGCGCGACACCGAGCTCATGTACACGGCCGCGCCGCACCATCACGGTACCTGACACACACCGTCCACCCCCACCCCCACCCCCACCCCCCGCACCGAGTGAACGTGTTCCTGTCGCACTCTGGCGCGCGGCCGCTGGCGTGCGCGCCGGTGCCGCACTCGACGGACTCGCTGCTCGTGTTCAGCTCGCTCGCGCTGTACGTGGACCGCGCCGGGCACCGCGCGCGCGACACCGAGCTCATGTACACGGCCGCGCCGCACCATCACGGTACCTGACACACACCGTCCACCCCCACCCCCACCCCCACCCCCCGCACCGAGTGAACGTGTTCCTGTCGCACTCTGGCGCGCGGCCGCTGGCGTGCGCGCCGGTGCCGCACTCGACGGACTCGCTGCTCGTGTTCAGCTCGCTCGCGCTGTACGTGGACCGCGCCGGGCACCGCGCGCGCGACACCGAGCTCATGTACACGGCCGCGCCGCACCATCACGGTACCTGACACACACCGTCCACCCCCACCCCCCACCCCCACCCCCCGCACCGAGTGAACGTGTTCCTGTCGCACTCTGGCGCGCGGCCGCTGGCGTGCGCGCCGGTGCCGCACTCGACGGACTCGCTGCTCGTGTTCAGCTCGCTCGCGCTGTACGTGGACCGCGCCGGGCACCGCGCGCGCGACACCGAGCTCATGTACACGGCCGCGCCGCACCATCACGGTACCTGACACACACCGTCCACCCCCACCCCCACCCCCACCCCCACCCCCCGCACCGAGTGAACGTGTCCCTGTCCCACTATAAGATACCTCTATATTAACGTGTGCTTTCCTCTCCTTCGCAGCTATCAACGAAACACACCTGCTGATCTTCACGACGACGCATATAGACATATACGACATAGAGTCGGGGGAGTGGGTGCAGACCATCAATATACGTAAGTGGATATATTTAGGTTTTAACTTGAGATTATATGTAGTGTAGCCCATACTGTATGAGATGCTTGCTTCAAAAGAAAATAAAATTTATAGGGTGCAATACTTAATCAATTCACTAGATTACCCTTTTACTTGACTAATTGTTTTGATAACGATAAGACGACGGCTAAACATTGAAAATGGTCCAACAGTGACTAGTAAATAGTTAACTTTAGAAAACCTCGGACCTCCTCCCCTTAAGGGATTAAATGTCTTTAGCATGCAAATTAGCAAAGAAATTACATCGACATAGAAACAAGAACTGGTTTTGAAAGATGACCTGCTCAGGATGGCATGGGGGAGGACTTAGTTTTGTATTTATTTCTGCTGACCAGAGAGCGGGGTTAAAATACCAAATTCTGCTTATGTTATACTTTTACTTTAATAGAAGGTAATGTTAGGGGTCATAAAAACCGTAGAGCTTGTATGAAAAGGATTATGAATGTTGAAGAGGCGAGTGAGGTGTGTAAGAATCGTGCCATATGGCGTTCGGTTCTCTCTGCCTACCCTGCTAGGGGAAGTGGCGTGAAGTTTAGTTAGTTAGTTATACTTTTACGACCCCTTATTGGCTTATCTGTTCACTCGGTATAATGCACATAATAATGTTGTGTCGCAGCGAATGCGCGGCCGCTGGACGAGTGCGGATGGGTGTGCGCGGTAGGCGGCGGCAGCGGGAACGGGTTCCCCTTCAGCGGGGACGCCGCGCCGTACATCATCTACCTGAGGCCGCTGCTAACGCGTGAGTTACACATTTATAAAAATTAGCGATCCCCCACTGGTTGAAAGTCGACTAATATTAGTTTTTTTTTATTTAAATGATTACTGAAATATTATTAAACTTTAACTGTGCCCAATCTCATACTCCTCCGTCCGCGTAATTCTCATAAAAAGGGGTACAAAGTTTTTGCTTCACATATTAATATATATATAGTATAATATAAGCATATTGCACTCTTATTGTAGGGGATTCTACAATATAATCAATATGCTTTTATTCTATTGATAATGTGATGACATTTAAGCAATTTTTTTACTCCACCTCTTATTGATTACATGTATTTATCTGACACGTGATATATTATTGAAACCCGTCCTTATTAGACAAATGGGTGATTAATAACGCCACTTGCTAGTGTGATTATAAATAAACAAATAAATAAAAAGATTAAGTAAAAATATGTGTGAAGAGCCTCTGTAAGTATCCGGCGAGCGTTGTCGTGTAAGTGAGTGTTCGTGTTGCGTGCCGCAGCGGGCCCGCTGAGCGCGGAGACGGTGTGCCCGTTCGGCGGCAGCAAGCGCCGCTACACCATCCGCGAGCAGTCGCACCAGGCCATCGAGGCGCACAACCGTCTGTGAGTACACACACACACTGACACACACACACACACAGATACAACTACACACACACACACACACACACACACACACACACACACACACACACACACACACACACACACACACACACACACACACACACACACACACTAACACACACACACACACACGCACAAACACACACACACACACACACACACACACACACGCACGCACGCACGCACGCACGCACGCACGCACGCACGCACGCACGCACGCACGCACGCACGCACGCACGCACGCACGCACGCACGCACACACACACACACACACACACACACACACACACACACACACACACACACACACCACACACACACACACACGCACGCACGCACACACACACACACACACAGATACAACTACACACACACACACACACACACACACACACACACACACACACACACACACAACTACACACACACACACACACACACCACACACACACACAGATACAACTACACACACACACACACACACAGATACAACTACACACTTACACACACACACACACACACATATACAACTACACATCCATACATACAATTATTCTATACCATTCTGTAGTATATACGGGAACACGAAAGTTATCCGACAGGAATAAATTTTACTAGAAATATTAATATTGTCGTATGAAACTATAAATATAAATGCTGTATATACTAATAGCACGACATTTTTTTTAACATCTATAAATAAATATAATTCTAATAAATATTTAATTACATGGATTTTCAAAATCGTCAACTTTCAGTGTAACAGCTCGCATTTTGACTGCACTGTAATACCGACACTGCATTGCATACCTACGATCAGATTTAACTACAATTCTTACTGACAATTATCTATAACCCGTATAGATAATTTTAACCAGCCAATAACCGCCAACTATTTTGATATCAAATATAGATTATATTATTCATCTTCCTAGCGTTATGTCCCGTGCTTAGACGGGGTCCGCTTAGACCATGATCCAGGATGTAGCAAGTCTGGTAATTACATTGAAGCGACTGCCGATCTGACCTTCGTAACCCTAAGATAGGGGAACCAGACGATTTTTGGATCATGGTTACAAATCCAAAGGTATTTTAATTTGCAGGTTTCATCACGATGTTTTCCCACACCGTCGAGCTAGTGGTATAAATACGTACATAGATTTGATAACTCCAGAGGTACGTGCCCGGGTTTGAACCCGCACTCCTCGGTTAAGAGGCGCGTGTCCTTACCATTGAGCTACCACCGCTAGATCATTTTATTTGTGTGCTATATGTTATTTAGTAAAACGCGATTAAGTACTTAATATCCAATAACAAATAACATACAGACACATTTCTACACTCTTTATTAATGAGTGGCACGTTGTTACGTCATCCGTCGACGGCTAGCCGTTGACAAGCCGTCGACATGCCGTGATCAATGCGCCGTACGTGTGTTAGAGGCCTAACAATACCAGTAATATGTATCCCAGGGCTGCTTAACCTTTTTAGTGTCGGACCAAATTGGCGAAGAAAGTTCACTCGTTCCTATGAACATTGAACCTGACGTTTCGAATCTTGTTCGTGTGAGCCATTCAAGTCTGTCGTAGTCATGGGGTTGAACAGCCTCGATTTATGTACTCTGTTTACATGCTGTATGTCTTATACGTTGTTTGTTGTCCCGTTTGCAGGTCCCAGGGGCGGTCGCGTCTCATCTCGGGCCCCAGCAACTTCGCGCACCTGTCGCACATGGGCCCCGGCGACGGCATCCGCTCGCAGCGCCTGCTCGACCTGCCCACCACCGTCGAGACGGCGGACGACGCGCCGCCGGTACGTCACCCGGGCGGGGGGTCGCGGGGGTCATGCGTGACCCCCCTACCACTGATACGTGTCGTAGGGGTGCCGGGAGGGGGTCGCGCGGTGTTAGATGTGACCCCCACCGCTGATACGTGTCGCTAGTAGTACTTAGGAGGATCGCAGGGGGACTGATTCGGCAGTTTATCTTGGGGTCCAGTAATTTCGGGCATCGTCGCGGGGGATATGCTTACGTCACACTCAATAGTCGCTTCTTATGCGTCGGTGTGGCCCGAGGATACGTGACCCTCGTTGTGTGTTGTGTTTGTGCGTCGGGCGAGACCCAGAGGTCTTGGTCAAGCATGATTTTTGCCGGAGAAGGGGCTTTAGACTGAGAGACTCTTGGGAGTTTCATACACCAATCTACCTTTCTGGACTGGTTGGTGTGTGGGATTCCTATAGGTTCCACACCATACGGATCTGATTAGTCTATTTTGTACAAAGAAATGGGCGTGCTATTTTGTAATATGTGATCATTACTCACGTGTGTCGATGTGTGTTTCCAGATGTACAGCAGTCGGGAGAGCAGTAAGCGGACGTCTCCGTTGACGATATCGCATGGCACCGGCTCGTATAACGGTAAACATTGTTTTTGTAATTAATATGGTACAGATATAAAAAATTAAGGTTTTTTAGTTATTGTTTTATATTTTGATTGTTTAGTAGTAGATTTGTTGACTAAGTTGTAGCTAATATAAGATTTTTATTATAGGAATACTGGCAAACATATACATATTTTTATTAGTTTTAATGATTAGAGGTGATAATTAAAATTTGATAAATAAAATGAAATCATTTCGAAGTTAAGTGACATGGTGTCAAAAGTAAATGCATATTCGTCGCACGGTCGGACAAGGGGACTCGTGGGGCTGCTTATAATGTAACAAATGGAATCGCTGGCGAATCGTCGGCACTGGCATAGGATTAAGTGAACGGTCCGTGGTAATGATGTGTTGTGTGGTGTGTCGTTGTCGCAGGGTCGTGGCGGGGCGCGCGGCCGCGCGAGCTGCCCCCCGACGCGCCGCCCTCGCCGCCGCACCTGCGCCCCATGGAGAGGTGCGTCTGCGCGGTTATACCCCTTGCGACCTCTTACAACTGCTTTGTTATAACACTAGTCGTTGTTACACGACTTTGCTCGAAATTAACACTAGACCTGTTAGTCATTATTAATATGACTCGGCCGTTAAGACTAGTAGATTAAAACGACTGTAGCGATTGACTTAAATGGCTGGCCCGTTGGTCGAGTGGTCAGAGACCCTGACCACGAAACCAAGGGTCGCGAGTTCGAATCCCGCTAGGGGCAAATGTTTCGTGTGATGAACATGGACATTTGTACTCGAGTCATGGATGTTTATAAACGTATTTAAGTATGTCTATCCGTTCACCTAGTAGCACAAGCATAAGCTTAGTTTGGGACTTTGGTGTGTCAGTCTGGAGAATTTATTTATTATTTATGAATTTATTTATTTACTTAAATGAATTATCGTCGAATTTAGACAACTTGGCGACCACTAGTAAAAATTTACATTTAGTACCCGATTTAATTTTTGTTGAGGACTAAAAGACAGTTGTGAAGCGTTTTTATCAATAATCTAGACCAGCCATACTCAACCTTTTTTAGGGCCACAAATACGTTTCAGTCATGTTACCAAGGACCGCAAGCAAAAATTATTTAAGTCTTAATTAAAACATAATTTAATAAGAATGGTTTACAATGAATTTTTAACTTCAGATGGGCCAATAACAAAGGCTCAGCGGACCGCAGGTTGAGTATAACTGATCTAGACTGAACCCTGACTTAACATTTCGTACAATATACCCTCAATATTATTATTCGTCTTCCAGATCGATAGGCGGCGGGTCCCAAGGTAGCGGCTCGCTGCTGCTGGAGCGGTCCATCACGCCGCTCAGCCTGGGCAGCATGAGCTCGCTGCACGACGTACTTAAGGTATCTGGGGTATACGGCCTATGACTGGGGTCGGTGTTGTTAACCTGTCTCTCGCCTATTAAATACACTATAATATATACAATTATAAAAGATGAGCAGGGCCATAGCTCAAAAGATAAGAGAAGGCGGAGGCGGTATAGTTATATTACACATTCCGCACAAACCATCACCAACATTATGTAATATATCCATGCCTAAAAATAATTGATTGGTAGTAAAACCTAATGAGGGTATTTTGAATTAAAACATCCAAAAGATGGCGTAACTGTGACTTGCGGTCTTGTCACCCTCCTCATTGGTTAGTTTTAGTTGTCAGAACAAACTGACATACGTGTCACATTATGAAGGGTGCTGTCAACAAAGAGCCAATAGTGACAGTGATAAGACCGCGAGACTCCAACGCGCCATCTGGCGGTTTTTGTTTTTTGAAACCCTCATTAAAGACGCGCAAAAGTTTTAGCTGAATACGCCATCAGTACCATCTATCTCACTCTTTCTATCTCTCCTTCTCTTACTATTACACACGTAGAAGACTCACAGACTCCCTATAATCTTCGCACAAATGCACGATATTCGCACGCACGCAAATAAAGAAGTGAGGAAGAATGAGAAGATAGAAAAACATAATTTCTGGGCAGGAATTTCGGAACACTGTGTTTTTATTCAATTTTTTTTTACCTCCAAATTCCATCGTCCTTGTTGGTTCTTCTAGAGAGAAAAAGAGAAGAAAGAATAATTAATTCCTATAATTTCCGAACTTGGACAACACTGAGTTCACAAATATATTTTTTTATTACAACTTTCTACTGTTATTTATCTCAAACGCAAAGATAAGCAGAAAAACGGATAAGGGATTATACCTATGTTTAAAACAAAGTCTAATTAGTTTAATATCACAATTAACTTATCTTGCCAATATAGTTCGTTTTTAGAAAAAAATATACATACTCCCGTGGCATATATTTTACTTTCCTTCAACATTCCATCATCCTTCCTCGTTCATCAAACAATTTGCAGTCTGTAAAATAATAAATTATTGTATTAAAAACCGTAACATTCTTGGTAAGTGATGGTTAATGTTATCATTGTCAACTGCACGAAGCGGAGATTGAATAATGAGAATCACATTTTACGGTTTTCCAATTTTCCGAACGGGAAGAGCAAAGACAGGAAACGCGCGGGCGCGGCCGTGAGTACTCGCTAGTGCTGTTTATTTATTTATTTATTTATTATTCTATAATACATTTGAGGTTTGACAGGTACAGTAAATAAAATAGGCATAAGAGTTTAAATCTGCTTAACCCTTACAATAGGCTAGATGACTAAAAAATTCTGATTAGTCCGTCAGTTAGATTATGAAAAAATATTGAACACGTATTTTTTTATTTATTTGTCACACAAACATTGACGAATATACAATGCATTCAAGTTGCGCGTGACGTCACATTTTCGTACAATTTTTACCAAATAGTGACGTCGCAAGCCCCCACTCCAAAACTTTGATGCTCTTTAACCTTGTGATTTTTTGTTAATTTGATAAAGCGAAAAATATGCGTCTAGTATTTTTGTATAATCTAACTGACGGACTAAATAGTATTATCGTTTTTTAATGCAGTCATCATCCCTATTATATGATGTTACAGCATTTCCAATTAATAAAATAAAATAAAACAATGCAAAACTAGTACAAGCTTATTTTTAGTATACACAACACCTGAAAACTGAAAGTATGTATAAATCGTTAATTGAGTCCATTACAATAGTTTTTACATCGTGTTATATTATGTCTCAATAATATTTACAAAACCTCAGTTCAAGTTATGTCCTATGTTGGTCTGGGACTTATAAAGAATGTGCTAACTGTGTTTCTTTTCTAACATGTCGTTAAAAGGCGACTATGATGTGGAGTTTGGGTGTGTGATTGTGTTGGCGACAAGATAGCCAGATGTTACTACTTTTTGCCACAGTTTCCCGGCCTAGTTTTGTTTTTGGCTGAATGTGGTTAATGGGAGCCTGCTGCCCCTTTGACTTTGCCTACCCCTTCGGGGATTATAGGCGTAATGTTATGTATGTGTAGATCAAGTTACCCCTTACTATAAACAGTATGGCACGTGTGCATCGCTTGTCTCAAGGTCGTTTAGTCTCGTTAGTCAAAGTCAAAATACTCTTTATTTATATAGGTTTGAAACGAACACTTATAAATCGTCAATTCAACAAGAAAATCGACTATTAATATGAATCTACCACCGGTTTGGAATGTTGCTTCTACCGAGAAGAAACCGGCAAGAAACTCGGTAGTCACTCTTTTCAACAACATCTTTTACAAATGTGTATAGATCACATTGTCTCTGAACTATGTCATGAAGTAGTCTTGTCAGACACCAAAATATAAAATAACGATGTTTACAAAAAATAATGCATAAATTAACCAGACCAGAGCAGTTATTATTATTTCTAACAAGCACAAACGCCTAAGTGCAAAAGCATATTCTCGCGAGAACAACGAGACAATACAAAATGCTTCGTGAGTTTTTGAGATACCAATTATATTTATTTCTGTACTGATTCCTTATATGAAAATATTTGATACGTGTTTCGGTTTTTGTATATACTTAAAATAAGTTTGTACACAAATATATATATTTATTATTTAGCATTCAGTTATTTTCCCGATAGTTCCAAAAGAACGTGGGATTATAATAGAATATTGTCCAATGTTGTCTGTCTGTCTGGGACTTAAACAGATTGTACCAATAGGGTATTTAATAAATAAAAAAATATATAGTCCACTATTGAGATTACAAAAAAATATTGCTTACGTATTTTTTATTTTGTTCAGCAAACTTAAAATTACGAAGATACAGCGCGTTAAAGTACCGCGTGACGTCAATATGTATGTAAAATTGTACCGTCCGAGTGACGTAACTCGCCCCATTTCAGATCTTTGAAGCGCCGTATCTTTGTCATTTTTCGAGTATTAGATAAAGCAACAAATACGTATTCAATATTTTTTGATAATCTAACTAGTTTTTTGCCCAGCATGTCGTTTTGGGGATTGGTATTATAATTGTGTAGGCGACGAGCTAGCCACAAAACAAAATGACTGGGTTTTCTACAGCCGCTACTTTATAGTTTAAAAGTAGTGTACCATGTAGAGACTAGATAATTGAGTTTGGCATATATTCCTATTTTACAGATTCTAGTACGAGTATATCTTAATTAATAAGTTAGATTTAGCTTCTGAGTTGAGAATCGTTCATTCTTATATCGACTTTTAAAAATATTTAAATACAATTCCAGTTCAAGACTATTTTAGCGACTCTCAATTCCGAAACCAGCTTTTTAGAATTAAAATGGATTTATTGGGGGAAGGACATATGAAGATGTGTCTTTTCCCCAATTAATATAAAAAAAACTCAGTCCAAAACCTCCTCCTTTTTCTGAAAGAAATAATAAATGATACATTACTTTGTTGTTGTATACCAGTCTGATTTTTGGCTGAATGTGGTAGGGGCTACCTGCCCCTGTGACTTTGCCTACCCCTTCGGGGATTGCGGGCGTGATGTTATGTATGAATGTATGTATGTGGTAAACGGAAAATGTTTGAGAACTTCCGTCGTATACAAGAGCTGCCGGGCGTGCGTGCGCCACGCGACGTAAATGGCTAGTTCGCGTTCCCGCAGGTGGGCGCGGAGCTGGGCGACGGCCTGCACTCGGGCGGCAGCAGCTGCGGCGCCTCGCCGCCGCACCCCGGAGACCCCTGATGGTGAGCCACCCTCCGCACCCTCCGCACCCTCCGCACCCTCCGCACCCTCCTACCGGCTTCGCCTCACGGCGGACAATCTTATGTTTTCTGTTGGGGAAACTTCCACGAGCCGTCACCCTCTGCACGGGGAAATAGAGGGCGGTCTGTCGGATTCGAGCGGACTTAAACCTCAACATCCGTACCGGAGCAGCCGGTATCCACATGTCGCAGGCAGCGCTGCAGACCGATTTGGATGCTTGGCCAATCTGGAAAGAGCTTCGCCAGCTACACAGGATATATTATATTGTTCAAGTGTGTACGCAAACACAAGTGCACTCTCTGCATATATAATTGTCGAATGTTTATTATTGCTATATTAAAAATGCATTCTATTTGATAATTTTATAATGCTTTCTTAAAGTTTCTTAATTATTAAATGTTTGTAAAAATAGTATTTATAAATGCTTAAAAATAAATTGCATTTAATAGTTGAGTCACTTTAGAAATTATTGCACACAAATGACGTCAGAGGTATGTATTTTATTGCAAATTATGTAGAGAATATACGTTTTTACAGAAAAAAAATATAAATTCACTGACGGTATTCGACTACCGTGTTATGTAGACAATATTTTTGTTTGGTGGTAGAACCACATTGAAACGATTGGTTTTGGCATGAATAGACCAGCTCGATCGACATGAGACCACCTTCTTATTGGTGCAAAGTAACAGCTCTCATGGTACATTTCATTCCGAGGCATAGTTTTTCGTTATCTTACACTATAAATAAATAAATTCTCCAGACTGTCCCACCAATTCCCTAGTTTCCAAACTAAGCTTATAAGCTTGTGCCATGAATACTTGGTGAACGGATAGACATACTTAAGTTTATAAACATCCATGACTCGAGTACAAATGTGCATGTTCATCACACGAAACATTTGCTCCTAACGGGATTCAAACTCATGACCCTTGGTTTCGTGGCCAGTGTCTCTGACCACTCGACCAACGGGGCCTGCCAATATGAATATGGCGATAGAACCAAACAAATGCTTGCCTGAGAAGTTGAGCAGACCTGTTTGTATTAACACGCGCCATTGTTTGTTATATTTCAGAAACCAACTGGAATCGTACTGGACCATAGACATGTCCCGTTTCTACGCTTGCTTCTGTTGACTATGGTTTACGACGGCGGGCGCGGCTATGATACGCAGTACCACGGTACAGTCCCACCCGAAACAACCCCGATACTTTTGTTACTGAACGAGATACTTTTGGGTGCAACTGTACCCTCCCTTTTTTATGAAAAGTGCGCGAAATACGACTCTAAAACGAACGCTGTAAAGACGGTTCCGAAACGCGCGGAGAAACGTTTATGCGAACGCATAATTTATTTATAAATTTGGTTCCTATATATATAAATGAAAAAATATTATTTGCAATATTTAAATTATTATTATATGAATAAATAGCGGAGAATTATTACATGACATGAGTATATGACACAATACCTTCCATTATATGATAATAAATGAAGTAATAGAGGTTTGATTAGATAAATAACCCGATGTGGCTTTGTAGGTCAATTAGAACAGTTGGGATCTGTTCCCGCGAGTGACGTCATAGGGGTGTACATCGGGGCGCACTTGGCGCCTCCATGTTCACTGTACATAACAGTTCATAAGAAATAGAATTGACACATTTGACAAACGAAACTTAGCTGGAATCGAAACTCCGAGTTAAGGTGAAGTAGACTTTATTTATTGGTGTGTAAAGCGCAATTTGATTTGATCAAGTGTGTCAAAACTGTTTACTTGCGATCAAGTGGTCATAGAAATCATTGCATGTGCAATTATATAAAGCTCTGTATATAGTTTGTAAAAGTTTGGTGTGAAGATATGAGGCTGACGTGTTTTTGAAGTTCAATGTTTTTTTTATACTATATGGAACGTACCAAATAGAAAGAAAAAAAGAAAATAATGAAATAACAAAAAATCTTAAAAAAAAAAACTTTTTTTAATTTATATTTTCATGTACAAATGAAAAAGGTTGCATCTGCAATGAATTCAGTCGACCATTGTATATCACGTACTATTTTATATGGATTAACAAATATATAAATATAAATAAAATTAATAGCTGTAGATTTTATTAACCAAATTGTATTTATTTGCTTTTAAGGCTCCTCTAAGAATACTCTGGTCGCCATTGTGTTTTTGTGTACTTTAAATGTCGCGAGTAAGATGCCTACGAAATAAATATTCAATGGAGTACATACATACATACATACACGGTAACATACATACGTAATAGTTATACTTATTGTAATGAATTGTTGTGTTGATAAATATTTTACTTCTACATTATCAAGTCTACTTGGTGAGGCAGAGTGGGACGTATCGTAGTCTATACGTAGGGGACGCGGATTCGATCCCTATGCTAGGCAAGAACCACAAATGATTTGATTTGATGTTCATGATAGAATTGCTTAATCTGTTTTGGATTCAGATCAATGTGATGCTGTTCAATGTTTATTTACGTCTCGAATAATAAGATCAATATAAATGGCGATTTATGTAATGAATTATTTATATACGATTTTTTTCTGAAGATCTTTCGTATGCGTCTTACACGCGTGATCATGCACCGCCGATTTCTTTTAATTTAAGTTTCAAAATGGCGTCCTTCTTTAGTTTTAACGTTTAACCCGACAGTTAACTAACGTGGACATTACTGTGAACACTGCCAGCCGACTCGTGCGGACGATCAGTAGGCCAGCGGCCTGGTGTTACTATAGACGTCTTTTAGGTCATTCCTAGAGGCCGGATTATATGCGTTTGCGCAAGAGATATATTTCAAAATGTTTTTTTTTATTGCACGTCACGTGATATTTGAAAGTGGAAATTCTTGGATGTTTACTTCAAATATGAGTGCATGATTTATCAAAATATACAACAAATAGTGTGAAAAAAAATTTACGAATATCTTTTTTTTTTGAATCGATGAAAATACCGTCTTGGATTTTTTATATCGTAACCGTCTGATTGTTTTCGCTATGAAGGCTATATTTTACCAAATAACAATTTTTCTTGAAATAAGACTACAGAAAAATGTAAATATACAGAAAATATTTTATTTCGCATTATTTACCTTATTGTATATTACATACATAACATCACGCCCATAATTCACGAAGGTTTAGGCAGAGTCAAAGGGTCAGCAGGCCCCTTTAACCACATTCAGCCAAAAACAAAACTGGGCTGGGTTAGATGGAAAATTGTGAAAAAGTAGTGACAAGTGACTAGCTCGTCGCCTACAACACAATCAAAAACCCAAAACCTCGTATATCATTATTCTCCTTTTACAACATGCTAGGCAAGAACTACAGTAGGCACATTATTTTTAAGTCCCAGACCAACTGTTGTATATTATTTATTAGATAGGTATTACACATATTTGGTCAGGCCATAAATGTAACATGCAGATGCATATAATCCGCTCTCTACTCGTTGCGTTTTAGTTACAAAAAATAATCGTCGAAAGTCTCCCATAAAATTATCACTCTAACTTATTACAAAAATAACGACACGAGATTTAAACAGTCTAAATGATCAATATTAAAATGTACGTCACAATCTTTTCAATTAGTTTTGCAATGACGATATTTAAATTTATTGGACTATATAGATAAAGTTTAAAATCGGCTGTCTATACTATTGTAATAAGGTTTTGTTTAATACAGATTCAGTCATCAGTTTGCCTTGTAATCTAAGGAGAAGCACAGTCTTATTTCAAAGGTGTTGAGACTTCTGAACGAGGTGTGCACGTATGTTAAGCGTTAGAAGTGATTTGTTCGATGTTCGCGCTAGATAGATACGTAGTTAACTAACGAATTGTATAAATAACGGATACCAATATCGCTCCCTAGGTAATTTTAAGTTCGTATTGATGTGAAAGATGTTACGTGGATTTCTTAGTTTGAAGTCGTTTCAGAGTTGTTGATTTGATTCGAGCTATTGTTCTTGACCAATTAAATGTGTTTTTTATTACTAAAATTAAGTCGCACAGAAGAAAAAATAATTATTTTAATAATTATAGATACAATGAAGAACGTTTGAAATTTAACGTAGAAATTGCACAAATTTGTAGGTTTTTTTTTATTATAAGTCGGTTTCAGGAGATAAATTTAATTTTTTTAGCTTAATAATATACTTTATTTTATCGTCGGGTGTTTTCAAAAGCAACGTCGAAAAATATCGTTGCTATTGAATATTTTTGTTTTATATTTCATCTAGTATTCAATTCGGCGATAAATCAAATTTGTCTAGTATAAAAAAAAAATGGCAGGTCGAATGCAATAGTTCCAGTCGAATCGACTGTATGGTATATTTTATTGAACACTTACCAAAACAATCGTCACACGTTTACACTCGTTCGTCCGCTTGTCGAATGTAACCCTAACACTAGGCTTGTGCCGCGACGTGTCTCGCGTCGATGTGACTGTTTGTACCTAATTTCGTGGAAATATGTAACATATTGTATAACTATACAATATAATCGAAATATTTGATATATTTGAATATCGTATCATTTTCATGCCTGAACAGCTAAATCGATTTCAATGAGTTTTTGTACAGAGATAGGTGTGAACTTGGACTGGTAACAGGATATCATTTGTCCTGTGGGACGTGTGATACAGTCTCCAACAAATCCAAATCTATCCAAAAGCAAGTCTTATCAAAAATCGACTCGTAGTTGAGTATATACTTATATGCTTGAATTTGTATTTACAGTTATTATAAGTCACATCGATTAGAGATATATGATGATTAAATAATAGGGGCTACATTTACATAACATTTGATTATTATTTACTCGATTTAAAGTAAGTATGTGGTATGTTTTAACGGTTCGATTCCTACGCGAGGCTGAAACCTTTGCCCAAATATATTGGCTATTATTTAACGTCGAATAATTAGAGAAAAATACGTTTTTAGCAATGCAATCGAAATAAAATTAACATTGGCCAATTTATAAATATAGGTTTTAGTTTACCAAAAAAACCTTGACCAATTTAAAATTATGTAGAGATGAATAAAAAAAAGTCGACTCGAAAATTTCTAAATTATTAATGAGTAAATGTAAATGAGCCCTCTCATTAAAGTGTATGTTCTTTTAATTAATTTCTAACCTCATTGTACTAAGTGACTATGTATTTAAACCTAAGCAATGAATAATGTAATAATTGTTATATTTAACAATCTAGTCTTTTTTTGTTTGTTTATATGACCATAATGTATTATTGATTATGTGTTTTGTATCTTCGCTCTATGTTTAAGCGTAATGATAGTTTCGTTTAGAGGAAATTGAGATTTTTTTAGAGTAATATTTTAAATATGAGACTTATGGAGGCGGACGCCTGTCGAGTGACTACGATTCACATCATTTTTGGTCGAGCAAGATCGCGTTAGGAGAAATACTGACGTCATTAAAATAATTCATCTTTTCACTCATTTATTGTAATGCCATTAATACATGGTGTATTGTGGTTGTTGATGATAAGATATTTTATAAATAAATTCCCTTTCGAATATATTGCAATATATTCAGTAAATCTCTTATATCTAAAAGTATTTAGAAAGTTATTGAGTTAAAAATGAGACTGATAATTCGATATTAATTTGTCATTTTGCTCAATCAAAAATGACTTCCATATACATTTTGTACCCTGCGGTCATTTTATGTTTGAACATCGATTTTATAATAAGTTATCCAAAGATCTGTCAATCAGGCTAACGTTCGCTCGTAAGGAGTTAATAATTTAGTAAAATAATAATTAGCTTTTTTATAAATATGAAATTATTATTAAAATTGTATACCAGAACTGAAGTGTATATTGCTTTAAAATGCGACTCAACGCCTTGGTAGACGCATAATCTCATCAATATTATGTATTTTCGTGATTACAATGTGTTATGTATGAATTGAAACGAACTAATTTTGAATTTTTATTTTGAAGTTTCTTTTTAATTGTATTATTAAACGCTTACACATTAATATTCCAATGTAACTATGCTATTATATGTATGTAATGTGAATGCGAAACACCAAATTGTAAGATTAAGGACGTGTCTTATTTGTATTTATTACATTCCGTTAATCTCTTCGATCTGTCACTGTTTTGAATCTTTACAAAGATTTCTTCACTTATACAATAAACACTTCACTTCACGTTTCGAGGACACAGTGCTTCCTAATGTAATGAAATTGTCAAAAATATATGTACTTCAAAGTATAAAAATACTATTGATCAATTTCTTTTAAAGGTACAGGTGTTTGTTTTTTATATAATTTTATGTAACCGCACCGGTTTGTCTTAATATTGTCCAAATTTATTATGATTAAACCGGTAAACTTTGACCGAATTGTCGATTTTTAACGACGAAACTGAATAAAACGACACCTGTATTACAAATTATACACTATTTAACGTTGAACATTTGTTACCCCTTACCCACCCGTAAACGATACTAATATAGTCAATTGAAATTATATGAACAATTTAAAATTGGCAGAAAAGTGATTTTAACCTAATAATATGGAATGCAAAATTTGTTAAATAAACCCACGAATTAAATGGGTATGTATTGTGGAATATAATTAGTGAGTATGCGACGGGGTTATGTACAACCGTGGTGTAAGTTAATATGAATAAGTTAGCTATACATTTGTTTCGGTCAAATTTATATCAAAACATAAGTCAAAGTCAAACTCAAAATTTTCATACAGTTTAAGTTTTTTTGTTAATATTTTCATTCGTTTTGTACATATAATTTATTTATTTACTATCTCTTCCAAGTAAGACCACTGTTGTACAGAAAACCCAACACATAGAATTTGCTAAAATTATATAAAGAGATGCATTTTATACATATATCGAGAAACACATTATATTATAAGCTTTCCACAACGTTGTGTTAATTATTGGACAATATCATAGTAAAAAGCATTATCTCTATATTCCTCCTAGTCTGTAATTGTTCTACCACTGTTTTGTGACTGGCAAAGCGTTATTCTCAGGTCTTGCTTAGTATTTTACACGAAATTATTCTAAGGTTTCAGAGTAATGTTTTGCTGCGAACATGTACCCACATTCTGTTGTATCACCTCCAAGCGCTTCTTGTATAGGTGCCATGTTAGCGGCAAATATGTAGGTCGGTAGATATGCTGGGTTGTGTTGTGATCACTTGAGCATGTGCGGTCGGTGAAATTATTATCATAGGCAAGTTTTTAGTTATGCAATAATCTGCAAGATGCATCAGTATGTATTAATTACCATCGTAATTTCTTAACACGTCTGAGTGTAGAGTGAATTTTATTGATAAAATAATAATAGTTGTCGTCGTAACATCACGCCTGTAGTCCCCGAGGGGTAGGCAGAACCAAAGGGCCAGCAAGCCCCTTCAAAATGATGAATCCAATTTGGCTTGCATGTGGCAATTCGCCTTAACCTTTTTCTAGTACGTTTGTACCTACTTAGGTTAAAGACGCGATAGAATAATTTAACATTGGTTTATTTTTATTTTATTTTTAAGCGAATAAAATGAATTTCATCGGCTGCATATGCCAAAAAAATATATAAATCTATATAAAATACGCAGTTTTGTATCATGAACAAAGTAAGTTTAACGCAGAGAAATAGTATTAGCCTCTCGCTACTTCGCAAATATCTTCCTTGTATCTAACGGTTAATATACCTACTATATTATAATTTGTATGTAAATCTAAATTATTGACTAATATTAAATTGCAATTACATGAAATTCAATACTTAATTATTTTATGTAAATACCTAAATAAAGAAACATTTGAATGATTCGTTTTGTTTAATTTCATCATTTAACATTTTTACAGTCAAATGCAAGGAAGGGCTGTTAGGTAAATTTTCAAGGTCCTTGTTGGATTTTATGAAAATAATATTAATTTAATGGCTTTACAAGTATGTAACGCAAAATTTATCAATATAATTTTAAAAAGAAACTCGGGACGAAAGTGTCTTGGTCTTAATGGGGAACTATTTCAATCAATTTAAAGTTGTGATGGAATACATACGTACATATACATACATAACATCACGCCCTTAATGCCCGAAGGGGTAGGCAGAGTCAAAGGGGCAGCAGGCCCTTTAACCACATTCAGCCAAAAACAAAGCTGGGCTGGGTTAGATGGAAAATTGTGAAAAAGTAGTGACAAGTGGCTAGTCGTCTACACAATCACATATGTACCCAAAACCCAATATACCTTTGGTCGCCTTTACGACATGCCAGGCAAGAGACACACTTGGGACGTACACCCCGACCAACATGAGACGTATATACATATTTTATCGAGGTCACGGGCCACCTTAAAGCATACACGAATAATAAAGGATCTAATGACTAGAGAAAATATAGCGCGATGCTAAGTTTCATCTTTAAATTGGGTCGTAGTCATATTCTTCTAACTTCGTTTATTAAATTATACAATTATTGTATGTGGACACAGAAGGTGTCAGCCAGGTCTGAAGGGAATGTGATAAATGAAACAAGCAAATATAAATACAATTTTATTCAGCAAGTCACTAGGTCAATAGTTAATATAAACGCAACACTTAAAAACAATCTTAAGTCTTTGTACAAGGCAATTTTGTATCAACAATATCCACACACGGGAAGCAAAAGTTTATTAACCACAACCGCAGACCAAAGGCCCCATTCAAATCGTTCCATTTTTGTGCGGGAAAATTAATTGTCTTTAATAAAAGTGACACTTTTACGAATGTGTCAAGGCCTTAGACCATAGACACGAACGACTATGGGCTATAGGCACCTTTTGATGGAGATACTAAAAAGTATGAGAACCTCCTCCTTTTTTTGAAGTCGGTTGAAAAAAAATGCCAACGATCGAAATGCATCTTATTGCAGAATTCGTGTCGATTTGATTAAGGCCCTGTATAAATGCATTAAACACCAAAGCAGGTGATTTTATCATTAGGATTATGTTCTATCGATCTCATCGATTTTGTGCTCTTCAAATTCACCCTAAAACCTATATCTACGATGTTTATCTCTAGTCTAGATTTATAAGTTAAGACGCCTACATTGCGAAAAAACTTCTGCTTCCCGCAAATACCCCACCGTAGTTCTATTTACTTAGATAATTTTACTATAATAATAATAACCACAATTCATATATACGGGTGCATTGAAAATCTACAAACACGACAGGTGACTAAAACAAGACAGTACAATTTCGAGTATTTATTAACAAATAAATATAATAAAATCTCATAAGTACGTATATTATTATATAAAAAATTGCCACGTTCCGGTTTTGAGCTTTCATAAACACGAGTAAATAACCGTAGAGGGGAACTCCAAGCGTGTGGCGAAACATAGAATTACTTCGTCCCTTACCGTTCAATCATTAAAGTATGGCCTTTTACAGGTCATTCAATTATTCAATATAGTGAATGAGAATGGCATTGTGATAGCGAACACACATTGAGTTTTTGCCAAATAAATGTAAATTGGACATCTTTAACTCGAACGATGTAAATTACAAGTAAATTTAACTGTAACGAATATTTCTCGTTCAGGGATATGACCTTTTGAATAAGTTTCGCAACACGCTCTGCCGAGTTCACCCCTTACGATCGTTACACCCGCGGCAAAGGAATGTGCACTGCGCGCATGCCGCCAGGCGCATGCCCGGCAGACATACTAGCGATATTAACATGATTCACTTCGTTTCTATCTTCCGATTTATCTTGGGTTAGTGTCTGCAAGAACACAACTTAAAATTATGACGAGTTAATTAAATATTATTAAAAATTAAAATAAAATGACATTATAATACTTGTAATTAAAAAAAAATGGACGATTACACCTAAAATTAATTGCAAAACTGGGGCTAATTTGTGTAATGATGCAGTGATCTGTTACTGCAAATATGACATACCTAACTCCAATATGCTTTCTACATTTTTGTGAATTTCTGTGAAAGCTTTTGGGTAAAATTGTGGACGGTGCCTCTTCTGATTTTCTCTCGTTTGACCTATTTCTATCCAATGAGGGTTTTTTTTAATTAAACATCCAAAAGATGGCGTAACTGTGACGTGCGGACTTATCACCCTCCTCATTGGTTAGTTGTCAGAACAAACTGACATGCTGTCAACAATAAGCCAATAGTGACAGTGATAAGACCACGAGACACCCTCGTGCCATCTGGCGGATTTCGTATTTAAAAAACCAGGGTCTAATTTTGATCTTATTATGATTTTATTGTTACCTAATTCTATGTTTCATTTATTGGATTTAGACATTTTGAGTAACTTCATACTGTATCATAGAAGGTAGGAACATTAGGCAACAGTTTCAGACTTTATCTAACCCTATTCCAAACGCGACTCAGAATTCACGTCATCGTTACACAAAATGGCCTCCCGCTAAATACATACGCTAGATTTTGGTGCGAAAACAAAAATCACTAGTGTCCGGTAAATGCTATGATTACGACGTAAATGAGATTGTTCGTGTAATTAAATTGAAATGCAGTTAAGGTTGAGACGTCTCTCGGGGCGGCCCGATCGTAAATACTTAATAAGCGAATTTCAGGACGTGTTCACTACAACTAGAGAATGGGCCAGGTCTTGTTATATTACATACATTTTCTTTTGATAAGACTATAATTTATCATTTAATGAATTTCACTGGTGAAATTTCATATCTCATAGTGATACATTCGACAGCTATCGTAAATGCAAAAGTCTATAGATCTGTGATGTGGATGTAAAAATTTTTTAATGAAAATTAGTTTCAAATGATATTTTACATACTACATATATAAATGTTCTGTTAAGGTTTCTTTATATATAAAATGTACCAACCATATAATAGCGTAAAAAGAAATATACAATTATAGCCCATGCTTGCTAGTTGTATATAAACAAACTCATGGTTGGTTTGGTATGTGCAATAATGCGATTGGCACAATTTGAACATACCAAATCAACTCAGATACAGTACAAAACGTTGCTTCATTTTATATGAAAGAAAGCGACCCCATTTTACTAAGAAACCAGTTTTTTCTTTATACATATATCGACACCGAAAGAGCATATTAAGTGAATTAAACGAATTCGTGACGTGGTCTACATATTACAATATTCAAGTCCCGAATTGTGTTGAAACATATTAAAGTCCTTATGGTATTTTTTAGAACAACAGGACTTTTAAAATTGTTCTTTTATTCAAATGAAATGAATCAACGTTATACTACAGATGATAGGTCGTGTAACGAGGAAGTGGCTACGCCGTAATACAAGTACAGCTGCCGCCACCCCGCGCGCCACACGATATCAGACTCTCTAACATTAATTAATTATATCGACTCTAGCTAGAATATTAGGCAAACCTATATTTGTTGATTATTTTATTTATCGTAATATCGTTTCATTGTTTAACATATTCCTTGTTTTCGATAATGGGTCGAGGCGTCGTTAGATCAGGGTCCCGAAGGGTAGAAGGGGAGGGGGTTTGGGAAATCGAAATTCCTAGAATTTTGGCGGTTATTTTTACACATTCGTGTATTCGGCAAATTTGATAAACTATAACGAACGCCTGTAGAGAGTGAAAGAGAGAGACACGAAGCGAGAGAGGGAAGAGACTCAATATGCGACACACTGGACTTCTTCCCTAAGTCTCTCCTCGCCAATTTTCTATAGATGTTTCTACTTAAGATTTACAAAATATAATTTTTGAAAACGATCTGAAAATTATTTTTCAGGGGGTTGCCAAAATAGTAGATGTTATTCAAATACTCAAGGGGAAGTGGAAGGACACTAAGTTGTAAAACACCCCACTACATCGCACAGAAAGCCGTTGGTGGCTAGTGGTCTCGTGTTAAGGATTCGCAACTTTTTAAGACACAGTAAAATAAAAGAGCTATAATTCAAGGCTCAATTACGAGAAAAATGACTTAAATAGACTTATTTTGACTCCAAAAGTATGACTCCATGAATAAGGGACATTTAAGTCCGAATAGGAGGCGTCATAATGTATTAACAAAGGGTATTTTGACTCCGAATAAGGTGTTACAACCGGCATGAATAAGGGATCTTTGACTATGAATATAGTGGTATTAATCTGCAGGTATAAGGAATATCTCGACTTTAAACATGGTGTATTGTAACCTATATAAATAGGTTATATGCGATGTATGCGGGCAGTGGCGGAACTATACTGTTAGGGGTAATTTCATCGAATGAAGACCTCGCCCAATGACAATCTTTAATTTCAACGGTAGAGTCCTCACATACTCACGGGTAGAGATTGCAAAACAGCAACAACTTTTTGATGGATCCAGCCCTGATGGTAAATCCAGCAGAGTTAAATCGTGTCGAGCCCAGCTGGATTGCTCGTACTAGCATTCTAATCTCTAGTAGGGATTAAAATCCAGCGGCACTGAACCGGCACAGCTAATATTATGCTGGGCCTATTAAGCTGGATGCAATCTCTACTGACGGGCCTCCCTGCGAGCGGACCCCGCGACACCTGCCACGTATAGTTGCGCCACCGCGGGGGGTGTGTGTGTCGCGGCGGCCGCGTGCGCCTAGTCGGCCTTGCGCGCGCGCCGCTTGCGGACCTCGCACGGCTTGTCGCGGCCCTCGCCCGCCGAGTCGCCGCTGTCCGCCGGCTTCTTCTCGTCCTCCGACGTCTGAAATGACGTCAGTCAAATATAAGGCTATGTGAACGAGAACTATACGCTATATACACATGATACATACATATACCCCGTGCTTTTTTTATCGTCTTACATCCGAAGCCCACTTTATATACCCGTCATATAGAACATCTTGGCAGTGTTATTTTTTTTTATCGCTTTAAATTATACTACGGCAAAATAAAATAAATATTTCAATATAATTGTGAATCAACCTGTACACAATGTTTACGATTTAGTAACAACACGCGCATGCGCGAGATGCGCACGCGGCCATTATTGTATTCTCTATTGGTTAAGATAAATGTCTCACACCAATCAATAATAGTCCACGTGGACTGATGACCAATCACGCACTAGCCTTTTGGCCCCGCCTACGCATTCGTCACTTGCCCTTTGACACAAGAAAAAATTTCAGTCGTTTCTAGGAATCCGGATATGCGCACGCGCTATTGTTATTGTTATTTTTCGCGACTGTGAGTGTGACGATGAGTGACAGAAATTACGTTTACTTGGTCAGAGCTCCAATATGGAGTATTAACAAATAGTACGTCTGTATGCAGTGAGTAAGGATAATTTAAGCGAAGCAAGAAGGTTGTACGCTGCGCCCGAACATCTTGATATGTTACGGAATCGAGGTGCTATCAACCCACAAGTGCCAGGCTTCCAAGTCATTTTAGCAGAACACAACATTTAATTTACCATGGGCAATTCCGCACCCCAGCCTGTGCCCCAGCTCATGCACGAGGTGGAGGCAGACCCCGACATTCGCCTGTCCTCGAAGAGGATATCTTACGATATTTCGAATTACTTCAATACAGGTAAAGCCCCTACACATGTACATAAATTTGTGATTTGTAAATAGGTAGGTAATTATTGTAATTAACGTAGATTCCAATTTTTTAATACACCTGAAACAATTTACTTTCTTAATTTGAAAATGACAAACCCATTTACGCGGTAAAATTATTTGATACAACTTTCTTTCCAACGTTTTCTGGAAAATAACTAATGAAATTGATTAATTAACATTGTAGAATGTTTCCGACGGTCCTAAGTCCGTAAAAGTATGAAGGCAAAATGAAAAGGATTAATCTGTTTTACCTGTTACTTATAAGTAAATAATTTGTCTTACTACACTATTCGGCCGGGGCTGGCTCCCGGGTGAATGAACTTTACGTCCGAGCGTGTTACGGGGTGTTTCAAAATGAATAGTCTGAAATAATTATTTTATAATTTTCTTATACTATTTGTATTGTTAAAAAAAAAAATAACACTACCAAGATATTCTACATGTCGGGTATATTAAGTGGGCTTCGGATGTAAGACGATAAAAAAAGCACGGTGTATAACAACCTTTATCTTAATGTTAGAGAGTACCACCGCTCCGGTATATAAATATAGTATTTAATATTTAACTATTGAACGTATACTCACGTCGCTGGGCGAGTTCTTCTCCGCGTCGCTGTTGGCGTTCTCGGCGTCGTCCACTATGTCATCATTCAGCAGCTCCTGCGAAAACAATGATAAATCATGTGAGAATGTATTTTCATGCATTACTAGCTATACCCGCGTTCATGGTATGACATATAGCCTTCCTCGATAAATGGGCTATCTAACAATGAATTAATTTTTTCAAATCGGTTTATTAGTGATCCTGATATTAGCGCATTCAAACAAACAAACTCTTCAGCTTTATAATATGTTACTATGGATGTATTTCCCACGGTTCCTGCCGCCTTAGGGCAGTCTTATACACCTCGCCGTTCTCCCAAAGAGCGTTAAGATGCAGATACATTGCGCGCGACAATAAAAGGGGGGGTACAGCAGGTCGCGTGTAGCGTGTAGCGTGTAGCGTGTAGTCGGTACCTGGTCGTCGTCGCTCTTGGCGGGCTGCGTGTCGCCCTTGGCCAGCTTGTCGAGGTCGGCGCGCGTCACCAGCACCTTGTCGCGTGTAGCGTGTAGCGTGTAGCGTGTAGTCGGTACCTGGTCGTCGTCGCTCTTGGCGGGCTGCGTGTCGCCCTTGGCCAGCTTGTCGAGGTCGGCGCGCGTCACCAGCACCTTGTCGCGTGTAGCGTGTAGCGTGTAGTCGGTACCTGGTCGTCGTCGCTCTTGGCGGGCTGCGTGTCGCCCTTGGCCAGCTTGTCGAGGTCGGCGCGCGTCACCAGCACCTTGTCGCGTGTAGCGTGTAGCGTGTAGCGTGTAGTCGGTACCTGGTCGTCGTCGCTCTTGGCGGGCTGCGTGTCGCCCTTGGCCAGCTTGTCGAGGTCGGCGCGCGTCACCAGCACCTTGTCGCGTGTAGCGTGTAGCGTGTAGCGTGTAGCGTGTAGTCGGTACCTGGTCGTCGTCGCTCTTGGCGGGCTGCGTGTCGCCCTTGGCCAGCTTGTCGAGGTCGGCGCGCGTCACCAGCACCTTGTCGCGTGTAGCGTGTAGCGTGTAGCGTGTAGTCGGTACCTGGTCGTCGTCGCTCTTGGCGGGCTGCGTGTCGCCCTTGGCCAGCTTGTCGAGGTCGGCGCGCGTCACCAGCACCTTGTCGCGTGTAGCGTGTAGCGTGTAGCGTGTAGCGTGTAGTCGGTACCTGGTCGTCGTCGCTCTTGGCGGGCTGCGTGTCGCCCTTGGCCAGCTTGTCGAGGTCGGCGCGCGTCACCAGCACCTTGTCGCGTGTAGCGTGTAGCGTGTAGTCGGTACCTGGTCGTCGTCGCTCTTGGCGGGCTGCGTGTCGCCCTTGGCCAGCTTGTCGAGGTCGGCGCGCGTCACCAGCACCTTGTCGCGTGTAGCGTGTAGCGTGTAGTCGGTACCTGGTCGTCGTCGCTCTTGGCGGGCTGCGTGTCGCCCTTGGCCAGCTTGTCGAGGTCGGCGCGCGTCACCAGCACCTTGTCGCGTGTAGCGTGTAGCGTGTAGCGTGTAGCGTGTAGTCGGTACCTGGTCGTCGTCGCTCTTGGCGGGCTGCGTGTCGCCCTTGGCCAGCTTGTCGAGGTCGGCGCGCGTCACCAGCACCTTGTCGCGTGTAGCGTGTAGCGTGTAGTCGGTACCTGGTCGTCGTCGCTCCTGGCGGGCTGCGTGTCGCCCTTGGCCAGCTTGTCGAGGTCGGCGCGCGTCACCAGCACCTTGTCGCGTGTAGCGTGTAGCGTGTAGCGTGTAGTCGGTACCTGGTCGTCGTCGCTCTTGGCGGGCTGCGTGTCGCCCTTGGCCAGCTTGTCGAGGTCGGCGCGCGTCACCAGCACCTTGTCGCGTGTAGCGTGTAGCGTGTAGCGTGTAGTCGGTACCTGGTCGTCGTCGCTCTTGGCGGGCTGCGTGTCGCCCTTGGCCAGCTTGTCGAGGTCGGCGCGCGTCACCAGCACCTTGTCGCGTGTAGCGTGTAGCGTGTAGTCGGTACCTGGTCGTCGTCGCTCTTGGCGGGCTGCGTGTCGCCCTTGGCCAGCTTGTCGAGGTCGGCGCGCGTCACCAGCACCTTGTCGCGTGTAGCGTGTAGCGTGTAGCGTGTAGTCGGTACCTGGTCGTCGTCGCTCTTGGCGGGCTGCGTGTCGCCCTTGGCCAGCTTGTCGAGGTCGGCGCGCGTCACCAGCACCTTGTCGCGTGTAGCGTGTAGCGTGTAGTCGGTACCTGGTCGTCGTCGCTCTTGGCGGGCTGCGTGTCGCCCTTGGCCAGCTTGTCGAGGTCGGCGCGCGTCACCAGCACCTTGTCGCGTGTAGCGTGTAGCGTGTAGTCGGTACCTGGTCGTCGTCGCTCTTGGCGGGCTGCGTGTCGCCCTTGGCCAGCTTGTCGAGGTCGGCGCGCGTCACCAGCACCTTGTCGCGCCGCGGCGGGTACAGCAGGTCAATCACGCACACCAGCATCTAAGGAACACCAGTAAAGACCAGCTTGAAATCAGATTACATTTGGGAGTAAAAATACAGCGACTGAGATTCGTGACAAAAAGGTTTGTACAAGATTAAAGCCGACACTTTTCAAATTCTCTCGTTCTTGCGCAATGCGGCACACACGACCAACGTGGACTGAGATGGCACAATTATTTGTCGCAGTGCATTTCACACATGGCTATTGTAACTCTGATTAGGCTGCTTGTCCACCGGAGTGGAGCGAGTTGTAAATCCACCAATAGAAATATTCACTAAAGAGGGGCGGATTTTTTATGCAGTTCCATTGGTGACTTTTTACTCAGCTGCCTCGCTCCGCTTCGGAGAGCAGGCAGCCTTAAAGGTAACATACGGCGCCGTTTGTCAGTTCTCTTAACGTGAACTTGATATGCTCCCACGAGACCAAACAAGTCGAAATTGACTTCCAAGTACTGCTTGCTAAGTTCTCTTACTTGAGCATGACACGCTCCCGCGAGACTGGATAACTCGAAATTAACTTACAAGATGTATTTACACAATGACAAGGATGTTGAATGTTGAAGAGTGAGGTGTGTAAGGATCGTGCCGTATGGCGTTCGGTTCTCTCTGCCTACCCCGCTAGGGAAGTGGCGTGAAGTTTAGTTAGTTTACAAGGAAATAATAAAATAAAATAAATAATAATGTCCTCCTAACCGATATCGGTTACCAATCTGCGCAGGAGATATTAAAGTGCACAAGTGTGTGCGCTAACACAGGTGCACTCTTTATTCCTTCACTCTCATAGTCCGGTGAGACGGCAATTCGACATCACCGGAGTGAGGTCAGGCGCAGGACCAACGGCTTAACGTGCTTTCCGAGGCACGGGTGTGATTAAACCGCCAACTTTCTGACTCCGGGCTGTTACTGAGTAATTTGGATATTGAAATACCCAGCCACAAATTTTTTGGCCCAACCCGGGATTTGAACCCGGGACCTCTTGGTCCTTAGGCGGCGCATGCTACCACTAGACCAACGAGGCAGTCGACAAGGAAATACTAGAGCTCTCTTACCAGTCCGAGCAGCGCGCCGATAAAGATGGTGGCGATGGCGAAGATGAGGTACGAGCCCCACGTGGGCAGCCCGTACGTCTCCATCAGCGTCGTGTGCACGCTCTGGCGACAGAACGTCAACATCAGTCACACTCGTGAGAGGACGCATAATTCGAATGGCAACATAACTGTGGCATTAGGGATGTTGACTGGATAGTCAATTGAGATACTTTTTAAGAGCTGGCAAAACGAAATCACTTCATAGATTTTGTATGTAGCTGTGTCGTGCGGTCTTGTCACCCTCCTCATTGGTTAGTTGTCAGAACAATTGACATTCTGCCAACAACGAGACAATAGTGTCAGTGATAAGACCACGAGACTCCCTCATGCCACCCAGCGGTTTTTGTGATTTTAAAAACCCTCATTGCCTGCCCGCCATTGCATTGGCGTTCGACGAACTTGTTGAACATGACTTGTACCTGTTTGGCGACACCTGCGTCGGTCTACATGTACAGGCGACTTTAGAGTCACGCGAGGCGCGGCCCACTCACCCGGAGCGCCTGGCTCAGCTTGAAGAACTCTGCGACGAGCGTCATCTGCAGCGAGTCGGGCGCCTTCCAGCCGGGCACGGGGTCGGTCTGCCGCCAGCGCTGCTGCCGCACGTAGCTCAGCATCGCCTCCGCGTCGCGCGGACCCTTGTACTGGCGGAACGAGCCGTCCTTCACGCTGGAATTTAATTAATATTCTTTTAGAATACCGAAATAATTGAAGATCTTAGCTCTGAGCACAGAGGAGCGAAAGGGGCGAACTACCCTGCGTCTAGTCTCTGGTCTATCCAAATTGCTCCCTTGAATAACACCCTAAACTACCGAAAAAAAATTGTCCAAATGATGTTGCCGTCGCTGCTGTTTGATTTGACAGCTAGAGAGGATTGGTAAAAATGATTTTTAGTGCAGTTTCGGTTCGACCACAGTTCATTATTTCTTCAGAATATTGATGCTCGTATCAGGTTCAGATAGGTGCGCTAGGCTTATGATAAAAAAATGTGTCTAGCGTTACATCTATGTGGTCTTTCAGCACTAACTGAGTCGAGTATCCACTAAGCAACATTTGATGCGCGACATGTTGCACAACATTGTTGCTGCGGCAATGTGAACTTCGTTACGTTGTGTCCATTAGTTGATAAAATGGCATGTTGGCAACGTCGCGCCTTGTTGCGCTACGTAATCGAACTTGTTGCTTAGTGTATACGTAGGTTTGTTTCTAAGCGAGTTCGGAGTCAGCAAGAGGGAACAGACGTCGGGTCCGAAGGTCGGCACTCACTGGAAGATGGTGGGCAGCGCGGTGACGACGAAGCGGCCGCTGAGGCCGGGCGAGCGCGTGACGTCGACGGCGGCGGCGCGCGCGGCGGCGCGCGGCGCGGCGGCCGCCAGCTCGCGCCACGCCGGCGCCAGCGCGCTGCACGCCGGGCACCACGGCGCGTAGCTGCAACACGCAAAGGGAAACCTTGGTGCCTCCGGCTCACGTGACACGAGTTTTGATTTAAAATTAATTCTTACATAATCATAACAAAACAAAACATAATAACTTATAACAAAACAATAATTTCAAAACATCTTCCTATCCATTTTGTCTAATTTGTGCCTCTGCTTACAGTCCACTTTCACCGGTTTTTTCTCAGTAACCACATTCCTTTTTATGTGGTAAACTGGTTGTGCATACCCAAAGTCTTAATAGGGTAAATGACACAATCACCAGGCCACCAATTGTTTGACACTGGCATGCCATACCCAATGACTGACTATTAAATGTTTTAAATAATGATTTAGGGTCTTCAATAAGGTGTTTTTATAATTGAATTATGTCTTGGTACTACTTTTGTATGGTATAATCATTGTTATTATAAAAAAAACTTTAGTGCTCCAATGAATTGCTGCTGAATACCAAAACTGCCTTGGTACCTCTTATAATGACCTGCAAGTCATGCACTGTGAGGAAAAACTTAGCAATACATATTCAAATATTTGGTCCCATTGTGCATTAGGAAAAATGGATGAAAACACCAAATACAGGCAAAAATACAAACTGATGAAGGAGTCATTTACCTGATAGAGGCCATACAAAGAGCCTTTTATTACAATACTATTGAAGTATAACTTTGTTGTATCGATAAATAAAACTAAAACATATTCAAAAAAACTATGGTTAATAATATACCATGATTTAATCTGTCTAAAACTAGTCAAATCTGCATTCGTCCAAGCAGACCTTATGATAGACTCCAAATGATTCTAATGATCTGTGTAAACATGGGTATAACATTAACATAAAATGACACAAATGATAAATTCCACCATGACATAATATGACAAACATTAGTCTTTTCAAGGCTCACTCAAGGAAAATATTTATTCAACATACTTTCAATACCGTCTTTACCTTAAGGGCACAGGGCTCATGCCTAGGGCACACATCCTCAAGGGTCGCCCAAGGGCTGACTGTCTGTTATCCTAACATTGAAGTTGCTACACAAACATTCCTTTGTATATTAATTACCAAATTAGTGGAGTGGTAATTTTTGCAGCTTTGTTGAACAATGCATTCCTAAAGGATCTCAAATTCTTGTGTGTCCAAGGCCCCAGCACAGAATAGGCGGCCGTGCATACATTGTATCTAGTACTCAATACAAACAATGCTCCAATAACAAACCATTATTAACGGATACTCTTAAATTGGACCAATTAATTGAACCTTGATTAAACAACTTCGTGGTGTTATTGCTAACACATTTGCCATGATGTAGGTCATAAGTACTAATAAGCATACAATAATGAATCTTATTAGAATGTGATAAGAACTCATATGTGTAGGTACAATTTATTATTGACGACTAGTTATAAGGCTGACACCCAAAATGGAACTATGACATAAAATTGCATTAATACATATTCAGACCACCGCTATAAAGTCCTGGAATTTTTTAATTATCCTATTTATAACAATAGGTTGTTTTGAATTTTTTATTTTTATTTTTTGGGAAAAAGGCATTATGTGTATGTAAGTTTTTTTAAGATAAAATTAATAAACAAATGGTCATTAAATTATGATTCAATGATTGCTTTTTATAAATAGGTAATGCTATGTTTCAGGCATATATTATGGCACATACTGTACAGTTTTTCTTGTCTTATCTTATTCTTATTAGTATGCTGTTTTTGTCCTACTCCCATATTTAAGTACCTATGTAAGTTGTGCCTTATAATTTTAATTTCATATGAAAAGTGTTGTCTTACAAGATTTATTAGGTTAAAATTAAACAGATTATTGTCATCAATATATTGATTAAATTAGAATAACAAAAGCACTGTCAAAATCGAGTTTAAATGAAAAGGAAGCATAAATAAATTTCAATGTCTAATAAACGCAGCGAATTTAGTAAATTGTAGTAGGAAGTGAAAAAATGTACCTACACACTTTTTCTAATTGGTATACTAATAAGATCGCAGTCCCAGGCAATCTGCCAGCCATTGTGGGTCCGGGCGAGTGAGAATAGGCCGGTCACGGAGACAATACAATAGATCTTAGCATGCGTCACCTCTCCCCAACGATCGGACCTTACCGACCTTCTACGGTTTATTGAACTCGGGTGTGGGATGCAAGGTTTTCACACAAATACATCCGTTTCAAACGCCTTAGCCTATATGTAAATCATTGAAATATATATCTAGAATACTTTACTAAAGTATTACAGCGTCAATAAAGCGTAAAACCGAGTATTTCCGAATAAAATTCCAATAAAATAAAAATGACACGTTTCGATCAGTCACCGGCGAACAAAAATTACTCACAATTCCACCATCCATTCTCCCTCGAGGATTTCTTTCCAATTATCTTCATTTAGTTCAAGATTAGTACTGGCTAAACTGGTGAAAGAACATAAAATAACAGAGAAACAAATGGAAATTTGTAAAATTTTCGGTGCCGTGTATACGTGCGCCATGTTTGATTTTTAGTGTAATGTTGCCATAAAAACTGTGTATATTATTACTAGTAGTGCAAGCCAATTAAGGTAGAAATGTTAATAAAAACATAAAGTAAGATTCGGTCACTATTGAAACTTGGGTTTTACTTTTCCCATTTTATCATATTACATAATAAATAGTTTTGGGTTTCAATGGGATAAACCATAGATTTAGGATGTACAAGATACACAAAGACGGCTCGAAGACATGACCAAAATAAATTTAAGCATGTGTTGGTTGACGTCTATGTGTGAGTTAAAAATAGTGTTGTCAAAGACGCACTTTCACATTATCGACTGATTCAGTTGTATACTAATAATATAGGTATTTAATACGCTTTTTTTATACTTTTGAATAATTATTTATGGCATTGACTGAAATCAGTAGTTGTATATATTAGGTAAATTGGAATTAGTCGGTAAGAAATCTCATTCTAAGCAGTTCTATAAACAATGAGATGGTAAAATTCTTCGTATATTCAGCGTGTAAAAAATTAAAAAAATAGAAATATGTTCTATGATTTATACAAAGACAAAAAGATATGACTTTTGCTTTGACTGATGGAATGAAATGGAACCAATTATATATTAGCAACTTTTAATTTGGTGTCATTAAAAATAATATGTAGTGCAACAAATTTTTTGCTGCCGTCATTTGCCGTCAAAATGTTTGCTGCAGATAATGGAGTTCTTACTGGGAGTCCAATCTGGTCTGTCTATAGTCCGCATCCACTTTTTACACAATGCTGGGTTGCTTGGAAACCTAGAAAAATTATCAGTAACTTAACTAACAAATTTACGGAGATAATGAGTTCCCAATGTGAATATAATTATATTTCAACATAACTTGGCTAAATAACTTTGTATTCATGTCATGATGTCGCTAAAAGACGATTAAGTTTTTATCGATACTCGTGACGTCACCGCTTTGTCAAGCACTAGCGTAACCAAACTATTTACAATTTTACACAATATTTTCCCCAATTCTGATTATAATCACGATGTATACTTAGAAAGATCAATTATAATCAATATACTATTGTAAACATATGTTTCTAAACTGATTACTAGCAACAATTTGACAAAATATGGTTTGAAAAAATCTAATGATAAAATCGTATTTACCTGTTAAAAGTGTATTTATTCGGATTATTCCGTCGTGTAACCTCACAATCACGTACAGAACAAGTCAACTCAATTGCACATTTAATATTCTCGATTATAATCCAAGGTTTAATACATAAATGCACAAATTTCACGGCGACGTAGAATAGATCGGGACGCTATGGCCTCTTACTCGCAAAAACATTGACATATAGGTACTTCATTCGCTGTCTCTTTTTCTCTCGGGCGGTTTGTATTTCAGCAGGATTTCTCGCTCCCACGCTTTATGTATCTTTTGCGTAGTCAAAAAATTCTAAATCTATGGGATAAACATTTGTAACGCATATAAATTGGCAACTTTTCGCACAAGTACCGCCATCTCGTGGAAAGTTTGTAAACAACGCTATATTTACTTTCGTATAGTTAAACTAGATGTCAGCACTAGTTATGAGCAATACTGAAATTGTCTGGTATAGTGAAACTTTGAATTTATCAGGTTTCTGTGCATTTATAAATTTACATGATTCTGTTTCGTTTAACTGCTTAAAATGAGAAAAGAGCTTTTTGTCTTAATCGAAACTAATATTTATATTCGTACCCAGCTGTATCCATTTAGATTTTCACGGACTATAAACCTAGTAAAATCTCTTTTTTTGACTAGTCCGTGTAACTGTGTACATATTTCGGTCAGTCAACTAGTTACAAAAACAATTATATTTTACGGGTCATTTCTTTTTTCCAAATACAAACACCAAAAATTATTTCAAAGGTAAGTACGGTTTCATTCAAACATTGGTCAACGACCAGAATGGCACATGGCAACCTCAACCGCAGCAATCTCGGGTCGTGACGTTCCCTCTGACCTTTTTACAGGTTCGAAGACACACACATGTGTGACTTCCTCCGTGGTGTCCTTGCGAGCTGGTAATCACATTAGCTGTAGACGCCGATCAATAGTAGACGAAGCCAGGGAAGCCCTACGCGAATTATCGATAGCTCGCTGGACGTGACAACACTATCTTCAAATTCGAATTTCAAATGTCTTTGTATATGTTTGGATGGCGTTCTTTAATGTCGGAGGCCAAGACCCACTTCGGGTCGCTGAGCCAGCGTAGTAAGAGTAAGTAAGTTGTATATGTTTCAAGAAAGCAGTAATAAATCTTCTATAGTAAATTAGCTTCTGCGCGCGGCTTCACTCGCGTAGTCAATCGATAAAATATATCCTAGATGTGCTATTGCAGTCTTTTAATCTTTGTCTGCTTAATTTCATCCAGAACCCTTCAACACTTTTTAAGTTTATTCGTAACACACATACAAAAATACTAATCTGCCTTTTTATAATATTGGCGAAGATTTAATAGTAGCTGCCCGCGATTTTGTCCCCGTAGATGTATGTACCTTATAGATTTTCTTATTTTTTTTTAACTTAACCGATCCGTGTTCCAAACAAACTCAATTAATATATTATTATAGTACTTATTAGTTAATGTCTGGTTAAGTTTTAGGATTGACACGCTCTAGACGATTTAATGCATTAAACAATTTGAATTACCTACCTAACATTTGGCACACACATCCTTTCATAGGAAAAGGATATACTTACCTAAATATTACATCATCATCTTCCTAGCGTTATGTCCTGTGCTTAGACGGGGTCCGCTTAGACCATGTACCAGGATTTAGCGAGTCTGGTAATTACATTGAAGCGACTGCCGATCTGACCTTCGTAACCCTAAGATAGGGGAACCAGACAATTTTAAGGTTACAAATTCAAAGTTGTTTGAATTTGCAGGTTTCATCACGATGTTTTCCCTCACCGTCGAGCTGGTGGTATAAATATGTACATATATTTGAAAAATCTAGAGGTACATGCCCGGGTTTGAACCCGTACTCCTCGGTTAAGAGGCGCGTGTTCTTACCATTGAGCTACCACCGCTCTACCTAAATAATTACTCTCTCTTACCTACTTACTAACTACTCTTACCTAAATATTACATATATTACACTTTACATTATACTTTAACACGGACTAGAATAAAAAGGACTCTGCGCCACTAACTAGTCATTGAAGCTCCTCAGGTGCTCCAACTTGACATGTGACTTACGTCACACATTGTCATAATTAGCGCTCCCAATGACAGATATCCGATTTCTGGTATCCATAAGTCTCACTCACACATGCATAAGCGTGGCGTCACGCTGTAGTAGGTATGACATCGCGGAGTCTTTCTTTTTTTACTAGTCCGTGTAGTTTAATGCCTGAAGTGGTGTTGTATTGAACTTGTGGGCCGTAAACAACTGATTCCATTAAATAAATAAATAAATATCCGACTACATCACATACATTGATCTGACTCCAAGGTAAGTAGCTTAAGCACTTGTGTTACGGATATCAGAAACAACAGTGGTATTACAAATATATACTTAAATATTGGATATTAACACCCAGACATAGAACAAACACAAGTATTTATCATACGAATGTTTGTCCTGGGTGGGAATCGAACCCACAACTCTTGGCGCATGGGGCAGGGTCACTACCGAATGCGCCATCGAGCCAGTCAAATAATTTCATTTAAGAGTTCATTAAAAAACATAGTGGTACCTCTTGTTAATTTAGATAATGGTTTTCCATTTAACAATATGTTGAGTAAATTCGACTTTATTGCACAATATACAGTTTTATTTCATACATTATATAACAAATGGAAGTCTTATATTATTATTGGCAAATCGGTTAATAACATTTGAGACGTCTTGGGCTTTGAGTTGAATATTTGAATGAGCTAAACCTGTCAGCCTCTCTTCTAACATGTTTGCTCTCAAACAAGTTTTTTCATGCCCTAGCGTAGAAAATGGTCTCTCTGATGTCGCACCGCATATAGGAAGAGTTTCCAGAAATTTTTATCAGTCTTTATGGCGTTGGCCTTGGGTCGTGGCCCCTGAGACCGGACCGAGCCTCTGGCTCTAATAATATATGTTATAATAATATTATAAACGCGAAAGTAAGTATGGATGGATGGATGTGTGGCAGTTTGTTACTCTTTTACGCAAAAAGTACTGCATGGATTTTAATGAAACTTTACAATAGTATAGCTTATACATTAGAATAACACATAAGCTATATTTCATCGATGTACCACGTGAGCAACGCCGCTGGCAGAAGCTAGTTTTCTTATAAAGTTCTGTATCACGTGTAGCGATTGAATTAAAACTTACTCAGTTTCGAACCTTGATGCCCTATCAGGCTTGGTTAAACACCTAAACTACCACGACGTTGCGGTCCAACACATTCAACTTAATTACCTAAGTATATTATGACGGTTCTGTCTGGACATTCATAGTTATATGAATGTGTACCTATAGTTATATTAATGTATGTCCCATGTTAGTTTGGGACTTAAAAAGGATGGGCCAACTGTGTTATTTCGAATTGTTAAAGTCGAATTTACTCGACATATTGTATTATTATTAGTGACCCCCTCCTAGTCTCGTGTTGGTCTAGGACTATAAAAGATTTGCCAACTGTGTTCCTTGCCTAGCACGTGGTAAAAGGCAGCAAATGGTAAGAGTATATCAGGTTGTTGGTATGTGATTGTGTAGCTGGCCACTTGTCACTGCTTTTTCACAATTCCATCCAACCCAGCCCAGTTTTATTTTTATTTTTGGTTGAATGTAGAAAAAGAGGCTAGCTGCCCCTGTGACTCTGCCTACCACTTTAGGGATTACGGGCGTGATGTTGTGTGTATGTTTATCTGTGATTCAGGTAAACTATGCGTGTATTTCTCTTTAGATAAGAGGAATGATTTAATAGCAGATAGGTTACATCTAGGATGACGGATATAGTAGACCCTAACTAGCGGTAACGTAACTATAGGGTGGCAGGAGTAACAAAATGCCACGGGCCCCTGCCCGGGAGGTAGGGTTGCCAACTATACTGTTTTAAACAGTATCATACTTACTGTTTTTCACTAATTTATACTTTTTACTGTTGAACAAAAATAAAGTATGATGAGGCGTATGAAGTTTTCAAAAAAAGATTGTAAATTAGTAAGTTGTGCGAGAAGCTCTAAAAAATATGTATTAAAACAATGAATAAATAAAATACTGTTCATTTTTATAAAATACTGTTTAATATTTTTCATAGACCTGAATATACTTTATTTCTTGTAAAAAAAGTTGGCAACCCTACCGGAAGGGGCCTCAGACTCCCGTGAACATGGAGGAAATCTCTAGCATTTAAAATCGAACATTTCATCGGTTGGGGCCCATGAAATTGACACGGGCCTCAAATGGTATAGTTACGTCACTCAACTCACTCAGGCACGGGTCATACATAATACTACGAAGTTCTTAATTTTATTTAAAGTGTAGCCCTCAGATTAGAGATTCTCTAATATGAGGTGTAGCCAAACAAATATACTCCTATTGTCTATTACCCACCCATTCAATTAGCACTGCATTGAGCAATGTCTAACAACAAAAAGCACAAAAAAAACATTTCCGAAATACGTTTTGATTGATGCCTCCGTAAGAAATAGTAACAAATACACCTGTGCATACAGAAATGCAACAGAAAATATAACAAAAGCGTCCATTCAAAAATCGGAACTACCTCCATCTTGTATCAATGGAGCATAGAGCATTCCCGCCTATTTCCCACGTTTTTTTTTCATAACGAGATGACCGTAGCAATGAAATTTATGGCTGTAACGCAAAAAGGTCACTCAATAGAGGTTTAATAGTTGGCAGTTTGTGATATTATGAGGTCATTTCGTATCGGCACTTCCGGAATATTATTTTCGTGTTATGCAATTAACAAGTTCTTTTATAAGACATTCGTGTCTGCTCATATGCTAGATGAAAAAAAACATGAATTTGTTATGGAAAAAAAATTAATTAGTAGTTTAACGCGCTTTCTTCCGGGTTTGGTATGTATAGGTATTATTAACACTAATACTATCTATATTTGTATGTTTAGATGATTGTAGGTGGAACAATGGATTGTACACTGTACCGTAACGGCGGACCAAAATAATTTGATTTATTTATCTACTTTGATTCATAGGATTCTACGCGACATATCAACCGAATGACGTCTGTTGTTATAAAAAGTCAATCAAATACAGTGTTAAAAAGCTTGCAAAACGAAAAAGCCCCTAAGGATGTACAAAGAACCGAATAAAAGTTCCATTGCCCATTTCCTAGCTAGAGCCTCCATAATTTGGTGCTTTGGTCTTAAGTCATGGATACTGTCAAAACCTATGATGCTTTAAGACGTCACATGAAAAAAGACGGAGAGGGGGTAGGGGGGAGTAGTAAGGCGGTTCGCCGAGCACACCGCTGTGAACGCTAGAATATTTAAGAAGCTATTACGGGGCAGAAACAACCGAAACACAATACGCTTCCAAATTATTTATCTACAGCGGATCGCGTCCCCGGGGACTCGCCCGGCCCACACAGGATCGGGTAGGGGGGCCACACGGCACTTATTTAGTGGGACAGTCTGTTATTAACAGGTTCAATGAAGGATTCTTGAGGGATTTCGGCGTCTTTTCTGAAGCCTCTGACGGCGCCATGTTGCCGACGCGCTGGCCTTATAATTTTATATTAATATTTATTATTATTTTTGGATTCTCAAGTTTGGATTTGTATTTTAATTTTGATTTAAAGTATTGATTTCTATCAGTCTTTTTACAAATACACGTCTGTACATATCTTAACAGTCTCTATCATTTATATGGACTGTCGAACTTTTTATGTCGGAATATAAGTTAAAAAGTACCACTTACTTAGAGGACTTTTCCATACTAACTGTTTGACTGAGGGATGAACTTACCTTGATCGACAAATACTGAATATTAGTTAACAACATTATGTCAGACACTTAAGGGATTCTTAAGGCTAAACACTGATCCTTAAAATAAGTCAGTGGTAATTTAGCTTTATAGCCTGAATTAAATTATGGCGCCATTAATTTTCTGTAGGCTTTCGGTGCCGTGACGACACTTAAAGCTAGTTTTATACAGGGGACAGGTTTCCATGGCAACTATAAGGTGAGCACAGTTAACCATAAAATATATATCTATATATGTAGGTATACTTTAAGTAATACAAAATTTACTTGTACGAAGTCGCGGGAAAGCGTTAGCTTACGATATTTATATATGCAGCAATAATGTGAAGGATATATAAAACCAGATTTTTCTAGTTGAAAATGTAACTTGTCTGAATTTTCCCTTCGTATGGACACCCTACAGAGCACGTCGCATTAGTTCGTGGTATAGAATATAGATTAATAGACGTCGAATTGCACTCAAATTAATTTAGATACAATAAGACAGCACTCAACCGGTAGGGCAGGCAGTAATCTAAGTAGTCATTGCAAGATCCAACCAACAGTTTGTGATTTTTGAGTAAATGCAAATTAAAGTTAGATACACTCTTAAAATCTTATCTTATCATTCCTTACTGATTTGGGAAGTTATTAAAACCATATGCTTACAGTCACATGTTGGTTGGGGACTAAAAAAGAATGTGCCAACTGTGTCTCTTGCCTAGCATGTCGTAAAAGACGACTAATGGTATATCGGGGTTTGGGGATGTGATTGTGTAGGCGACAAGCTAGCCACTTGTCACTACTTTTTCACAATTTTCCATCTAACCCAACCCTGTTTTTTTTTGGCTGAATGTGGTTAAAGGAGGTGCCCCTTTAACTCTACCTACCCCTTCGGGGATTATTGGCGTGATGTTATGTGTGCTTACAGTACTGTTACTTCATCATCATCATCAACATGGCGTTGCCCCGGTATCATCCGTCTACCTTCCTTAACTTACGCCTCCACTTCGGAGTTCTTTGGCATCCCTGGTTGTGAGACCGTTTGCACGCATCTCATCCGCTATGACATCAAGCCAGCGTTTCTTAGGTCTCCCCGTCTGCTGGGCCCGGTGGCGGCGGCGTGGCCAGACATTTGTTCTCCACATAGCTTGCCTGTTTCCGCAAAACGTGTCCGTACCAAAGTAGACGACTCTCCTGCAATTTGTCGGCAATGTCACGAACATGAAGGCTGCCGCGGTCCTGCCACACATCCACCGCAGCATTTCCATCTCCGTGATCCGCAACTCTTGCTTGTGTCGCTCAAGTACTGGCCACGTTTTACTTACATAGATAAAGACAGGTCTAATAATGGACTTATAGACCTGACCCTTCAACTTAACTGGCATCTTAGGACAATTAGGACAAAATCAAATGACACCAGATCTAGACACTAGGCTTACAGTACTGTTACATATCAGTTATTTTCTCAATTACGGAATAAGCATGTTAGGAACTTTTATGCATAACAAAGTCCAACTATATTATGTGATATCGTGTGATATCTGATTCTGATGATGATGATCTGATTTCGGACCTGAAATCTCCGATCTCTGAGGATCCACAGGGCTGATGACAGGAGACCTAAGGTGCCTGTCGCGGTCCCGTTGCTTATACCGCCGGCGCGGTGAGTCCAGAACAAATCCTTCAAAGAATCGGTCTTCATAAATGTTTATACTAAAGCGTATGTATTGATAATTATTTTACAATACACTTTCATTTATTGATGTATAAAACATTATGAAAATTAAAACGTTATGTTTTTGTTTAGAAGTTAGTTGATTCAGTCTAAACCTATTTTGTACTGAAAAGTCATTTAATGTTAGATTAATTACTGTGCGTTCAAAAACACGCAACATGGAAGCATACAATAAAATAAACAACAATCTTGTTAATTATTAATTCTTCATAAGTACCTCTTTAAATACCGTTTATTTAATGTCTTTTTTTTCCAGGCAGTTTTCGTATTGACGATAAAATATCTACTACGACAGCCATATAAAGTATAAGCCTCATTATAAGGTAACAAGAAAAAATGCTGGTATGTTTAGATCACCAGGACAGTTTTCACGGAATTGTTACGCAACAGTTCCCAGCAAGCCTCCCTTTTACTATCGACGTTTCAATGTACGCCCGATATCCATTATTATCTGAGATTAGGCATCTCCGAGGCGTGTCAATCACTCCGCCTACCTGTGCGACAATGACTAAATAAAAATTAATAAACTGTACGAAACGCCCGAAAAAACCATATCCCACGGCGACAATGTTAAAAAATAATTGATATAAGAAAAAAAAGCACAATAATCCACCTCCCCCGAGGATTACACGACAAACGCATTTCGACGTGTGGCCACACCGAACGGCTTCCAAATTTGAATTTTGAAAAAGGAACGTAGACGCGCGGTTTATTTTATTTTTTATTGGGATTGCTTTTTTAATCTATGGTCTATTCGATGGGGTACTCCAAATTCTGCAATGAATTTTATTGTTTCAGCCATTAAATTAATAAATTATTTAAACTAGCATACCATTTTGTATGATTGCGTAGGCGGAAGAGCCACGTTGAAGCAGTATTGTCGGTATGACGGTGTTGGCTCAATCAGGGGAGATCATCCTTTCAGAGAAATCTAGTCTGCGGCTATCAAACTGTCGCGTTTCGTTATAAGCGGGTAGTACCACTTATTTTGCATAGAGGTTACGGTGACGTCTTACCATTTATTACCGTTGCGGTTAATAACAACGAAAGAAGATATACTTCCGTCACGATCACGTGTCTATCCTACGGAGACCAGGTATGGTCTTGTCTGATTATTGGGCATTCCGGGGATTGCGGTCGTGAAGATATGCATGTATGTTATACTGAACCCCCCACCAAAACTTCTACCAATAATTGATATCCAAAAAGGTGCTATCGAACTGTCACAGTCACTATCAGATGACGTCGCGCAAGTGCCGCCACCTGTCGCGTGAATGGCGTATTGATGGGAGCATGATGATTAGACAGGATCCGCCACAATAGACTACCGGGGTAGCCGGGACAAGCTGACTGGACGGTTTCGTACAATGCCCTGTAATGGCGTGTGAACGGGCACTGCAAACAGAGTGCAAAAAATAAATACGTCAAATATGGCTTAGATATTGACTGGGAATCTAATGTTTAATTTTGCGTCAGAATCTTCTACATTAAGTCCCGATCATGGTTGGTATGGAAGCTTTGACTAAATTCTAATTTTTGGGTTGTATCTATTCCTTAAGGATGAAACAGGGAAACCAATTAAATTGCGCAACAGGTTTTTTTTAATAGCAATATGTAGGTATGAACAGAAATACCCCAAATTTATATTTGATAATGTAACTGAGTGATCACTGCGCGTAAGCGGCCGTCTGTTCTTGAATATGTAAGTAAGATGATTTTCATGACTTCTCGAGATTGAGATTGCTTGATGTATCATCCAAAGCTTTATCATCATTTTACAGCGACATCGGCAGTTGTATTTAAAATAACGTTTCGATTTTTATTAAATAATGAACGATATTTGCCAATGAAATTGGTTTATGAAACTATTTCACCCCTTTAAGACGCATTAAGACTGTCATCGAAGCATTTCGTGTTTGATCACGAGTCTCCGGTTACGTTTTTTATTCGAAACGAGAGCACCTAAGTGGAGAAATACGATGCAAGTTATTTACTAAGATACTCGTACCGCGTTTAAAGGGATTACTGGCCGCCATGACGGCCAGAGAGAGACACGAAAAAAGAAAAACAATTGTTGGGGGATTAGCTGCCAGTGTCAAAGTGTTAAATATCGAACACACGGCGTCTAATTTGACAACTGAGGCTGGCCGAAAAATTCGAATCCGTCGAGAAAAAAATACAAATTGAAAAAAGAACGCTACATAATTTGACAGGTGTGTCGTATTTCTCGTTGGTGGTTTGACAGTTCGATTCGGAGTCGTGTCGGCGGGACGGCGATGGCTTAATGCCCGATTCTGTTTTTGGACAAAATTGACGATTAAAATTTCATTATTAATTACTAAGCCGGGCCAACGCGGGATTACTTTCAACTGGTCCACAAAAACCGCAATGATATCTAACGCTCATAGAGCCACACGCGAACCGCATTAGGATTAATTAAATAATTTATCTTAGATGTAAACATATACTTACTTACATGAAAGTAAATAAGTTGATATACAGATAATTCGTTTATTTTTTAATCAAGTATATATTAAGTCAATCAGTTCGATATCGCAGTGGTACTTATTCAATGTGCAGAAGTGTCTTCGATATTGAATTGAAATTAAGTATGTAAGTGACTGACTTTGTTTCCTCTTTGGCTTGGGTCTAGGTGTTCTAGGAGTCGCTTCCAGTTGTCATTTAGTTCAGTAGATAGGATGTTTAATTTTGAAGGTAACATTATTGTTACATACATACATAACATTACGCCCTTAATCCCCGAAGGGGTAGGCAGAGTCAAAGGGGCAGTAAGCCCCTTTAACCATATTCAGCCAATAAAAAACCGGGTTAGATAGTAAATTATGAAAAAGTAGTGACAAGTGGCTAGCTAGTCGCATACACAATTACATATCCAAAACCCGATATACCATTGGTCGCCTTTTACGACATGCTAGGCAAGAAACGCAATTGGCACATTCTTTTTGAGTCCCAGACCAACATGGGACTCAAAAATTTGTGTACAATAAAGTAATGTTTACACATTATTGTCACTTGTCACTACTTTTTCATAATTTTCCATCTAACCTCATGGCTGAATGTGGTTAAAAGGGCCTGCTGCCCCTTTGACTCTGCCTACCTCTTCAGGAATTATGGGCGTAATGTTATGTATGTATTATATATATTATTGTCTAACTGCTGCCTAATTTTAGTAGGCCAAAAGTAAAGTCAAGATTTTGACAAACATGATGATAATTTCTAACTAATTATTAGTGTCTACAAATGTTACACATTTATATTGGATTGATGTGCTAGTCCCACATTAGGTAGTACCTGCCTTGTATAGGATAGCTCAATAATGTTTGTATAGAGGGAATACGATATGTCCTAATAGATATCCCTATTATATAATCAAGTTCAGATCTATAATATTACTTAGTATAGATCCGAATTGAATTCGATACATCGTGTTGTAACGTTTGAATAGGACGATAGAAGTGCTTAAGTTTGGTCAACTTAAGCTCTTTTATCGTCCTATGAAATCAAAATGTATCAGGTCATCTTTTCAGAAGCATGTTTCTACAATTTTGAGGCTTCCATTCAGAACCAAACACGTTGAGTACCTGTTTAAAACCACCAAAACAAAACACACTCACCGTTCAACAATCTACGCATACCGAAGCTCGAGTTTCACAAAAGAAAACCGTGCTTACCAAACACTTATCACCTTATCAACTTGTGACAAAGGAACGAAACGCAAAGTCACGCACAAAAACGAAACGCAACGGCTAGCTTGCCTGATCTAGATACGGGGATCTTGTCCGCAGACAATGCCATTCTTGTGAAAATAAACAACCGTACGGGGAGCTTCGATATTTGAAAATTGAAAAAATAAAGCGGGCATAGACGAGTTTGGATTTCGAAACTGGAGCAGAGTAGGGTTGTCGCGGGCATTGTGTGAATTTTGGAGTTATGGATATTTATTTTATTTACATAAAAATTGATTTATTTAATTTTATTCCAGCCTCGTAATTATGTATTTTTATTATATTTTTCCTATATACAATTAAAGTCTGGATAACATATTTTCAGAAGGACATCCGTTATTTTTTATTTTGGAGACATAATCGGGTGTGGTGATATTGACTCCTCCAGTACAGCGTTGGGATGGAAATCACCTTTAGGTTTGATTTCGATACATCGTCCTCTGTCTCCCTGTGGCGATGGTTGATGACGATTCGTGAAGTTCCCCAAGTAAATAAGACGCATATTTTTACTAATGACATTTGCCTCGTGAATAATACTGATTCGTCTAAAATGTGTTTGTTTGAAATCGAAAGAAAATCTTTTTTATTATAGCCTTATTTATTTCTTGGATATATTTTAAAACTTTTCGGCAACCCTGACCATAGACGACGGTGTTGTGTCACGCCGAAAGCGCGCGTAAAATATTTTGATATTTGACAACTGTCACGGGCCCTGATCGATATCTATTTATTTATTTGAATGCTTATGCGTTGTACATTGACACTTTATAACTACACGCTTGTCGTACATCAGAGTATAAAAGAAATGAATTTGTGACTTCGCTTGATTGACTTCACTATGATCTAGAGCGCTTTTTTAGAGCTAGGGCTATGACCTATCATAGCCACAGACCTATCTGTGGCAGTAACCATGGGGTGCTGTTCTCGTCTGCCACTTTATCCGTCCTACCCTAGATAGTGGAAGGCTCCAAAGTCCTCCAGTCCCTTCTTTCCCACTAGGAACTCTGGGCTCGGGCCTAGGACCCCTTAAAAGGGCTCCCTAGTCCACGGATCACCGTTATTAATTACCAAAAATCATATTGATATTCATATTGTGCCTATGGCCTCCAATAGGTTAAAGACGGCTTCGCCAGTTTGAAACAGTCATTAGGATAGGTGGAATCTAGAACCTTTATCTGGCACGGGTCGCAAACGGAACATAATTGATGAGTGGTTTGGCAATAACGGACAAAAGATTTGGCAAATCTGGAACAATAGTCAAAATTGTCACAAATTGATTAGAACTGGACCTGACGCTTAGTACTAGGAAGAAGAATATCTGTGAACCAAAAGATTACCTTAGATCCTTGACCTTAGTGTTGTCTAAATCCAGATTAGTAACTTAAAATATAAGTGCTCATCTATTTAATTCAAATTCAAATTCAAAATATCGTTATATACAAAAGTAATAGCATTATATAAAATGCAAATGTTGATACGAGTATATGCAAAAGCATTTCCTTAGGTATAGTTCCTATAGCGGCTTAAACATTGAACCAACACGGTTAACTTCAAGTAGAGATGTGATTTTCTCTAGTCTTAAGTGCAGTTTGTATGTAAATCCAGCCCTGGCTACTAATACACTTAAGAAAACAAAACCTCCGATATAGACACTTGTATCGGTCCACAAAGGTCAAATGTCCAGTTCTTTACTCTCCGATTTCTCTTTGTAAACGGTTTAATCCGAATACTATTTATGTAACCGATCCCCTCGAAACAATATTACCAGTAAAGCTAGATAAGCCGCCGCCACGCCAGTATAAAAGTTAGGATTCCAAATTTAAACGCGAGCGTTGGCGGCAAAATGACCATAAACAAGTTTTTATTTTTTCCCCGCCGCCGGCCGAGGTTGCCCGGCTTTTGTGCCAGTATCCTGCTCTTTTCAGTGAGACCTTTTTAAGGTAGAAATTTATTATCTATATTCGGGCATGACCAGTAGCCTTCTAATTGTGAATTATGAGGTTATATTTTGTTGCTTTTTTTTATTAAAAAGTTCTCTTTTTAAGGGTAGTTTCCTTCGGAAGGTCACCTTTGTGTTTTTTTTATGGATTGAAGTTATTTATTGGTGTTTTTTTTATTGAATTAGTTACGGATTAATCGGATTGCGTTTTATGCTCTAGAATAACAGGGCGGATGCTCTTCCTGATGCTGCGATGTTGGTATTCGGACAGGAAGCTGTTTTTTTATACTAACTCACGGTTCGTATTTCAAATGTCGGGTTTTGGAAGGAGATTTGTTTGATTTGGGTCATTATTGGGGGATTACTTTTAAACTATTTATATCTGTTCGGAATTGTGCTGTGGGTCACGCGTGGAGATGTTATGCTGTGTCGTCATATGGCACTATTGGTACACGAAAATAGCAATTTGTGTATTTTAAGTTGTATAAAAAAAAATGTTTTTGCCATATACTTTACCAATATTTTATTTATTTGGTATAAAATTGTCATTTTTGGTTTCTTAAACAATACTATCTTCAGCAACACTTCAATTACAATTCGATTTAAAAGATGATTATTTCCTGATTCATCTTCATTAGCTAAAACCCATTAGATAATTTAAGCATATTGAACCTATAGTAGATTAGGAGAGTTATTATAACAAAAGCGGTGGTAGCTTAGTGTGTAAGGGCACGTGTCTAAGATGCGAGCGCTGTTAGATCAAACCCGTTCTCTGGATTTTTGGAGGTACTTAATTAAATATATAATATATTACATACATAACATCACGCCCATAATCCCCAAAGAGGTAGGCAGAGTTAAAGGGGCAGCATGCCCCTTTAACCACATTCAGCCAAAAATAAAGCCGGGCCAAATACCGGTATACTTACCATTAGTCGCCTTTTACGACATGCTAGGCAAGAACCACAGTTGGCATATTCTTTTTAAGTCCCAAACCAACACGGGTCAGTGGGCTGGGTATAATATATTATTGTAAATAAATATAAATAAAGGTATAATAATATATAATTTATTTACACCACTACCTCGGCGGTGTAAGATAACACTGTGAGAAAATCGCACTTTCAAGTAACTACAGATCGGTAACCATGACTCTGCTCTCTCTGGTTTCCTAGCTGAAAGATTACGAAGGTCAGACAGCAGTCGTGTCAACGTAATAATCAGACTCGCTAAATTCAGGCTCATGGTTCGAGCAGATCCTGAATAAGAACGACAAATGAAACTAAAAAGAACGCAGTAGAGTTATATATTATCCTACTAATATTATAAATGCGAAAGTTTGTATGTATGGATGGATGTTTGTTACTCTTTCACAAAAAAAACACTGAATGTATTTTAATAAAACTTTAGAATAATATAGCTCATACATTCGGATAACATATAGGCTATGTTTCATCGATGTACCACGCGAGCGAAGCCGCGGGCAGAAGCTAGTTTGAAATAAATCCATGTTTTAACACGAAACACCCCCCATTGCGATATTGTGCGAAAATAATCATGAATAGAGTTAGACATTTTTTTTCGCGATCAAGGAATAAAGAATCATTATTCCTTAAGGATAGTGCACACAAGAAGGATTATCAAAGAAGTTCCAATTATAAAGTATTTTGCCGAAACGCACCTGGGCAAAGTTAAAAAATGTCGGAATAAAAAAAGTAAAAAGTCCGGGCAATGATTCCCCAGGGCGAAAATTATAATCGGCAATGGAGCGTGCTCCTTAATCCATCGATTCTGCGTCTTGGAGATCCGCGAGGCGATTGAAAAACGGATTTCTGAGCAGCCATCAACTGCAAGTTACAACCAAAATCGGTTTTCTGTTTGCATAGCTGTAAAAAGCTAAGCAGAAAATTATTAATGTTTCAAGCTTCGGTGCGGTCGGGCTAATAAGTAATAAAAATAACTAATAAAAAAAAAAAATTAAAAAATAAAATACGTTATTATCCTTCAGCCTAATTATTGGGGCTATGCAGACTAAGTCGTGAGGAAAGATGTGATTGTTTGTATTAAATAGGCTCCGAAGCTAACGGACGGATTTCAAAAATTATTTCACCAATGGAAAGCTAAATTATCAGCAAAAAACATAGACTATATTATACCCGCATATTCCCACGGGAAACGGGACCTCGCGGGTGAAACCGCGGGGCGCTCCTAGTAATCTTAATATGGTTAATTTACTATGTTATGAATATGGTGTTATGGAAATTTGCAGCTTATTAAGAAATATCACTGAGCAAATTAGCAATCTTTGGTTTTTGATGGGTTTGAAATAAAGTTTGAAGTGTCGAAAGAATTACCAAGCATTTGACTTAGGAAAAACTTTTTCCAATAAGACGCAATAAGTTTGTTTATCAAACCGTGGAAACTTTTTACCGAGCTCTGGGAGCGTTCTTCAGACTAAACTAAAGCGGTCCACTTTATTATTATTATACGGAACCACATCCTTTAAATCTTAACTTCCCTTGGCGCAATTTTTCGCGGAACGTTTTTTATCGCCAGCCGGCTTTGCGTCGGCGCGGTCGCGGCGCAAATATAAACTAAAACGCGCCCGACGGGCCAGGTACAGTCGAAGCCGTTTTACGTGACATTCAGTACAGTCAGCTAAGTGTACTGAGTGACAAACTGAATAATCATTGAATAGAAGTGCTATGTTGAGAGCGGTGGTAGCTCAATGGTACACACCTCTTAACCGAGGGGCGCAGGTTGAAACACAGTCACGTACCTCTGGATTTTTTAAATCTATGTACGTATTTATAGCATTAGTTTGGAACTAGAGAATTGGTGTGTCAGTCTCAAGAATTTATTTATAGCACTGGCTCAGCGGTGAGGGAAAGCATCGTGATGAAACTGCACATTCCAACAACTACGGCTGTGTAACCATGATCCAAATTGTCTGGTTCCCATATCCAAAGGTTACGAAGGTCAGATCGGCAGTCGCTTCAATGTATGACTACATTGAACAGACTCTTTAAATCCTGGATCATGGTCTAAGCGGACTCCGACTAAGCACGGGACATAACGCTAGGAGGATGATGAGAAGGGCTATGTCGCAAACTGATGACCTGAACAAGGGCGGCGCCAAGGGGAGGTGGAGGTATTCAATACACTATTAGTCGGGTTTTTTGTCATGCTAGGCCCTTGCATAGCCCTTACTGCCTCGCCACGCCACTGGATCCATATATAATTTTTCAGGTAGACAGGTGAGCAACGGAAAGGATAAGATACCTACAAGATTTTTGTTGATCGTACATATTAGTGTTCGAACCAACACTCTACACAGATGAGACACACTCTTAATCCTCTGAGCCACTCCGCCATCCACTTCGCAAAACAAAAATTTCGCTTAAAATAGAATGTATGTAAATTAATTCGATGCTATGAATTTTTCGCTATGGTCGGGGTGCGCTATTGTTTTGGTTGCTCATCGAGGGACCATAGACAAAACGTTTAGGGTGCCATAGATGAGAGAGTCGATTGCACCGCCGATATGGGGATTAGGGCTGTCAGATGAAATGGACATTTGCTAATTAGTATTTTTAATTAAAATGATCAATGTTATGGTGTTCAATTACTGCTGATTTGTCTTTCGATAAATGTAATTGAGAGACGTTATAAATGTGGTAGTTTATCGGAATGGATGGATGTTTGTAAATAGCTACGTATCTGTAAAATTTTCGATATATTGCTATTTTATGGATTAAAAAATATTAGTACTTAGTTTCCTACTGATTTTTCGACTTCGGCTTAATTTGAACAAAAATACGGTCATCATCGGTCAAATTCACAAAATCAAAGTCCGTTTATCGTATGTGCTAAATAAATGCTATTGATGAATAAGCTATTAAAAAGGTGACGGGGGCCGCAAATAATTTGATCAACTGGCTAAATTGATAAGGGACAGTTAACATAATAATTTCAAAATTCAATACTATTCTTAAGATTGTATTCTTAAACTCCTGGCACGGCAATTCCCTGGTTTAAAACTGACCATATAGGTACCACAAGCATGCTTATATTTCTAATGAAATATCCATGATTCACATGTCGTCACACGAACATTTGCCTCTAGCGGGATCCGAATTTTTGGTGTGGTGGCCACGGTCCAACCACTAGAACAAGCGGCCTGTCTACATGAATAAAAAAAAATATTCAGTAACAAATTTAGAAATAAGCTGGCTAGATATAAAAGAAATTACTCCTTTGTTCAGAAATAAAAAAATGTATATTTATTTATTATTTCATTTCCGTTGCCAGCCCTGCCCATAGACAATCGCAGAGACAAGCCACGTGTCGCGGGCGCAAATTGAGTGCTCCAATTACTGCGCTGCGCGTGCGCCGAGCGTGCCGGGACTCGGAGTCGGGACGCGCTTTAAAAGGCTGCTGGTTAAAAGGGATAGATCAAATTTCACGTGGAATTGAACGAAAATATTGGACTACGCGTGTTAGATTGCTTATTTGGTCATCTATTAGAAGTAAATAAATATCCGACTACTTACATCACATACATCGATCTGACTCCGAGGTAAGTAGCTTAAGCACTTGTGTTACGGATATCAGAAACAACAGTGGTATTACAAATATATACTTACTTAGATAATTCAATATTAACACGCAGACACAGAACAAACACAAGTAATCATCATACGAATGTTTGTCCTGTGTGGGGATCGTACCCACAACTCTTGACGCATAGGGCAGGGTCACTACCGAACGCGCCATCGAGCCAGTCACGAGTGGAGTAAGAGTTGGAGTTGTAAAGTTTGGGAATGTATTTCCTGAAATGAGGAAGTAGGTAAAGTTTATAGTTGATGTTAAGCAGTGTTTCTCAAACTGTTGTAAAGTTTGTCGTAAAAGGCGACTAATGGTGTATTGGGTTTGTAATTGTGTGGGCGACGAGCTGGACACTATTTTTTCCCAACTTTTTATCTAGCCCAAGACTATTAAATTTTTAACTAAATGTGCTTTAAAGAGCTTGTTGCTTGATGGACTCTACTTATCCCTGCGGAAATCGCTGGAAACGCGGGAATTGCCGGAATCGCCGGAATCGCGGAAATCGCGTGAATGAATGTATACAACACATATATACTATGTATTCTAACACTGAAATGGGTGATAGGGGATACCTAATCATTGTAAAGGAACATAGTCTCCAATATTATTATTTAAATTTTATTACGCCAAGTCCTCAGCCCCTCCGCGATTCGCCAGCACTCGGATGTAGCCGATTAGCAGCCAATCCAGTTGATTTATTCGATTTTGGAACGCCGCCATGTCGGCACGTGGCTGCCAATGAGGCGTGTGCAAGTGGTGATAGTTGGTCTCTAAGTGCTGGGTGTTAGGAGATGCGTTTTATTGAACTGAGGCTGATTTTTTACTTTGATATAAAACACACTGTGTTGTAAACTGCACATTCCAACAACTAAGGATGTGTAACCATGATCCAAATTGTCTGGTCCCTCTATTTAAGGGTTACGAAGGTCAGATCGGCAGTCGCTTTAATGTAATTACCAGACTCGCTTAATCCTTGATCATGGTCTAAGTTCGGGATATAACGCTATGAGGATGATGATATATAAAACATTTCTTCTAAATCAAGAGATATCAACAGTTACACTAGTCATCATCGTCGTGCCGTGCTTGGTCGTGTTCCGCTTAGACTATGATCCAGGATTTAGCGAGTCTGGTAATTGCCATCAGGTCAGATGGCAGTCGCTTCAATGTAAGACTTTAGACTCGTTAAAGCAAGGACCGTGGTTCAAGAGTATCCTGACTAGAAAAGGAATATATCGCAAAGAAGATGATGATAAAAGTTCTTTTCCTTCCGACCGCGTTTAAAAATATTGTAACATCTGCAAAACTGCGGCCCTTCATTCAATTCGTGCTTACACCAATAATTTCTTTCGCGCAGAAAGATAAAAGGGCGGCAAATTGAAAAGTCGAGTAGCGAATAATCGAATATTCCCCGATTCGCTCAATATCTACCCACATCAAAGTATTTCTCGATTTAATTCGATAAATCGTTTGAAAATTACCAAACAAGCGAAATTGGCGGGAGCGGCCATGTCGGTACACGGAAACGTCATTTGGTTTGTTTTTGGAGGGAAGGCGAGCAATTTGAAATTGGAACGCTTAGGAGATTATGGTATGGGTGGATTGTTTTTTTGTGTTGTGGCCAGTATGCTAATTATTATGAATGTATTATGAATTTAATTGAATGAATCTTCGTTGAAAAGGACATGTTCGGATTTTGCCCAAAGCATGTACCGAGGTACAAAATATAGGAAAAAAATCCTTGAATTACAACAAAAATACATGTGTTTCTAGAATCTTTTAATATCAAATGTATATTGTATAAAAAATGTATATAAAATAGCCATAAAATGCATAATGCGTATAAAGAAACGTACTACGCGCATGCCGCCATGTTCCATGTCATTGATAATTTTACGTGGTACAAATGTATAAAAAAATCTGGTTTAATTTTTTTTTGAATTAGCGATATTTTTCCTTCAAAACACAATATTTGTACTTAAGGTACAACATTTGGGCGAAAATGTATGGGCAAATAAAATGTGTCCTTTGCAATCACATTTTTTTTCTATTTCTCAAGTACCTACTTGGTTCTATATATTTTTTGTGTTTATAAGGCTTACATCTAAGGAACTACCATATTTCTACAGTAATAAGACATCAGCTTTATTTCAGTTTCGCTTTTCGCTACTTGACTGATTTTTCATGATATTTTGTTATAATGACATCGACAGGTCCGTTGGTCGAGTGGTCAGAGACCGTGGCGACGAAATCAAGTGTCGCGGGTTCGAATCCCGCTTGGGGCAAATGTTTCGTGTGATTAAGATGGACATTTATACTCGAGTCATGGAGTTTTATAAACGTATTTAAGTATGTCTATCCGTTCACCTAGTATCCATAGGACAAGCTTTAAGCTTAGCTTAGAACTAGGGAATTAGTATGCCAGTTTGGAGAATTTATTTATATTTGTTTAATTTATTTATTAACAGGGGTAAAGTAATAAGGATCTTATTATTTTACCCCTTACTCTTACCTACCTACCTTACTCTACCTTCATCCAAAAAGTATCTACTGTTCATATGAGATAGCAAAAATTAAGTGAAGTAAAAAGTCAATTGCCAAATTATTACATTCAATTCAACAAATTTTCGTTTTGAAATTGTTACGCTGTTTACTAATAAATTAAAAATATTTCACTGTTAGGTACATTGCAAACTTCCTAACAAGATATTCTCAATTCACTCGACTGCAAGTCACAGTATAGTCTATATTTAATATAGGATTCTGTTTAGAATTAACCCAAATTGCCCAAAAAAGTTGATGACAAAAGTCAAACTGATCCATTAGTGGGCGCCTGATTGTAATATCAAATTGAATTTCGCGAATTTCAAAAGAGCTACCTTTCCCGGGGACTCAATTTTTCGGTGTGTTGGACGCCGACCGAGCGGGGTCGCTATGAGCGGGCGTTCAACCGCCGGCCCGTAAGACAGAGCGGCCCGAGAGAAATATGTAGGTATATCTAAAATTTCAAATTATCTTACTAATATTATAAACGCGAAAGTTTGTGTGGATGATTGTTACTCTTTAATGCAAAAAATACTGCAGAGATTTATAAAAATTTGCAATAGTATAGCTTATAAATTAGAATAACACATAAGCTGTGTTTCATCAATGCACCACGTACACTGACAAGCGTCTAGCTCGTCGCCAACACAATCACACACCCAAAACTCAATATACCATCAGTCGCCTTTTACGACATGCTAGGCAAGAAACACAGTTGACATTCTTTAAGTCCCAGACTAACATGGAACTAAATTAAATATTGTAGTACTATAACTTTACAGTTAATATAGTATACATTCCTTTTAAAGTTGGCAACCCTTCCGTAGGGGGTAGGGGGAGGGTTATTACATTACTCGCGCCCGAGTTAACTTTCGTTCTTTGATCGTTTCCTTGTCTTTAATATAACTGATTGCGTATTATGGTGGTTTCAAATTTGTTTATGTAACTTACTTTGATTCTTATGAATTTCTTAATGTTTTTTGATTCAAGGTACCTATTGTTCTTTTGAACAACACTTTACGCTGATTGGTTGGTTCAATGGTAAGGATACGTGGAATTGAACTATATTGACATGAATATAAAAATGTGCAATTTTCCATGTAAACTAAGTTTTGTTTTTGGCTGAATGTGCTTAAAGAGACTTGCTGCCACTTTGACTCTGCCTACCCCTTAGGGGATAATGGGCGTGATGTTATGTATGTATGTATGTACAAAATTACATTTCAGGAGAGACTGACCTCCACACTAGGCAATTGCCTGTCCCGTGGAGGTAGTGTTTACATGAGAGGGAAGTTGGTTCAAGCACGGACATGTACCTCTGGATTTTCGAACTAAACAACATATTACACCACTAGATTGACAGTGAAGAAAAACATAGTGAGAAACTTGCACATTATAATAACTATGAATGTGATACATAGATCCTTATTGGATCAGATTCGGATGAAGGTTACATGAGATGATTAGGTTCTCTCTACCCATCTAGGGAAGTAGCGTGAAATTTTAGTAAGTTAGTTAGTTACATGAGATGACAATAGTTGTGTGTCTTATATGTTCGCGCCTAATCTCTGATGCATTTAGTAAGTTGAATATTTGAAAATTAAGAAAATTATGCTGCTGTTTAACACACAATATTTTATAGATCCCGAGGGATGCATGAAAGTGTCTGTATCTAACACCGAATTACGCGGGCAGAGCCGCGGGCAAAAGCTATTGGAATTTAAACTTCGAAATCCCATTTGTTGACCATAGACATAAGGAACATTTGCCTTTAAGGATTAAAAAACAATTACAACCGCCAAAATCTTTCCCCAGCCTTAATAGAAACTTCATAACCATCAGATGTATTAGTTGAATGAATAATAAATCCGTACCACAGACAATAGAGGCATTAGCCGCACCATAGACAAGGAGCGCCCCACCCTCGCTCCGGTAACAGAATCCGCGCACGTCAACTCTATTATTTATGGATTCTTTAACATGTAAGGACCATTGAATGGGGGGTGTGTGTTGAAAGCAAATACATCGGACATTTGGCGCAAGGAAGTGTTCCTTCTGCCTCAGTGGCTGCAAGGGGCCGCGTTTTGTGATATCTAAGTACTCGAGAGCAGTGGGGTTGCGGTTATTAAAAAAAATAATGAAAAAAGTCGATACTCTACGGTCAGCGGTTTGGCGCGAAAACTGACAGGTGTTTTTGATTGAGCGGGCTTTATGGGGTTATTTCGTTGCCAATTATGTTGTGGAAAATGTTTTTGTTATTCTAATAACTTTTTCCTGATAATGGTTGATAGTTGGGACGACTTAATGAAGTTTCAAACAGATACTTGACTTAAATATACCAACTGGAGCACATGTAGAGACTTTTCAACGAAATTTTTTACTATGAATCCGACTGTAAGCTGTAAACCACATGCTTTTGAGTTTAAATTAGTCTACTTACATGATAATTATTTATCTGTTCTGGGCGTGGTTCAATGAACCATGAATCTAGAGCCACCGAGTCTACTTATTACTCGATCAACACAAAACTGCCATCTGACCGACCTTAACCTATAAGGGTTTCCAGAGGTTAGGAGAACCAGATAAATTGGATTATACTTACACATCCTTTGTTACATGAATGTACAGGTTTCGTCACGACGTATAAATACGTATGTATTGAAGTTTGAAAATCTACGTCGGGATTTTTCCTCTCTCGTCGTGTGAAGTGCATGTTCTTACCATTGAGCTACCAACGACCATTCTTCTTAAATCTTTATAGTTTAAGAAGACATCTTTAAAGGTTTAATGCAATGTCAGTATGTGTGATACATGCTTAAAATGCACGAATGTTAAAATGTAAGCTAAAATGTAAATGGCAATTTTTCCTCCGCTTGAGCATGGAAAAAGAAAAAATCGCCATTCGAAAATAGAACGCGCGCACAAATTGAAAAGGGCAGAGCGAGGGGACTTTTAAGATTCAAATATCGGAACAACATTTGTTTGAATTAGTGTCGATGGCGCTCGAGTGGCCACATGCCGGCAGGTTTATTGCTGGCCAGTGCGGTTAGGTTATTGTTTTTAAAAGCAAATAATGGTGGCCATTTTTAATGTTTTGTTCATTAGCAAGGTATTGGCCTTGGGTATTGATAGCATTATGAAAGATATCATACACAAGTTGTTCCATGTTGGTCTAAGATTTAAAAATAATGTGCCAACTGTGTTCCTTGCTTACCATGTCGTAAAAGGCGACTAATGGTATATCGGGTTTTGGGTGTGTGATTGTGTAGGCGACGGGCTAGCTACTTGTCATTACATTTTCATAATTTACCATCTAAGCCAGCCCAGTATTTTTTGGCTGAATGTGATAAAGAGACCTAGCTCCCCCTTTGACTCTGTCTACCTCTTTGGGGATTACGGGCGTGAATATGTATGTATGGTACACAAGTAATTCCCTTTTTAATGTTTTAACTGTAAAGATGAACTACTGAATATTGTTAGCAATAGGGAATACCTCATAAATGAGTTAATTCAAAGACTTAATGGGTTAAAGATAATAGGTATTGATAATGCTAAAATGTTTCCACAATTTAAACTTGCTACCCTACCAGTAACAAGCTAAAATTGTGGAAACAATATTGCCCAGCACAGACACACAAAGGCAGGGGGGTTCTCTCGTATAAAATTACTATGAGTCTGGAAACTATATAGAATTATCCATTATGTTTTAACAATAAAATTGCTTATCTTTGCTATTAATACCTAATTTAGTTTGAATGAGTGTTGTACGAGGTAAATTATTTCATTAAAACTGAGGATTTGATACAATGACTTACAATATAATTTTGTGTAGCGCCTAGAGGCTCAATTTCCAATAAATGGATAGTAATTAATATAATCACAAGCCACGCGCAAATAACACAATGTATGGTCGCGTAGTTATAATTTTATTATTAACATGCTCCAAAAAGCTATTTACTTTTTTGGAGTACTTATATATTGTATAAACCTTACTAAATGATGGTTTCTAGTACTTATGGTCTATGGGTTTCTAGTACCCAGACCTAGCCTATAGACAATAGGCAAGATGACTAAGAAATTTTGTTCGTCAGTTAGATTCAAAAAAATATGGAACTGGTATTTTTTTATATATTTGTCAAACAAACATTGACGAAGATACAATGCATTCAAGTTGCGCGTGATGTGACACATTCGTAAAATGTTTACTAAATAGTGACGTCGCAAGCCCCCCTCCAAAACTTTGATGCTCTTTATCTTTGTAATTTTTTGTCGATTTAGTAAAGCGAAAAATATGTGTCTAGTATTTTTGTATAATCTAACTGACGGACTAAATAGAATTTTAGTTTTTGCAGTGTAATGCAGTCATCATCCATATTATTTCGGCTAAGCGGCTGACAGACAGACAGACGTGACATGGCTAAATTATAAAGGTGTCACCTTAATTACTATACTTTAAAATACTTTTAAAATTGTCAGTTGCCTTTATTTTTGAAATCGCATAAAAAGTCACACCGAAATTAGCTCAACCGGGAATCGAGCCAGCACCGTCGCAACTCTCCGCTCTACAGCCGGAGTAGAGAAACGTAGCAATATTTTCTTGTCAAACACGGTAGGCCTTTGAAATTCAGCGCTGTAGGTAGAGCCAGAGTGCCGTACGTATAGCTGTAATATACGCGGGAGGGATATTCTGCACGGAGAAGCGAGATGTAGAGTCGGTTTTGGGTGCTACGAATATATTTAGGAGCGAGTTAGAGTAAGAATTGTGAGTGGCTTTTTAGTTTTGTATTTCTTTTTTATTTAAATTGCTCTAGGTAGAGCTTGAGTAAGTTAGTTAATAATTTTATTTTCTTTTATTACATTAATTGTTCTATGTAGAGATGAAGGATAAATATTACTCTACTTATTAATCTTCAATCCTAATTCAGTAGAGTTGAAGTTAAAGTCTTGGTGATGATGTGTTAATGAATTTTATTATTTAAAAAGAGTTTAGATTAGATTTATTATTAATGTATAAATGATGATAAAAAAAACAAACTTAGTAGGTAAAACTCGATCTACATTATCAAAAAGTTCGTATAGATATACATATTATACATATTTCGAAAACAATGGCAGGATATAGGACATTTATACTATGCCAAGGTATAAGACATAGGATATGACAATAACATACCATTATTTACAAAACAGGGCGCTTCTATGCTAGGATATTGGAAATGGGATACTACCGCGCCAGGACAAAAATTTGCTTCTTCAATTCGAGTAAAGATAAATCTATTTTCTGCACGTCCATTCAGATGCAACTCGCATTGATCACACTAACTGGCAGAAACAAACAACGCGAAAAACTCTACCATTGATCTGAAAATAAAAAAAAACCGCGCAGATCACGATTTCCACAATCGCACTCACAATGGGAGCGAGCATGCCCCATTTTCTGATATCCACGTCTATAGTTCAGACCGGTCTGGCAAAATGTAAAAACAAACATTAAAATTGAAAAACAAAAATAAGGCAATCTTTAGCAGAATAGCTCAGTTACGCAGCGACGGGGCGGGGGCGTGCGGGCGGGAGATAAGCGGCTTAGAGCGAGACGGGACGATACGAGATGCTCATGAGTTAGAGCAGGACGGAGATAGGTGTCTATATACAGCTGCAAATGTTACTGCGTGCGATCGGAGACGACGGTGTCGTTTGAAACAGTGTATAACCGAATGTCCGCAGATGAATTTCGACTTTGTCTGGTAGCTTTTAAGTTTGGGTTTTCTTTGTAGGGTGTAGGTGGGTTACTACACAACATTTGTCGGGTGTAAAATAAAAATACATTTTCCAGGGAATATCTACGATGGTACAAGTAAAGTTTGCCCCACGTATAGTTATGGCGAGCGGGCACAATTTAGTTCACCCTCTAAACAGCTAATTTTAAAAGAACTCTAACCGAGTTTGTTTTGTGGCGCATTTCGCGTTATTTTTTCTCTCATTTCTGTTTCTATAATGGCTGTCGGTTACACGGCTATTTTATTCGCGCTTGATAATGAAATTGTTTTTGAATTCTCCTGTTTTGTCTGTGGTATTTAGGGCGGATACGGATGCCGACTTGTCTTTCGTTTCAAGTTTTAATAAATTGCTTTTGTTTGTTGGTGCTTATCTAGTTTATTAAGAATAACTTTCGCCTACGAGTTTCATGATGTCTATAGAATATGGAACAGTCTCTGACTTAGTATCTAACATGTTTGAAACTATAGCCAAATCAACTAAGGAACCGTTAAAGTATTACGTAATGCAATTTTTGAAGATTTCTGAACCCCCCCTCCCGCCCCTGTAACACATCGCAACGTTTAACAAGAACCCCCAAAATTGCGTTATGTAATACTTGAACGCCCCCTAACACGGCCTAGTGAAAAAAATATTTCCATTCCAAATATTTCCAATTTTTTTTTTTTTAGTCTGTGGCAACTAAACATTAATTTGCTTACCAAGTTAAAGTTATAGTTACCTAATGTTAACACAAAATATGCAACTTAGTTACCATTTTGTTATATAAAATCTGAGGACAGGTCTTTTGTAATTATATACAAATAGAATTAATTTTAATTAAAATTATAAATTATACTTGCTGTGCCTGCAGTTCCACCCGTGTTTATAGTTAATGTTATATATAGCTTAAAGCCTTTCTTGGTAAATGAGCTATCTAACACTGAAAGAATTTTTCAAACCGGACCAGTAGTTCGTGAGATTAGCGCGTTCAAGCAGACAAACAAACTTTTCAGCTTTATAATATTAGTGAGTATAGATTCTTGCCTGGTATGTCGTAAAAGACGACTAATTGTATATGGGCATGTGACTGTGTAGGCGACGAGCTAGCCACTTGTCATTACATTTTCACAATTTTCCATCAAACCCAGCCCATTGTTCCATGTTGATCTGGAACTTCAAAATAATGTGCCAACTGTCGTTCTTGCCTAGCATGTCGTAGAAGGTGACTAATCGTATATCGAGTTTTGGGTGTGTGATTGTGTAGGCGACGAGCTAGCCACTTGTCACTACTTTTTCACAATTTTCTATCTGACCCAGCCCAGTTTAATTTTTGGCTGAATGTGGTTAAAGGGGCTTGCTGTCCTTTGGTTCTGCCTAACCCTTTGGGGATTATGGGCGTGATGTTATATATGTACGTATAGATAGTATGTTGGACTCGAGAAGCATGTACCAACAGCAGGGCCGGATCTGCTATAGGGGCTTTTTGGACTGCAACCCAATGCCCCAAACGGGCCAAAAAGGGCGCCGATGAAGATAATATTTATATCTAACAAACAGCCTTAAATACTAAGAAGCTGATCAGATACCCAAGCATCCTAAACAAATCACGGTTTTTTTTTTTTTCGGGAATTATATCAAATCAAAAATTAAGAACATGATGTCCAATAGAAAAGGTATAATACTTTTGGTATTGGTTTTGGTATAGAAAAGGTATACTTTTGGTATATTATGGTATCTCAAGAAGGACAACAAATTTCCAGTTTGAAAAATCAAATGAGCCCACAAACATTCCAGCTCGCCGTATCGACCGCGTATAAGGCTTCAGTCACCGAACCCGCGGTGTCGGGTTGCGGGCCACTCACTGCGCCATGCGGGCTTACGAAGCGCTCATTACTGTACTCAAGTATGAATATGTGGACATAAATAAATAAAACAAATAAAAATACATACAAACATAACATCACGCCCGTAATCCCCAAGGGGTAGGCAGACCCCTTTAACCATATTGATGATATATTGCATACCGTCGACTCCACCCTAGGCGCCGGCGCCCGATAGCGGGCTGACGCTGAGGCCTAGCGGAGGATTCCTTAGGGGCACCCTCACTCACGAAGCCTCAGTCGGCGTGGAGGATGCATCCCGGAGTTTTAATGGGTATACTCCGGCCGCTATCATGGCCGAAGAGGGGGTCGACTGATGCAGAGGTCCCTAGGAGTCAAAACCCAGTCCCGTATAACCATCTCGTCCCCCCGAGGCGATGTGGTATGGGTAGCGCAAGGTTATTACTAGTGACTGCCATTCGTACGCTATATCGACGGTGAGGGATTGGAGGTGTTCCCCACCGCTGACATGTGCATAAATACGTACCTACATAGACATAGACTGGGAAAAGTCACTGACGAACCATGATCCAAAAAAAAGGTCTGGTTCCCCTATCTTAGGGTTACGAAGGTCAGATCGGCTGTCGCTTCAATGTTTTTACCAGACTCGCTAATTCCTGGATCATGTCTAAGCGGACCCCGTCTAAGCAAGGGACATAACGCAAGGAAGATGGTGATGATGTGCGAAGCCGGGGCGAGTAATATCTATACCTACTTATAATAAATCTGTAGAGAGGTCAATTCTGTACATTAAATATATTTTCAAAATAACTAACTATCAGGGGGTGATTAGTGATCGATACTGATGCCAAAAATGCAATCAGTAAAATTTTTATCTGTCTGTCTGTCTGTCTGTCTGTATGTTCCTTATAGAAACAAAAACTACTCGACGTACAATACAACTTGGTACAATTATTCTTCATACTCCTGGGCAGGTTATAGTATACTTTTCATCACGCTACAATTAATAGGAGCAGAGTAGTGAAGGGAAATGTTGGGAAAACGGGAGAAGTTACTCCATTTTTTAAGCTTCCGTCGCGTGTGCAGCCTTAATGGTTAAAGTTACATAGAAATCATGCATGACGGAAATAGTCTTTATAATATTAACCATAAACGCGGGTGACACCGCTGGCACAGCTAGTCATTAATAATATCATTATAACTTCAGATTTAAAATCTACATTAATAGGCACATACTCTACCAATAAAAAATATTTATTTCACTCCACATACATTTTCACCAGAAGTCCACTCACCCTCTCATTGGACTGGAAAAATCCAGAATGCCCGAATTTGAGCCAATATCCTGCTACTTGTATCCTCCGTACCACGGATGACGAAGGTACAACAAACGTCCGAAAACCTAGATAAATAAAAAAACTCTCCTGACTGACACACTAATTCCCTAGTTCCAAACTAAGCTTATGCTTGTACTATGGATACTAGGTTAACGGATAGACATACTTAAATACGTTTATAAACATCCATTACTCGAGTCGAAATGTCCATGTTCATCACACGAAACATTTGCCCCTAGCGGAACCCGCGACACTTGGCGGCCAGGGTCTCTAACCACTCGACCAACGGGTCAGTCAAAGATAAATCTCATGTATTAATTTTAAACAAAGAGTGGACAGCAATAGTGGTTCGAATAAATGAATTTGAAATATATACTTATATATGTTGAGATTGGCTCGATGGCGCATTCGATAGTTATCCTGCCCGATGCGCCAAGAGTTGTGGGTTCGATCCCCGCCCAGGACATTCGTGTGATGAATTGCTATGGATGAAACTCGATAGTTAGATACCCTTTTTAAATGTCAAGTCTTAATAACTTAGTTAGTTACTAAGCAATTGTGCTTAGTCAATGTAAATCTATCAGTGCAGACGATTAAGATATACTAAGACTAACCATACATTTTTAAATACCATACATACTTTGACTGGCTCGATGGCGCATTCCGTAGTGACCCTGCCTCATGCGCCAAGAGTTGTGGGTTCGATCCCCACTCAGGAGAATCATTCGTGTGATGAATACTTGTGTTTGTTCTGTGTCTGGGTGTAGACTCGCAAACAATGCACTAAATTCATAATTTAATATACTAACGATTCCTACTTGGTCGAGTGGTTCGTGGCCGTGACTCTCAAACTAATTGTTGCAGGTTCAAAACACGCTAGGTACTATTCTTTTTTAGCTAATAGAGAAATATTTGACTGGCTCGATGGCGCATTCGGTAGTGACCCTGCCCTATGCGCTAAGAGTTGTGGGATCGATCCCCGCCCAAGACAAACACGTTCGTGTGATGAATACTTGTGTTTGTTCTGTGTGGGTGTTAATATCTAATATTTAAGTATATATTTGTAATACCACTGTTGATTCTGATATCCGTAACACAAGTGCTTAAGCTACTTACCTCGGTGTCAGAACAATGTATGTGATGTCGTCGGATATTTATACAGTATTTGTACTTGTCAAGTTATAACAACAACTTTTGAGGAACTATTGTCTTCAGTCTTGGGTCAGGCCGGGGGCCTCGTCTGACTGGGGCCCGTATCATTTTACCGGTTCTGTCATCTTGGTTAATGTTTCAAATCTTTTCACAGATATATCTTATTAATATTATAAACGCGAAAGGTTGTAAGGATGGATGGATGTGTGGATGTTTGTTACTCTTTCACGCAAAAAGTACTGCATGGATTTTACTGAAACTTTACAGAAGTATAGCTTATACATTAGAATAACACATAAGCTATGTTTGATCGATGTACCGCGAGCAAAGCCGCGAGCAGAAGCTAGTTTATCTATACTTGTAATGTTTTTACTAGACTTGCTAAAGCTATATCATTGTCTAAGCAGACCTCGACTTAGCTCGGAATACTATCCTAGGTAGATGATGTTGTCGTGGTGGCCCAGTGGATCAGGATACAAGAGGGATGTTGGTTCTAATTTAGGTCTTTATACAACCTAATTGCATATAGAGTTTCGTTGTGAGTTTGATAGGCATATTGGAATCAAAAATAAACTTTAGGTACGTTGTCACGATTCATTCCTTCATCATTTTTGTGTCTAACTTTAGCTTATAAGAACTTCTTGGAGTTTTCAGTTATGTACTTTCCAAAGCATAGGAGGAGCATAAATAAAAAACACTTTGCATTTTATATGTATATATTCGGATTCAATATTTCAATAGCTATTAATTAATAATTAATACAACTTAACTTAAAAAAAATACACCAACTCTCATCCGACGCGGTACAGCAACGTACTTTACCCTAACTTAGCTATGTTCAAGCTTAGAATTTACTATAAATTACAAATTTCATTACATTTAAATACTACCGTTTGAAAAATAAAATATAAATTAACTAATAATCTCTTTATGTTTTGTAATCTATACATTTACATTTTTTTCCCTTATCCGGGAAATGTCAGGGAGTTTGTTGATTCCTTGGCCTGTCCAGAATTATATATAAAAAAAATATTGACAAGGCAAGGAAAAAAATAGTGTACACTTCTATATAAACTTCTACGATCGACAATTATATAGTTGGCGGGACATTAAGTTCCTCGAATCTAGACTTAATACCATTGAAATAAGTTAGGATTAGTCAAAGTTCATACTTGACGTACCGTCAACTGTATATTACAAATAATATTGCTGGCACATCTTTGTTGCCAATCGTATTTATATATTTCACACTCCCCCTTTAATTGTAATATCCATTCAAGTCCCAAGACAGTTTTGCTCAAATTTCAAACGTATAATTGTCAACGGTTAAGTCGACACACAAAACTATATTTATAAATTATTATTGGCGTTGGTAGAAATACAATTCTTGAAGATTGCCATTTAATAATAAAAAAATATCTTCACTGGTGTCAAATATAGGAGGAGAATGCATAAACCTTACATCTACTCATAATATTAATCACATATACAATCAGAGCACACACATTTACAAATTGTTTTAAAAATAAAAACTCTTAACACTTAATTATGTACATTAATAAAACTATGGTATATTTTACGCTTTATTTTAGCGAATTTCGTCACTAAATAGCCTAATTATTTAAATATAAGTGATATGATTCAGGTATTTTTACATAGGATAGGTAGCAATATAAAAAAGAAATCTCTATACATCTAATTAATTAAATTGTGGGTTAAAATTATGAATTTTACTGGCGACGCCATTTCGATCCAAAGTTAGGCCTTAAGAAAATATTAATAAATTAATTTTCGTTGCTAATTTCATTTGTAATCGTTTAAAAATATGTCACTTGGTTCTAAATGCAGCACTTTAAGTTAAACAAAGTACAAATTAAGTAAATTAAAAAATCTAGCAAGTTTTAATGTCATACAAGGTTTATGTTGCTGCCAATTTGATTTTTTTATGTTTAAATACGAAAATGGACGTTGTCTATGCGTGTTATGAAGCTGAAATTAAAAAAAAAATGCAGTATTGTCTAAGAAGAATCACAGTATGATGTTAAGTCTTGCTCAAAAGATTAATTTACTTTAACGTACGATCCTCTTCGTAACACGTGTAATTCCCGATTTACACAGAATTGGGTTGTTTGTAAAAATATCGATGTTAAATAAAAAACAGTAATGATATGTACTTACATCGCACTGTGACCAATACTCAAGTCGTTTCGGCTTTTCACCGGAAAGCGACACGTTGAAAGTGAATAAAAAATGCCAGAAACGAACCGGAGTGTTGGTGAAAGTGCGAAATCTAAAAGATGATGGTTGAACATGAGGTAGGAGATTTACAGAGAAGGAACTTTTTAGAAAAAAAAACGATGTGTTGTGTTTGATAGATGTCAAATCCGTATTATAGCTTCGAATGCAATATTTTCGAAATGTTATGCCATTTCTGTGAAATACCTGGTTTTGTATGATGTTTCAGTTGCATCGCTGTAATTTCAATAAATTTTTGTTGTAATCTCGAGGAACTATTAATTACTCAAGTTTCTTAGGATAAGGCATCTATCAAAATCTATAACATCTCGTTTGACATTTCCAGTTTCCTTAAGGCTAGCGTAAACTGATCGTGCCGAGTCGAAACGAATCGAATTTATCGCTTAACTGTTTCTAAAGTTGCAGCGATTGCGAGAAATCGATTCACAGCGAAGCGATATCGATTCAATTTAGCTCGGCTGTAGTTGACACCAGCCTTTTTCTGGTTATCCCTAAGGCTACTGTCTTGGTGGCAGCGATCCGCGGCAGGATAAGCGAAAACGAGAGACTTATACAAACGTATGTTTTGTTTCCCTCGCGCCAGCTCCTACCCGCTAATCGCTAACATCAAGACACAGCTTCCCACGCTAAAACAATTTAAACAAATTCCAAAACAAGCGAACTCGTTGTAAACCGTTCAATGACCAATCACACGCCCGTCTAAAATTTACACTCTATATACAATTCTAACAAAAGACTAGAGCCACTAAACCATATTAATCCCGTACTTCTCCGGGGCGAAGTAGCTGTTCCCGGTATTGGAAAAGTTCGTAATCTGGGACGCTTGGAGCATGCTCAGGTGAGGCGAGTTCTGGGACTGGTTCTCCGGGGACTCCGGGCCGGAGGAGAGGATGTTGTGGTGGGAGGGCCACGCGGCCGGCGGCGAGGGGTTCCCGAAGGACACCTGGTTGTAGAGCTGGTTGCCGTTCGCGGTCAGGTTGTGCCCGTGGTGCGTCCCGTGGGATTGGTTTACGGATGAGCCGTTGAAGTACTCCATCTGTGGAAAGAGGTGGGTTAGATGTGGGTTTCTGGGTAAGCTTTAATAATTAGGAAGATTGTTTTATTTATAGAAAGTAAATTTAGTTATGACACAAGTCACTATCAGTAGTGACTTCTTTACTTCCGACAAACGGGAAACTTATAATATATTATGTAAATCTATGAAATATACCTGATATATGAAAGTAATTTTGGGCACATTGTGTAAGGACCGTATGGCGTTCGGTTCTCTTCGCCTAACCCGCTAGGGAAGTGACGTGAAGTTTAGTTATTTTGGGAACTATGTTCCTAAAAGATTACATATGTACATACATATGTTAAGTGCAAGTTAAATAGTGCAATTGTGCAAGTTAAGCTGGTAACAAGAGTGTACTTGATACTAGTTCCATTCAGCAACAAGAATAAATTATACTTAAGTGAAGTTAACCGTAGGAGTAAAATGAATTACTCAATTTTAATTTAGCTAAAACTATTTCCAATACTTGTTTTAAAAATAACTTTTGAACTAAACATCGCAATTCAAGTTATCTAAGAGTAATTAATTAAACGTATCAGAAGTGAGAATAACAGTTTTTAATTCTTTAATGAAATTCCAATGTTTCTTTAATTTAAACATATATTATTATCACGCCCTCAATCCCCGAAGGGGTAGGCAAGTCCAAAGAGCCATGAAGCTCCGTGAACCACATTCAGTCAAAAATTAATTTGGGTTGGGTTAGATGGAAAATTTTGGAACAGTTAGGAGTGGCTAACACGTACAATTGGTTAGCACTATAAATGTTATTGAAATATCCTGGTCTATAAACATGTTAAGCACGCGTAACTACTTTCTCATAATTCTAAAAGTAGTCCCATTCTGGTCTGGGACTTAAAAATAATGTGCCAATTATGTTTCTTGTCTAGCATGTCGTAAAAGGCGACTAATGGTATATGGAATTTTGGGTATGTGATTATGTAGGCGACGAGCAAGCAACTTGTCACTACTTTTTCACAATTTTCCATCTAACCTAGCCCAGTTTTATTTTAGGCTAAATATGGTTAAAGCAAGCGGCAGCAGGCTGCTGCTGCCGCTTTGATTCTGCCTACCTCTTCGGGGATTATGGGCGTGATGTTATGTATGTATGTAAATAGTAATTACGCGTGGTTGACATGTATAAGTGGTTTGTTATTGAAGAGTTCTTACCTGGCTGGGATAATACGGGGAGTTGTACGCGCTCTGACCGTACCCCTGATGATGATGCGACGTGGAGTAACTCCGGATGTAGTCCGAGCTGCCCGGCCAGTGGAAACTGTTGTAGCTGTCCGGGTGGTACACGTTCCCCGGCCCGTTCAGGCTCTGCGGCGTGATGGGGGGCGAAGGGGTCGTCATAATCGACGAGTTAGACCCCAAAGGAGTCAGGTTCCCAGTCAGACGTGAGCTGTACTGGTCCTTCACTAAACTACTCCCGAAGGACTTCTCTGAGTAGTCCAGCTTGCTGGAGTAGTCTAACCTTTTGGGGCTGTTATATAATTCCTGTTTGGGGGTCACGCCGTAACCGTGAACGTTTGAAATATCCGAGGGGGAAGACTCTTTACCGCTAAGTCTTAAGGCTTCGTTTGAGTTGTAATGGTGTGAAAGAGATAGGCTGTTGTTTTTATTCAACGGCGAAGAATCGTAGTTGGAAGGTGCTGACTCCTTCTTGCAAATGACGTTGATGGGAGGGCTGACAGAAGTCGTGGGGGTGATGGGGAGGTTCGGGGATGACGTGGTGATGCTTGACGTGTTCGTCGTAAGGCTGTTTGAGGTGCTGGTGAGGGTTTTAGAGGTGGTTATCTTGGAAGAGGAGGAGGTGGTGGACCCCTTGAGGGTGGAGCCCGAGGAGATGGAGGTCTTCGAGCTGGAGGTGGATTTGCTCGAGATCTGCGTGTTGGACTGCTGTTGAAGCTGCTGTCGGCATTTCGCTCTTCGGTTCTTAAACCACACCTGTTGACAAAAAAAATAGATTAATGACTGATTTTCTGTAGCCACTTAAGAAGTTGGAAATCCAGGTTCGCGGTGATTGTACAGTTAGATACAGAAGTAGATGTTTATTGTAAAGTACTGAGGAATACAAGCTAAAAGTGTTTAGATATTTATTTCCGATGAACATCTCATCATCAAAAATATCAACATATCTCCTATTATTGTGATGTAAATTAGCCTTAATATGTTATTGAGTGCTTAGCAGATTATTTTGACTGATATGTCTTGAAATTTCTCGTAAATAAGTATAATATAAGTACTAAACTTCATGTTTAAATATAAAGAATAAGGAATACATTTTCAACCAATAGAAATCAAATGAATACGCGAAAAACTATAAAAGAGACACGTAAACGTCGTTTTACTGTGGCTATTACTGAAATTAAAAATAAAATAGAAATGAAATTGTCTTTAATTTAAATAAGCTTTATAAAAGCGTTTACAAAAATCATCACTTACAATCTACACCCACCTGAAAAAATATTTAATTAGCAAAATGGCCCTCCTTTTAAACGGCTAAACGGAATCAAATCGAGTTGAAAGCCATTAATTATTGTAATGTCGGGCTTAGCCCGCCACTACGCACAATCACTGGTGATTGCCCGCACGCCCCGTCGCTTGGGCCTCTTGCGTCCTCAGGACACAGCTCAGAATATTAACCGCAAACCTTTTTCTAGCTGTCAAGCTAGTATATATATATATTTTTTTCTAGGTTTATTATCCCTGGCAAGGCAGTACTGACTACAATATGAGATTTAGATATTTTTAATTTTACTTTTCAGCATATTAGCGTTCGGATCTCTTTGCCAAGCGTTATATCTTGGCCAAAAGTCACTTTAAATTGGCCAAAAGTCTTCGATATTCGTTTATCTGTGCTTAATTACACTCGAATAAGATATGCATATTTAAAGTGCGAAATGAACAAAAGAAAATATGTTATTAAACTGAGATTAGTAGGACTAGAAAACCGAACTTAGATATATCAGAATCAAAATTATTTCCGACTAGCTGTTTCCCGCGACTTCACCCGCATAGACTAATATTTATGTATTCTACAGAAACTGTGCATTTTTCCGGGATAAAAAGTAGCCTATATGTTATTCGAGACTATAATCTATCTCAGTGTCAAATTCCATCCATATCCGTCCAGCAGTTTTTTCGTAAAGAAGTAACAAACATACACACATACACACTCACAAACTTTCGCCTTTATAATATTAGTGTGATTAGAAAATAATATAACATTACTAAGTTGTTGTACACAGTGAATCCTTTTTAGTTGTAAGTAATTCATATAATACATTCTTCTATATAGTCTTTTATATAGTAATTCATATAATTCATACATTTGTGTTTACGTAAGTTCGTATTGAGATGTAGTTCTCATACTGTTATTTATTGCACTGTGCCCCTTCCTACTTCCAGCCCCAGGCTATCATGGCTCCCGATGTTTGCTGTACGGCTTACGCGATTTGTAACGCGTTGTTCGCTTTCGAACAAATGTGACTTAGACGCTTTTGCATCACGGCCGCATGCAATACGCAGGAGTAGTTTCATTGCATTGTATTAATGTAGACATTAGACATGAACGATTCCCCGACTGCTATTATTACGATACTTTATCCACTTTATAATAAATAAATAAATAATAAATTCTCCAGACTGACACACCAATTCCCTAGTTCCAAACTAAGCTTATACTTGTGCTATGGATACTAGGTGAACGGATAGACATACTTAAATACGTTTATAAACATCCATGACTCGAGTACAAATATCGATGTACACACGAAATTTTTCTTCTAGCGGGATTCGAACCCCCGACGGTCGGTTTTGCGGCCAGGGTCTCTGACCACTCGACCAACGGGCCAGTAATAATAATGGTTATTCATCAAGAAAGCAAGAGAAAATTTTATATTCAGTGACATTAATATTACACATATAATCTTCGTCAGTTTAAGACACCAGTAGAAACCAGATATGGATCACCATACTTATTTGAAGGTTTCTTAACCGTGTCAAATTATTTCATGAGATCTCACACAAAACCATTTCTTTTTTAATCTTCAAATGTCAAAGATTCGTCGTGTCTACCACCCTAGTCTGCAATATCATCATCTTCCTAGCGTTATGTCCCGTGCTTAGAGGGGGTCCGCTTAGACCATGATCCAGGATTTAGCGAATCTGGTAATTACATTGAAGCGACTGCCGATCTGACCTTCGTAACCCTAAGATAGGGGAACCGGACAATTTTTGGATCATGGTTACAAATCCATTGTTGTTTTAATTTGCAGGTTTCATCACGATGTTTTCCCTCACCGTCGAGCTAGTGGTATAAATACGTACATAGATATGAAAAATCCAGAGGTACATGCCCGGGTTTGAACCCGCACTCCTCGGTTAAGAGGCGCATGTTCTTACCATTGAGCTACCACCGCTGGCTTGCTAGTCTGCAATATATACTGGGTTTAATAAGTCTGGTGAACAAATTTCGCGTCTGTAAGCTATCGAAAAATATGAGCGGTGGTAGCTCAATTGTAAGGACACGCGCCTCTTAACCGAGGAGTGCGGGTTCAAACCCGGCACGTACCTCTGAATTTTTCAAATCTATGTACGTATTTATACCACTAGCTCGGCGGTGAGGGAAAACATCGTGATAAAACCTGCAAATTCAAACAATTTTTGAATTGGCAGGTTTTGTAACTAAAAATTGTCTGGTTCCCCTATCTTATGGTTACGAATACGAAGGTCGGACCGGCAGTCGCTTCAATGTAATTACCAGACTTGCTAAATCCTGGATCATGGTCTAAGCGGACCCTGTCTAAACACGGGACATAACGCTAGAAAGATGATGAAGCTATCGAATCATATAGACAGAGCCGCGGGAAAAACCTAGCTTCGCATAATAAATAAACATTGTAAGAACAACCCTTAAACAGGCAATAATAAATTGATAGCCGTGTTACACCCTCAAATTGTTACCGATGCACCTCTGCACATCTGTTAGTCAGTAGCCGCAGAGGGTTGGCACTCATTCATTGCTCTTTTAACCCCCTGGAGGGGTAAAGATTAGTGTAAGCTAGGTAGGACAATGAGAGGGTGAGTGGACTACTGGTGAAAGTGTATGTGGAGTGAAATAAATATTTTTTATTGGTAGAGTACTTGTCTATTAATGTAGATTTCAAATCTGCAGTTATAATTATATTATTGACAAGCTATATGGCGCATTCGGTAGTGACCCTGCCCCATGCGCCAAGAGTTGTGGGTTCGATCCCCACCCAGGACAAATATTCGTATGATCAATACTTGTGTTTGTTCTGTGTCTTGGTGTTAATATCCAATATTTAAGTATATATTTGTAATGCCACTGTTGATTCTGATATCCGTAACACAAGTGCTTAAGCTACTTACCTCGGAGTCAGATCAATGTATGTGATGTAGTCTGATATTTATTTATTATTTATTTATTATTAGTGACTCGCCCCGGCTTCGCACATCATCACCATCTTCCTAGCATTATGTCCCGGGTCCACTAAGACCATGATCCAGGACTAAGCAAGTCTGGTAATTACATTGAAGCGACTGCCGATCTGACCTTCATAACCCTAAGATAGGGGTTGAAAAGTTGATTCAAAGTGCAGGTTTCATCACGATGTTCTCTCACCGCCGAGCTAGTGGTATAAATACGTACGTACGTCATCATCTTCCTTGCGTTATGTCCCGTGCTTAGACGGGGTCCGCTTAGACCATAATCCAGGATTTAGCGAGTCTGGTAATTACATTGAAGCGACTGCCGATCTGACACATTTGTATACCATACGGGTCCCCATACATTTGACGTCGCAGTTACCGCCGTTTTTCTATAAAACGTATTAACTCATTATTTGCGCACACAATGCCCCAACACTAGGTCCAATAGGCCTTGCTAATCCTGCCGGGGCTTGGCCAGTCACGGCCTTTCGGAGAAAAATACTACCACACACACGCACCCTTATCTCAAGGGAATAAGGTCGAAAATCGCTAGACTCGAATGCGGAGAAATTTATTAGTCCCTCAAATCACAACATATTGAATACACAACTCTAAGACTTAAGGTCGAAAATAGCTAAGCAGCTGTTTGGAGAAATGTAACCGTTTATAAATAATGAATTATGTAGTCTCTATTCGTATAGCGATAGGGTTGAAAATGTTTGAGTAAGATAATGTTGGATGACTAGTGTTTTTCATTCTTCATTTTTGTTTGTTTACTTGAATGAAAAATGGTAGAAAGTTGTTTTCAATAGTTGCTTACATAACGTTACATTTGTAAATAAGGGCTAGCTTTTTTGTGTGACAGAAAGGATTATTCTCTTTAGCCCTCTTGGTTTAGTGGCTAAAAAAGTACTACGTAACTAGAGGTCGCGGGTTCGAATTCTGTTGTGACAGCGGTTGTTATTGCCAGGAATTTTGATTTCCTGATTGCAGTACAATACACAGTAAACAAACCAATAAATTTTAACTATAAAATATACGTAGAAACACATCACACGTGCATTCCTGCATAATTCCCTGAACATCTCTAAGGAGTGGCAAACAAACTTAAACTTCTTTTAGTCAAAAATAGAATTGAGATGGGTTAGATGGAAAATTGTGAAAAAGCAGTACAGGCTTGTCCGTCGCCTACACAATTACAAACCAATATCAAATATACTATTAGTCGCCTTTTACAACATGCTAGACAAGGAACACAGTTCGCTTTTTTAAGTCCAACGTAGGCTTAGCAGCGAATTCCAATGCCATTACGCCCAAGGAATCAAACAAGGCATGCCACTTCGAAATTTAAACCGAGGGCGCTCCGACAGACGTCATCCATCCGTCAAAATCTCGTTAGAGTTAACGGGCTCGACAAAGAGATTCGATTTTCAAATTTGAATTTGGAACGTTAATTCGATTGGCGGACTAATGCGCGAGTCGTGTCGTCGAATTGGACGTTTGAACGAATTACGGGGTTGCCAGAGGGAAAAATGCGGATTAAATTTCGACGATGAAGTGGCAACAACTAACTTTTAAAACTTTAGTCGATGCTAAATTGAACTTTGGGTGTACTTAGTAATATTACAAATGCGAATGTGGTACTGTCTGTCTGTTACGTTTCCACGCAAACCATTGAACCGATTGTGTTGGAATAAGTTAACAATTTCAAACCTAACAAAGGAAATAAGCTATTTCTTTGCCGGAAAAATTAAAAAGTCGGCAAGTCACATTTCTAGGTTGTTTTTTTTTAGTTCAGATGGGTGACCACGACTTCTCAAGAGTGCCGGCGTCTACTGTAGTATGGAAGTCTTTAAGTCCGGTTACTACCAACCTGTTTCCTGCTTTTTAACCTATTGGGTGGTATTGCGATACCGGATTATTATAGTAGATCCATCGATCAATTCTCGCATCATTGAACAATTATGTGCTTAGAGCCACTTTGATTTAACTCAATTGAAAATAGCTTCAAAATTAAGCTGATGCGTTATTTGAAGTAGCTACTTGCTAATGGTAGAAAGGAATGATTTCACCAATGCGACTTCTAAGTAAACCTTCTAAGTGTTTGATGAGGTGAGGTAGAGATACTTTGAAGCCGCATAGGTGGTGATTATAGACATTTAGAGGCGCAGGGTCGGATCTATTATAGGGCCTTTTTGGGCTACAGCCCAGGGCCCGGTGAACAAAAGGGCTCCCGTTGAAAACGATACACATATCTATCGGACAAAACTATGAATTCCAAGTCGATAGTAATAGTAAAAAAAAAATCTTTGGCCCCGAAATAGGGTTAGCCCAGGGCCCCCTACATTTCTGGTCCGCCCCTATACAGGCGTACATGTTTTGGTATAACTGTGCCAGCTCGTCTGGTGTAGGAACACTCTTATAGAAAACTGGCGTAAAATCTCTGGCAGCTATCAAGTTACTGACTACGTTTGATGCTTGCGAATACTGGAGTCACATACCCTGAGAAGAAATCGCAACGATGATGGCAACAGTTATTTTTTCTGCGAGTGGTAATTTCTCAAAATCTTTAAAGACCTATTGAGGGGTGTCACAAGAGGTCTCCATTAAAAAAGAGCCCCAAATAAGGGGGGAAGCAACGCAAGGACTCATATATAAATTGAAGTGGTTCCTACGGGGGCGCTTCCGGTAAAGGGGCCTCAACCAATTATTGCTACTACCACTAAACAACCGTAATTATAGATATAATACTATCCAGTCTAAATATCCCCATGGAAGGGGCCTCCAACGAAAGAAGCCTCAACAAATTTTAGCCTACCACTAAACTATTGTCATTATACACATTACATCTACTAGTATCCACTGACCTGCACTCTAGACTCCGGGAGGTTGATCTTGAGCGCGACCTCCTCCCGCATGAAGATGTCCGGGTAGCGCGTCTTGCCGAACAGCGCCTCCAGCACGTCCAGCTGCGCGCGCGTGAACGTCGTCCGCTCCCGCCGCTGCTTGCGAGGGTTCACTCCTGGGGGTGAAGAATGAGGTGAGATCAGATGTTTTTTTTTTATGGTAAGATGGGTTTGCTCTTGGCTTCATACTAAACCATAGGATTAAGAAGAAGTCTACGATGGAACGAGCTTACTCAGAAGCAGCCTATTCACTCTTGCTTCAAAAAATTTAGGGTTGTAGTCATGCGGGAAAACAGACGCAGGCAGGATATTCCATTCTTTGGCAGTGCGCATCACAAAGGAAGAAGAAAAGCGCTTGGTACGCATTCGCGGGATGTTAACCAAGTAGGGAATTTAGACGCAATGACCAGTGCGACTAGATTCCCGGTGGTAGAAAGGGGATGGCGGAACGAGCTCATGCAGCTCAGAAGCACACTCTCCAAAGTACAGCCTGTAAAATACCGTGTTTAATAGAAACAGAGACGGATTGTTACAGCCGTACGGTGACGAAGTAAGGCCCTGGGCAACAGACCTTAGTGGTGGTGTTGAGGGATTTGGGCGAGATGTTTTATAGAAGCGGCATTGGTGTTAGATCTTAGTCCTGGATGATATGGAACTTGGGTAAGACCAGATTTGTATAGAAGCAGAATCAGCATTCGACTTAGTAGGGCCCTGAGCAACAGATCTTACTACTAGTAAGATGAGGAATGTATGTAAGACCAATTTTTGCAATAATAATGTCCTCCTAACCGATATCAGTCACGGCGACCATTCTCAACGAGGATTAGCCATCTGCGCAGGAGATATTATAGTGCACAAGTGTGTGCGCAAACACAGGTGGACTTATATTAGCAAGACCCGCAAGACTTAATTTGGTCCCCGGAAGACCTTAAATGTTACTAGATTTAAAAGAAAAAAAAAAAAACAATTTTTGACCTAGTAGTCCCTGATAATAATAATGAAATTAAAGTGGTCCTCAGTCACTTAAAGGTTGGAAACCCCTGTTCTACATATATAACGAGTAACGAGCGAGTTACAAGTTACGGCTATCAGCCATCAAACCTTTCAGGAAAGCCGATAGACCGTAACGAAAGCTCTACATGAATACACCATTAGCCATAGACACAGTATAATGAAATACAGTAAAGTGAGTAAGATAAGCTTTTTGACAAGCTCGATGGTCCATTCGGTAGTGACCCTGCCCCATGCGCCAAGAATTGTGGGTTCGATCCCCACCCAGGACAAACATTCGTGTGAAGAATACTTGTGTTTGTTCTGTGTCTGGGTGTTAATATCCAATATTTAAGTATATATTTGTAATACCACTGTTGTTTCTAATATCCGTAACGTAAGTGCTTAAGCTACTTACTTCGGAGTCAGTCGGAGTTGAATATTTATTTATATTTATATTTATTTAAGCTTATATATCTTTCATAACCCAGCCCATTGTCCCGTGTTGGTCTGGGACTTAAAAAGAATGTGCCAACTGTGTTTCTTGCCTAGCATGTCGTAAAAAGCGACTAATGGTATATAGGGTTGTGGTATGTGATTGTGTAGGCGACGAGCTAGCCACTTGTCACTACTCTTTCACAATTTTCTTATTATTTTAACTTACGTATTTAAGTATGTCTATCCGTTCACCTAGTATCCATAGCACAAGCATAAGCTTAGTTTGGAACTAGGTAATTGGAGTGTCAGTCTGGAGTTTATTATAATTATTTTAGCGGTGTAGGTAACATTTAAATGTTACCTACACCGCTAAAATAATTATAACCACACGTTGTAATACTTTCGAACCAAAATCTTCGTCTTAATAAATCTGGAGTTCAGATGATTTCCTGATTCTGGACATTGGAAGTGACTGCTATTTGGTATTTTGCACTATTAAATATGGGAAATAGAATTTGTATTTGTATCATATCTATGGTTATTTGAATATACGTAAAAGAATTACTTTGGCTGTTAACAATCCGTTAAAACAAAATTACATTAAATAGCAATCGTTTTAAGATACTCTCCGTGTTTCAGTCGAAAAGTTATACATGTCTGATAATAAACTATTGAGCTATTGAGATAGTGTGTGAAGACCGCAATTTTCAGGTTTACGCAAAAGCACTTCACTGCCACCGACACCGTTAGACCGTATACGACCGCAGACCATAAACAACGCTCAGTAGCTATCAGAAATCAGGCAGAGATAACATCGTAAAAAAAAAACCACCGCGTGTCGCGCGGATTAGCTGAGCCCCATTGTGGGAATAACAATTGGAGTCTATCCGTCCTTGTCACTCGTACGGGTTGAAGGAAGAGCGAGAGGGACAGACGGCGGTCTATTTATTTTCATTACTCTATGGGTAGGTAATGTGACAGTTTTCGTATGAGCATTTGTTTGGAAGGGGCGAGTGGCTGTATTATTCAGTTTTAATCCGTAAGCGAGATTGAAAAGCCCAATTCTTTAGAATAGTACGAATTTCGGTACAATAGTTATTGCTTGCTACTGAGTGGGGGTAATGTAGGATAATGAGCTGACTGCATAATATTATACGCTAAATAATCGCATATGTACGTAGTAACAGCTGAAGCTATGAAAAAGGTTTGAAAACAAAATACATTGATAGACAATATGATGGCCGAAGGGATAGGCAGTCTAAAGAGCAGCAGGCTCATTTAGCCATAAACTAAATTAAGTTTGGTGAGATAGAAAACTGTGAAAAAGTAGTGACAAAGGCTAGCTCGTCGTCTACATAGTTACAATAATAATAATAATAATAAATTCTCAAGACTCAGACACCAATTCCCTAGTTCCAAACTAAGCTTATGCTTGTATTATGGATACTAGGCGAACGGATAGACATACTTAAATACGTTTATAAACATCCATGGCTCGAGTACAAATGTCCATGTTTATCACACGAAACATTTGCCCCTAGCTGGATTCGAACCCGCGACCCTCGGTTTTGTGGCCAGGGTCTCTAACCACTGAAACAACGGGCCCGTCATATTATACTTAGGTAGTACACGCCTTATATGTCAAATTGTACAACAATAATTGTGATAACTTATGTTAGACTAAAGTCCTAGAACATTGGCATTTGCTTAAATAATCTATGTTACTCTATTGATCAGCATTTTTTGAATATTTACCAAAGCCATTGTACAAACATGCTTAGTAGCCTAAATAAGTCATCCCTTTCTAAGTGACAGTTACATGACGTTTTTGGATCATAATATTTCATGCCTCAACGAAATGAGAGTATCGCTACCAATCCTATAAGCGAGCTTGTAACCAGAGACAAAAACATTCCATAGACGACAAAGGAAAGCTAGTTATTCGTTGTCTATGGCACACAAAGCCCCAGCTAGAGACACGCAGTCTGTCCTGACCATTCATAGACACGGTAATAGAAAAAGTTTTCTTGTACAACTGTCAAAGAGATTTGTCAGTCTGGTTATGTGTTTGGCGTAAACTGCCACAGAGTTGCTACGTGCGACAAAACGTTGGATGTTAATATTAAGTTACTTAAAGTTGCTCAACCTCTAACACCGCGTAGCTCAAAGTAATGAAGTTTTAGGTAAGCATGTTTTTTTTAAGTTTTGGTTCTTTTTTAAATTAAAATTAATTTTGTCGCTATTGTTTACTATTGAAGAATACTATTGCCTAGTGAAGTGACTAAACAAAGATTACAAACATTTGTTTCACATGGATTCAGATAAATGATAAAGGTTATTAATAGCAGTTCAAAGCGAGATTATAACAAACTTACAGAGTTGTGAACTTAAAATAGACCCGATTAGGAATAAGATATATCGCCAAGAAGAAATTCACAAACAGAATTTTAAACTAATTAAAATCACTCAAACCGCACACAATTACAACCAATCACGACTCTTAGATAAATGGCCATAAATGATCTATTACCTTAAAACCGGCTTAAGTTGTCCATTCTACAGACACTAAGAAACGCGAAGTAGTAAATTGAAATAAGTAATAAATTTGAGAATAACCGCGAGTTTATAACGCAGGTTAGTATATAATATAAACGTAATAGCATCGTTAAGTTAGGATAAGGCGATTAGCCACGAATATATTAAGGCGAGTTTAACACTAGCGTGAGCTAACGAACACTCTGTCCTTAACAAAGTGAGACTTTTACGGTTATGCAGTTTCTAAACTGAGATGGTGAGACACGCCATTAAAAGATCAGTGATAGTAATTATTAGCAGCGATTAAAATTAAAAGCTGTGCGTGGAGAATGGGGAAAGTGTATATTTTATGTTATTTTAATTGCTACTGATGAAACAGGTATTAGTCGCGGGTCTGGATGTTTATAATACCTAATTTAATACTATTTTTCATAACACAATTTATTTAGTAATTATTAAATACGTATCTATATATTTTAATTGTATTCATGTGAGGTTATATTTATGTAATTGTTTGTAATCCATAAATATATAATACTAAATTACATATTTTATATCTGGATACAAGCCGTCATGTTTAGTGCAGACTTCGCTAGACATAGGCAAGTTTCAATTAAAATACCTTTGTTTTTAGAGACTTAGATAAATATCTAAGAACACTTCCTTTATAGTTCAAAATACACATTTAGCAAAATAATCGCAAGTCTGTGGCGTGCTCTAATAAAGACATTAGTCTCAAGACCGAATGTCAGTTAATGATTTTTATTCCAACGAGGATTACATGTTTGACACGAGTCTGTTTGTCCGGCGTCTGCGCATGACTGATGACTCGAATTCCTTATGCCGCGGCTGAATGAAAAAAATAGAAAACGGTGCCTCCCTTTCAAAAGTTGAAGAATGAAAGATAGAAGAAACAGCTGTTGTAAAACTCAGACAACTATGAAATTAGTCTTTAAATAGACTTCGTTTGCGCATGTGTGAAAAGGGAGAAATATTAACAATTATCATTATCATCAAATGAATAATATTAACTATTAATTGTATTTCTCCTCTATCTCTAAACCTTATTTGTTTAACAGATAAACATAGATTTCAATAACAAAGAAGGATTAAAATTGCAACATCCTCTGTTGGCTACAACAAAAAGCGAAGAGCGCAACTTAAATTTTAATTTAAGTAAAAACAATTTTATTACGTGAAATTAGTTTTTGATAATGGTATATCAGGTTTTGGGTGTGTGATTGTGTAGGCGACAGGTTAGCAGCTTGTCACTGCTTTTTCACAATTTTCCATCTAACCCAGCTCGGCTTTATTTTTGGCTAAATGTGGTTGAAGGGGCATGCTGCCCCTTTGACAGGTACTATAAATTGAAATTCTGCGACATTTGTGCTGGATTCACCACATGTCGCTGGGTCAAGCACAGCTAAAATTATGCTGGGCCCAGCAAGATACCTGGATCCAGCATTGCAATGAGGGTTTTCAAAAATACAAAAACCGCTTTTTCACAGCTTTCCATCCAACCCAGCCCACTGTCCCGTGTTGGTCTGGGACTTAAAAAGAATATGCCAACTGTGGTTCTTGCCTAGCATGTTGTAAAAGGCGACTAATGGTATATCGAGTTTTGGGTGTGTGATTGTGTAGGCGACAGGTTAGCCATTTGTCACTGCTTTTTCACAATTTTCCATCTAAACCAGCCTGGCTTATTTTTGGCTGAATGTTGTTAAAGGGGCATGCTGCCCCTTTGACTCTGCCTACCCCTTCGGGGATTATGGGCGTGATGTTATGTATGTACAAAAACCGCCAGATGGCACGAGGGAGTCTCGTGGTCTTATGACTGTCACTATTGGCTCTTTGTTGACAGCATGTCAGTTTCTTCTGAAAACTTACCAATGAGGAGGGTGACAAGACCGTACGTCACAGTTACGCCATCTATCTGATGTTTTAGTTCAATAAAACCTCATTCTTTCTATTTCTTTCACTTTAAGTCAAAATGATACACACTTTTTAGGCGAAAATCAATCTTCTCCGATCGTTAACTCCATGTCTGTAGGTATAATACCTATCAGCGATACAGAAGCGTATCCCATAAAATTACCATAATTAGATTGGCAAGTATTAATGGCCGTCTGTCAGTGACGGACAAATTTGACTGGTTACGATAGAAATGTCATAAATTAGATATATAATTTGTCGCGAAGAGTTTTCGGTTAGACTACGATTGATGTGGATTTATCCAAATTAGTTTTTTGGATACTAGTTTTTGCCCGCGGTTCTTTTAATAACTCTCGATGTGTAAATAAGTCTGTCTGTCTTAAACATTTTCAGTTTTAAACAACTTCAATTATTATAAAATGTAAAACTCAAAATGTTTGAATCTTAAGAAATCTTAGACAGCTATTTTTTCCTGTACATTTTAGTCTCTGCCGACCTCTTCGGGTGTCGGGTGGTGGTGATTTGTTTATGTATTATTTTTTTAATCCACGGAACACATACCGAATTCCATACAGGTAGAGACGGTAGAGTCGCATGTAAACGTTAGTACATATAAAAAACATTTCATTTACGGTTAAGCTAGATCTATATCTACATGTACATACGAGTAGTTAATTCCGCTGACTCTTTCCGAATTGGTGATTAGCATATTAACCACCTAAAAAAAGAAAATTTATTATATTTTTAACAAATGAAAAATAAAATATTGAAAATTGAATAAAAATGCCTAGTAACATTAATTTAGAATATTTATGTAAAAATATATAAAAGAACAAACAAATTTTTTATATTATTAATACTCTTTCTTTTATAATTTATCCCATATTTAACATGAATATATGATTTTTATGAACTGTTAAAAATACAAAAGTGTGACTAAAAGAGTCAACGAGTAATTCAGTATAAAACATCCAAACATGCAACTTTACCCATCAATAACTCTAATAAGAGCATAGTTCAAGTTTATTTCGGACTAGTCCGTAGTTGTCGCACGCAGCCCGCCGAATCAGGTCTGTATTAACATTTTTATGTTTGTATTCGCACGTCCTCGCATCGTCTTATAATAGCAATAAGCCGCTAATGCCTCCATTGAATTAATTTATATCATAATCCGTTCAGGAACTAGTATTAATCTCAGTCGCGTTGGTCTAACGATTAATAATAATAAATAATAAATTCTCCAGACTGTCACACTAATTCCCTAGTTCCAAACTAAGCTTATGCTTGTGCTATGGATACTAGGTGAAAGTAGGTAAACATCCATGACTCAAGTACAATTGTCCATGCTCATCACACGAAACTTTTGCCCCTAGTGGAATTCGAACCTGCGACCCTCGGTTTCGTGGCCAGGGTCTCTGATCACTCGACGAACTGGCCTGTCAATATTGAGAGGATGTTTGAGAGAAAACGTGTTATTTTAAATATTCCACCTATTTATAAGTTGTCAAACAGTAGGTAACTAGTTTGGTTTCCAAGTGATTGCTAGTTCGATGGTATGCGCGCTGAATGGAAATATCAGACTCAGATCAGGCAATTGTGAATGTAAAGGCGACGATGTAGCCACTTGTAGCCACTATTCACAATACCATCTTACCCAAGTCGATTTTTGGCTGGATGTGGTCTAAGGAGTTCATAGCCCTTTGGACTCTGCATACCCCTTTGGGGATTGCGGGCGTGATGATGTGTGTCTATGTATGTACCTATGTATGTAAACTGGGCTCAGTTGTGAGTGTTCACAATATTATTTGAAGTCACGGACTAGTAAAAAAGGACTCCGCACTGTTATACTGCAGCAAGATGGTTGTCTTCCACACAAAACGTCTGAATGGATTAATTACTATAATATATCTACTAAATGCCTGGAACACATAGGTACTACTATACTTTCCATCTCGTTATAATATATAACAATCAAAAGTTATAAATTGAAGTAATAAGTTGTAATCATATAATTTTTTTTTACACAACATATTCAGTGTACAGATAAAAAAAAATTATACATATATATATATGTATCTATTTTATTGTTATTCCACAATCCACCTTTACGGTAGCAGATATTTTCGAAATCAGTTCATAAAAATTAATCCTATGTAATTACAGCGATTTATCACGATAATTCGGTTTGCGATAAGTGCAAAATTGATGGGCACACGAGTAATCATTGTTTATCTTTCATAATTGTTATTTTTGTGAACAGCGTTATTTTCAATAATTTGGACTCTGATTATAGATTGAGTAGGTATTAAATGTAATACACATGCCCTGGTATTTCGATATTGTAGTTAAAATGCTTGACCCGTGTTGGTTTGGGACTTAAAAAGAATGTGCAAACTGTGTTTCCTTACATTTCCTGACAGGCGACTAATGCTATAACGGGTTTTGGGTATGTTGATTGTGTAGGTGACGAGTGCTACTTATCACTACTTTTTCACAATTTTCCTTAACCCAGCGCGGTTTTATTTATGGCTAAATGTGGTTACAGCTCAATAATATTACATGGACTAGTAAAAAAAGAAGCACTCCGCGCCACTAACTAGATGCTGAAGCTCCGCAGGTCCTCCAGCTTGACACGTAACTAACGTCATACCAATGTATGTCAATACATAACCGCTCCAAATGACTGAATTCCGATATCCGGTATCCATAAGAATCTCACTCACACATGCATGAACGTGGCTTCACGCTGTAGTATGACAGCGCGGAGTCCTTAATTTTTTACTCGTCCGTGTGATATTACAATAATTTACCTAACCGCCAAAATAAATCAAAACATTGTTCAAACTCGTAAAATGTTTTAAATACAACAGTATTTTAATAACTTTGGTTTTCAGGTTCAATTGGATCGGTTGCGTAACAATATGTATGACGTTATTCTTGCAATGGAGTAGATTTTTACGGCGGAAACGTTTTGACAGCTCTGATAAAAGTAGATTAATGAATTGGTTAGATTGTAATTTTTTTTTAGTTTAGATAAATTAAATTAGTAATTTATTTTGTTCGATTCCTTGAGATTGGATTTAAGCATTTTGTTGCATTTTAACGGGATAATATAAAGAAAACTTAAACGTTTGAGATTAAAGAAACAACCTTGAAGCAGTAGGTACTAAAAACGCAATGTGGGTTGGACGTACGCAAATATATAAGCCAGATCAGGGCTGCGAATCTAATTAAAACTCACACTAAGTAACTTATTAGGTTAAGAAAGATTCGTTTTATTTAAATTCTGATTGTTTATTGTGCAATACACAAAAAAAGTTCACAACAAAAAAAGAAAAGCAATTAATTATGCAGAAGGAAATCGTGTGTAGACAGTCAATTAAGTAAAAAAAAAAAAAATCTCTTACTTATCACAAAAGCAAATCTCATTCGTCTCCCCAAACAAGCCGCATCACAAATGCGACAACAAATTATTTTCCCGTTTTTCACGGTGTTTGACCTCCGTCGTCCCCCGGCGCATCTCTTTTAATGACCTGTAAAATGCTTTAGGGGAAGATACACAGCTGCAGGCAAGTTGACACACTGGGCAGTATAAACCGTGATATCTGTGCCATAGAGGTCGTTTTATGGAGGTGCGGGGCGAAAATGGAGGGCTGTCAACTGTCAATTTGACGTTAGAGGGGTGATAATGGGCGCGTTCGGATTTTAAACCGGATTGTTGTTTTAGATCAGCGGTTGGGCTAGAGGGTGATGGCTAGATGGGTGCTCTACGAAGATTCTATTCATTCCATGTAGGTACTGATGTAACTATACCGTGGGCTGTATAGACAAATCCCTACTTTTTTGATACGAAAAGAATATCCGACTCTCGGTCATACATCTAAAAGGAATTTGTTGAATCTTTTTTAAAAATAATCTACCTTTAAACATGAAAAAATAGAGGTTTTGTATCGATGAAATTAGAAACGAATGACTTTATAAAAAAATATTTTTGTTACGCTCGTACGCCCGGCGTAGTTATCTACATACCAACGTCTTGCAATAAATTTGTATCGCCCGTAAATCCTACCAGTCAGAAAAAAACACAAACATGTCTGATCATCACGCTTGCTATCTCAGAAGGGGTAGGCCGAGTCCAAGAAGCACTGAGCTCCTAAAACCATAATTTACCATCGTAGCCTTTGTCCGTTCACAATCGGTCCAGCCGTTTGGACCGGAAAATGGAAATAAACATATTTTTACATTTATAATATTAGTAAAGAATTAAATATGATCGATCGTTCAGACGTGAAAGATAAAAAACAACTTTATTTTCCATTTATAATATTAAAAAAGTTATGGCCATACATTTGTAATTAATTAAATATCATAGAAGTAATGATTAGCATGAACAGACATACAGATAAACTTAACAAGCGACTTCAAGTTATCATATTATATTTATAAGTTATTGTAGATAATTACTAGATGCAGCTGTGCACTTATTAAAATAAAAAATAAATCCACAATAAAATAAGAACCAGCACAAACGGGAATTGAACCCGTTATCTGGAGCCACCGTACGCCCCACAAGTTACGGTGGCGGGTGATAAGTTAATCCGTAAGAGACGGTAGATAAAGCCGTCTCTCTCGCACTATAACGATAATGGTGATTACGCATTTTCCATTTAAAGAAACACTAGCGACGGGCCCCGGCTTTGCACGGTGATCATAAAACAATATGAAATGATACATGTAAACCTTCCTCTTGAATCACGGTTTTAATTAGTCTGTTGCGTAATTGGGATGTTGACTGGCTAGTCAATTGAGATACTTTTTAAGAGCAGTCAAAACGTAATCACTTCATAGATTTTGTATGGGCTTGTCAACATGTGACGTCACTAGTTTGTATAGTCAACTGATTTAATATTAAACAGTTTTTGTAAAATTAAAAATCTTAGACTCAATATAATGCAAAATCAATAAGGCTTAAGAACATACTACGGTAATTTTTTTTACAGAATTGATATATCAAAATTAAATATAAATGGTGTCAACATCCCAATTGATAAGATTTAAGCGAATGGATAGAGGCGGCGACTTTATTATGCTATGTAAAGTTAAGCAATACTTATGCCGCTTAGTTGAAAAAAAATCATCACTTACTTAAAGCAACATTGCCCAGTAAATTTCAATCATTAGATGCCAGATTCAGCGTGAACGATGATAAATTAAAAGAAATGTCACATTATATGTGATTTTTTTATAACAATTGTCATACAAACCAATTAGTAGTGTATACTTTTCTCCTTCATTGTTAAATATAGGCTAATTATGGTAAGATAATTATAGTATGTAAGACATACCTAGTACTACGATAAGTCGTGTTACTTTGTACTATTTAACCGACTTCAAAAAAAAGGAGGAGGACTCCAAAACTAACTGATTATTGTAAATATTTAAATACGTGTTAAAGATTAATACTTTCATCGAAGCAGTCGGAAGAATTTATTTTATACTTTTTAGTGTTTGGACAATTATATAGCTATTAAGGCAGGTTCTTTCTTGTGTTTTTTTTATAAACAATTTTTTGCGGGGCTTTTTGAAGTCGGTTTTTATTTTTGTTAATTAAATGTATACTCGTTATGGATGGCTTAGTAAACATTTTTGATTTTTATTTTTGATACACTAGCTGTGCCTGCAGTTTCACCCGCGTTTATAGTTAATGTTATTCTTCCTTCCTTGATAAATGGGCAATAAATCTAAAACTGAAACAATTTTTCAAATCGGTCATGTAGTTCCTAAGATTAGCGCGTTCAAGCAAACAAACAAACAAACTCTCCAGCTTTATAATATTAGTAAGTATAGATTTATAATTGATTTTAACAAATAGAGTAAATTACCGAAGTTTGTTTTGAAACAATGAGACAATACCAATCAGTAAATTGGCAGACTAAGTAATATGGTAGTTGTTAGTAAGTTATATTTTGCGTATTCTGTGTATTTCTAGTATGTATCTAAATACAGGCTTAGGAATAGAGGTGATGTCATCCCCTTTACCTACCCCTAAATCCGCCCCGCCCGTATCAATAACAATAACTAGCTACTACTCCATTACGCAAAAATATCGCACCCTCATAACGCCAATGTGGAAAACGAACAATAATTTATTAGATAAATTTCAATTTACTCGACTCGGTTAGCACCCTTACTTGGCAACATTATCACTGTAATAAAATAACTCATGCTACCCCTATAAACGCTCCCCATGCCAAAATCCACCCTAAATCTGCAAAATAGAGTCGAAATTACAATGACGAAAGTTTGTACCAAAATATTTTTTCCATACATACCAAACTAAAGCGTAAGTTTACGTGTTAAGGTCGAAATTGCATTGCAGTGTAAGATGGTAGGTTTGTCAAAGTTGCCACGCTAATCTGTCTCGGGTCCCCTAGTGTTGCCAATTTATGTGTTAAAATGATTTATGGCTCGAGGGATAGTTTGTCTATGTGCAACGTATTGGCCTTGTTCAAGGTGATAATTGTATTTATTTACGTTCACTAGGGTAAATATACCTTAGTTATCGTCTTATATACTTAAACATTTATACTTCCTTGCTCACACATATACAGACAGCGTATTGAAATATTCAATGCATTTGAAAATGTCTACGGTTTCCAAAACTTAATGTCAAAACATGATCACTTCTGAGGTCATAATGGGCTTTTAGTAATATATCCAAGAACATAGCTGATCCTAACGACTGAGTCGAATTCTAGACCTACGACACTGGCCTATACCTTGACCTAAACGTTATAAACAAAGCTTTATTAATTTCCTCTTATCGCGGTAACCATAGCAACGTCACTAATCCAAAAAGCTACCTATAAAGTCATCAGTTATCACTCTGCCACGGTCGGGACCGCACGTGTCGGCCGCGTGTCGACGTTATCTGTTTGCTTAGCAATTCGCACCCGTAGAGTGCCGAGATATTAGATTAATTGGAGAGGGATGTGCCCATCGGTTAAGTAAACGGAATTAATTCAAGTGAATTTGAGTATAATTGCAGGACATGGGATGGTAATAATAATGTATGTAAAACGTACGAAAGTTTATGTTGTTGTTTTTGAGGTCACCCAACCACAGAAAATTAAGAGTCCATTCAGACCTTCATGATGAAGAGTCTCTTGGACCCTTCACCGTATGGCACACGGAATTTGGATCTAGTGACTACATTAAAGCGACTACCTGACCTACGTAACTCCTAGACAGAGATAGCTAGATAACTCATGAAATCATAATTCTTTCTAATAAATAAATAAATAAATAGTCAGTGTAGTTATACATAACACATAAATACAGTCATAGTGCCATACATAGCCATAGTTATAAGAATTATGTGAAACGGTTTTTGAAATTAGATAGTTGTCCCATGTTGGTCTGGGACTTAAAAAGAATGTGCCAACTGTGTTTCTTGCCTGGTATGTCGTAAAAGGCGACTAATGGTATATCGGGTTTTGGGTATGTGATTATTATGTAGGCGAAAAACTAGCACTTGTCACTACTTTTTCACAATATTCCATCTAACCCAGTCCAGCCCAATTTTGTTTTTGGCTAAATATGGTTAAAGGGGCCTGTTGCCCCTTTGACTCTGCCTACCCCTTCGGGGATTATGGGCGTGATGTTATGTATGTATGTAGATAGTTGTCAGTTGGCTATAGTAAAAAAGTACGTTAGTTTGCTACTGCAATAAAAATGGGATATGTTTACACAATAATAGTTATATCAATGTGTCTTGAATTTTACAATGTTTCCCTTATAGCCGAATTTGAGGTATGGACCCGTACTTTAGGTTTTTATACATAGATAAATAAATAAATTCTCCAGTCTGACACACCAATTCCCTAGTCCCAATCTAAGCTAATGCTTGTGCTATGGATACTAGGTGAACGGATAGACATACTTAAATATGTTTATAAACATTATGACTCGAGTACAAATGTCCATGTTCATCACATGAAACATTTTCCCCTAGCGGAATTCGAACCCGCGACTCCCGAATTCGTGGCCAGAGTCTCTGACCACTCGACCAACGGGCCAGAATGGACATGCAGTACAGGCTTGGAATAAAACCAGACGCCCACCCGAAAAAGAAGGTTCTTCAGTGATCCAACACTTACGAACAAAATTACACTTTATTTTCTATTACTGGACCATGGCGCGTGTAAGGACACGCGCCTCTTAACCGACGAGTGCGGGTTCAAACCCGGGCATGTACCTCTGGATATTTCAAATCTATGTACGTATTTCTCGACGGTGAGAAAAAACATCGTGATGATCCAAAAATTGTCTGGTTCCCCTATCTTAGGGTTACGAAGGTCAGACCGGCAGTCGCTTCAATGTAATTACCAGACTCGCTACATCCTGGATCATGGTCTAAGCGGACCCCGTCTAAACACGGGACATAATGCTAGGAAGATGATTTCCATTACTGGACCTATTTCAAACACAAACATTTCATTGCGAACATTTTCACATGAGGAGTTTTAGCCAAATAGACGTGGGAGTCATGGGGTTGACGCGTGTTGGCAATGATACTATAAACACTTGTATTTCCCGCTTTTGGGGAGGGGAATCATGGTGTTTGCTAAGGACTTCGGAAAAAGGAGCTCTGTTAGAGTTTTAAACCACAATGAATGAATTGCTGGATAAGTCTAACAGTCAGAAGGTAACTATTGCTATGGGCCGAGTTTCATTTTTATAACATGTTAGGCAAGGCACACAGTTAGTTTGTTATTTTTAAGTCCCAGACCAAATAAATAATGTCCTTCTAACTGATATCGGTCACAGTGGCCAATCTCAACGAGGATTAGCCATCTGCGCAGGAGATATTATAGCGCACAAGTGTGTGCGCAAACACAGGTGCACTCTCTATTCCTTCACTCTTATAGTCCGGTGAAACGGCAATTCAACATGACCTGTGAGAGGTCAGGCGCAGGACCAACGGCTTAACGTGCTTTACGAGACACAAAGAGGGGGTGATTAAACCGCCAACTTCCTGACTCCGAAGTACTGAGTAATTTCAATATTGAAATAACCAGCCACAAATTCTTGGCACGACCCGGATTTGAACCCGGGACCTCTTGGCCTTAGGCGGTCCATGCTACCACTAAACCAACGAGGTAGTCAACATGATGACCCAGACTAGATGGGACATCCTACTAATATTATAAATGCGAAAGTTTGTATGTATGGATGGATGTTTGTTACTCATACATACATAACATAACATCACGCCCATGATCCCCGAAGGGGTAGGCAGAGTCGAAGGGGCAGCAAGCCCCTTCAACCACATTCAGCCAAAAACAAAGCCGGGCTGGGTCAGATGGAAAATTGTGAAAAAGCAGTGACAAGCGGCTAACCTGTCGCCTACACAATCACACACCCAAAACCCGATATACCATTAGTCGCCTTTTACGACATGCTAGGCAAGAACCACAGTTGGCATATTCTTTTTAAGTCCCAGACAAACATGGGACAATGGGCTGGGTTGGATGGAAAGCTGTGAAAAAGGAGTGACAAGTGGCTAGTTCGTCGCCTACTCAGTCACATACCCAAAAGCCCGTAAACCATTAGTCGCCTCTTACGACATGCTAGGCAAGAACCACAGTTGGCACATTCTTTTTTTTTGTCCCAGATCAACATGGGCCAAGTCCCAGACCAACATGGGACAAAAGTTTGTTACTCTTTCACAATAAAACTACGGAATGGATTTTAATGAAACTTTAGAATAATATAGTTCATACACTCGAATAACATATAGGCTGTGTGTGTGGACATAAGTGAAAAAAGCTTAGCGTGTCCAGATGACGAAATAATAAGCTATATTAATTTTGAGTTCCACCACTGTGTGTCTAGTTAGTGGAACTCAAAATTGTGTGTCCAGTCTCTTGTGTCGAGTTGGTGAATAACCCGTTTCTTCGATGTACGACGTATGAAGTTAGTTGAATATACTTAATACGAAACGCAGCATCAAGTCAAATCTCAATACGTTGGGTTTATCTCAAAATGTATTATAACTAATGTCATCCTCGCCCCGGGCTAATTGTAAAGTCAACAGTGCGTTTTACTGTTTGTGTTTTTTGGTGAGTGCCCCGGAGGACCCTCCCGTCCATTTGACGGGATAGTGGGGACACCTACGGGCACGCGTTGTTTTGCAGGACCTGAGCTTTCTAGAAAGGTTTTATTTTCTATTCTAGGTTGTTTTAAACTGGGGTCATTAAACCCGTGTTTAGGGTCAGGTCAAATCAAATAGGCTATTTTACTCAAATATTTGTTTTGGTCACTATTTTTATATTTTATATTTAAGTCATTGAAGATTCGAAAAAAAATATTGCTTACGTATTTTTTCTTTTGATAGCAAACCAAAAATGAAGAAGATTTACCGCGTGACGTCAATAGGTGTGTAAAATTTTACCGTCCAAGCGACGTAAAGCGCCCCATTTCAGATCTTTGAAGCGCTGTATCTTTGTAATTTTTTGAGTATTAAAAAAGGAAAGAATACGTATTACGTAGGATGTATTTGTAAAATTAAGTCGTGGCTTTGGAAAGGTTAGGAAGAATCTTGCTTTATGGTCTAAGTATTGAAATACTTAACTTTGGATGTGTTATTCGATTAGTCAGGGTCTCGTTGTCTTAAGATAGCGAAGGTCCGTTATTAGACAGTAAAAAAAAGTCACGCTAAATCATTAATCATGATCCCAGTGGAGTCTTATTAACCACAGGACTGCCTCTGATTTTTTTGTCTAAATTTAATGTACCACTATATAAATTACTAGTATATTTTTTTTAAACTTTAACCCTGACGCCGCTGCGCCACGTATTGCCATAAAACTCTTAACGTGTTACTTTCTGCACAACCCTGCCCCCGCCGATGGGGTATTACAGACCCAGTGCATAAATAAACATGGGCAAGTGGCAAATTTCACACGGGGAGCCACTGTTGTGCTACTAGGTGACAATGACGCAGGGACAGTGACAATTTGAAAGTAAAACAATGGGGTTGTGATTTTTGAGACGCAATATAAATAAAGTGAAAGTTTTTGTTTGTAATGTCCAAATAATGGCATTCTTCTAAACGTATCTAAAAGTATATGAAAGAAGAAAATGTACGTAATAATTTTTAGTGTATGCCGCCTCTTCCGGCTAAGAAGTCTCTGAACCCATCTAGACTAGAAGCAAATGGTAATTTCTTAAACCAGGTTACCTGTACTTAAGTCCTAGACGTATTTTAACATTTTTTTTTCCAGTCTTTATTTAAGTCTAAATATTCAAGTATCTGGAAAGTAGTACGTATATCTAGTATCTATACAACAAGCTTAAACGCAGTTGCGAAAAAGTGGTGACAAATGACTTGCATCGTCTATATAATATATTTTAAAAGCTATCTTTTTATATTTGACGTTTATAAATGTTTTTATTTTCAACAAACGAGGAATATCGAGTTTGACGAAGTGAATTACTTATCAATCAAAATGTAACTACTAAATCAACCAAAAAATTTTCTCTGAAGAAACCGCAAGGAACAAGGGGTGGTCGGATTGATTATGCAAATACCGTAGCGGATGGCCCAATGAGGAGTCAAATCAACCGTGAGGAATCCCTGAGGAGCCGAGGAGGAGTGCGGCACTCGCCGGGGGGTCTGAGAGACACAGTGCGCCGGGGAACGGTTAAGAAACTCTGAACACAATTCTTTTATCTAAACTAATTTATAAAGGGTTATTTTTTGTATGTTTACTGGTAATCTAATTTAATGATGTTAAACTCTTGCGTTTCATTATGAACACTAAGCTCGTCCAACCGTCAAGCTGTAAGTATTTTGTTCTTCCTAATGCATATCGCGTTTAAGAAATTTCAATATCTGTTGTGTAAGCCATGGAATTAAACTGTATTTCAAAATACAATGACAACAATAACGGGCCCGCACGCGAAAATGGGACACTTATAAATTAAAAACCAGAATCAAGAAAGAACCAGAAACACCCGGATTCGACTATTTAATTAATTAACAACAAATATTGACATCTACGTTATGTTCCTTACTTAACAGGTGGAGTCTGAACAGAAGGTTGGTCCCACTGCCCTTCGCTCCACTGTGTCCAAGATACAAGTGTCGGTTTTCGCACGAAGCGTTTTAGTGTTAATCAATTAGGGTGTTGTTTTTCAATCCTGTTTGTTTTTTCTGCGCGACTATAGGGGTGCTCCTGTTGGGAAAATGTTTGTACAGAACCAGATGTATGTTAACTTAAAATTAGACCGATGGAGTAGTAGAGAGATTGCCGGTTCACACTCCCCCTATCTTATACGGAAATCGCGTTTTTTACAGTCAGCGATCTGGGTGTTTTGATCGGAGTTCTTACACTATGTTATGTTTATCGAAAGGTTAGTACTAGAATATTGATAATTATTAAAGTACCTACTATCAATATTGTACTAAATTTTCATTAAACATAACATATATTTTAATCCCCGAATGAATAGGCAGAGTCTAAGAAGCATTAAGCTCCTTTAAAATTAGTTAAAATAAAGTTAAGTTAGATGGAAAATTGTGCCTTTTACGATATGCTATGCGAGGAACACAATTGGCGCATTATTTTTAAATTCCAGCCAGCCTAATATCGACTCTTAAGAACCAAGACCATCTATCTACAAAAAGTCGACTTCACAGGAGACGAAAAAAACGTTTTATTTCCTTAAATTTATTACGTCACGTAACTTAGGTGGTATTGGTATTTTTTCATAACTTCTTATTTAATGCGAATTTGAGGTTACTGATCAAAGGAAACGATGCGTAAATTAATCATAAAAATAACTGCATTAAAAAGTAAAAAGCGCCAAAAGTGTAGATAGATGGTCTTGGTTCTTAAGCGTCGATATGGAATCCTACTAATATTCTAAATGCGAAAGTTTGTTTGATGCATGGATGCTTGTTACTCTTACACGCAAAAACTAACTAACTAACTAACTAAACTTCACGCCACTTCCCTAACAGGGTAGGCAATACTACTGAATGGATATCAATGAAACTTTAGAATAGTGTTTCATACACCGAAATAACATATAGGCTATGTTTGATTGATGTACCACGGGAGCAAAGCCGCGGGCAGAAGCTAGTTAAACATAATAGTGCTATCAAATAAAAGTAATAAGTAGATAAATTTATAATCTACCCAGACATTGAAAAGCTCATTTTAAGCCCACTTAAAATAAAAGCTTCTGAATCCGCCCGAATCTTTTTTGTAAGCAATATTATCTGAAACACGCAATATTAAACCAGGTGAACAGTTTATTCCGAAACTATGCACATTTATGGTCATCGAACAAATTCTATATTTAACATCAAACACGAACTCCTCTAAATATCATCGCCGTAACCGTAGACAAAGCCATTAGCCAAGCACAGATAACAGTGAGAGCTCAATTCCCTTATCTCCAAGTAGCAAAATTATTTTTAAAAATTTCACGTCACGTCCACAGATAACTGGTGACGGTGACAAGAGCATTGCATTAAGTAAAAAAAAAGTAAAACAAATATGGCGGGCAAGATGGCGGGCCACAAAGGCACCGACGGTAGCGGCTTTCTTGCTTGGAATTCATAAATGATAAATTTAATATTATTTATGACGGGTGATGTATAAAGAGCTGTAATTTGTGTGGGTCGACGCCGGGTAGTGCCAGAGCTTACTGAATAAGCCCTTAGGGTTTTTATTGTCGAGTAAACTTGCCCGGAAATCGGGCGGTGATTTTTTGAGGTAGGTATATTTATGGCAGTATCAAATTTTGGAGCAGAAAAATTTTAAAACGTCAACTTCTGTCCATAAAGAGTGTAAAACAGTTCTTTTTTAGTTTCTTGTTAGTAACTAGATGCAGCAGGGCCGGATCTACCCCCCCGCCGGGGTCCTCGGTTTGTCGTACCGGGGGGGCTTAGTAGGCCCTGACATGGCAGGGCTGAAGCGAAGAAGGACCCCGAGGTGAGCCGCAACTGCACGACTTGCTACCGGGCAGTTGCGGCGGTCCGGCTGTAGACCCACTGCGGCCGGACCAGGGTTGCCGAGGAAGAGGAGGAGCTGAGTGTTGTCGTTGCTCGCCTCCCTATCCTCGGCAACCCGACAGGGGCGCGCTGGGTCGCGTCGTGGTGGGTCGCAGAGGGATTGAGCGTCTCGATGCTCTCCCTCTGCGACGACAGGGCTAGACCCTCAATCTGGGTCGCCGGGCGGAAGGCGGCCCCTTCGACGAGGCGCTCTCCGCGTGTCCCTCTGGCTTAGCAGAGGGCACAGCGCGAGAGTGGGCCCACGACGCCGGTCACGGGGATGATCGGCGTCTGAATCTTGGGCGGAGTGGTTGAGACATGCTGGGTGGCCTGGCATGTCTCGACGCGCGCGCGTGCTCGGTGCTGTGCATCCGACGACTGTTGTCGTGGGCTGTACAGCATCGACCACCGCCGCGCGAGGTGGGCCGCGTAGCGCGGCACGCGCATCACCGGAGGAGCTGTCGTATAGTCCCGACAGTGGGGATACAGGCTCCTCCGGGACTGCGCCGCTGGAGGCCACGTTGGGGTTTTAGTCGGTTCGAGTCCGACACACCGCCCTCTACTTCCCCGAGTAGAGGGTGACGGCTCGTGGGAGTTTCCCCAATTAAAAAAAAAAAAAAAAAAAAAAAAAAGGGCCGGATCTACCTTAAGGCTTTTTGGGCTTCAGCCCAGGGCCCCTTGGATTCAGGGGGCCCCCAGCTAAGTCAAGTAAAAAATAGACGATAATGTGAAAAACAATCGGTAATTTTTATCGAAAATCGCATAAAATAGCGTCGCGTGGCGAATAAAATTGACAATTATTTAACAAACGCAAGTAACGAAATTAATTCTTGAATAATGTCTCGTACTTCAAGTCAAGTTACCCGTTACCCGGTAACGAATGCATCGCTACAGCTCTTAGGAAAGCCAGTGAAAGTCCGAATACGATTCAGCAGTTCCTTAAATCACATCACAAGTTGAAATAAGGCGTGAAATTCAACTTTATCGCCTTCAAGGAAACATTAACCGCTATTTATTAAAACCGCCACCGGTCTCCGGTGTATAAAATTAAATATTTAATTATTCCCCCATAATTACCCATAAAAGGTGGTATTATCATCTCTAGATGGGCGTCGGTGCGGTAAAATATGGTAGTTAATTTAGCCCGGTGCCTCTCGAGTCGACAACTTGATTATTTATGTCAAACTTGTACAGGCTATCCCTTCGCTGGGTTTTTGAAATAACTGTTGGTCGGGTTCGGCGCTTGCGCACTGATTTCGTGATTTGGTTTCTAGGTTGAGGTCCCGTTTCTAGTCTAGTCGGGGTCTGTAGTTAGGGTTGTCTTAGAGAGTAGGTTTAAGTCTAGATTGTGATTTAGGTTTTAGCCACAGTCCGCTTTTTAGTTGTTGTCATTTTTGTGACTACAAACTTCTTTGTGGGTCGTTTTTATAAGTTAAGTCACGCTTATAGTTGGGGTCTATTTTTTTAGAGTATAAGTTGGTGACGTTTTTCTAGATTTAAGTCCGGTTTATATTCGGGGTCCTCCATGTACTCGGGGTCTATTTTGGTTATTTTCTTCATGGTTCACGTCATGGTTGATGAATTGGTTTTATATTGCGACCGTTAAGTCACCCACGGGGGTTTTTCTGTGATTTCCGTTTTCTTCTTGTCATTTGCTTTTTCATTGGATGTATGTCGAATAAAATAATTCTATTCTACTTTATTAGCGTGAGCATTCGCACGGTGAGCATAAACAATATGACACTATAGATGTAAATCTCTCTATGTATTGGAGAAAACCGCACCTTGCGTAGTTTAGGTAAATGGACAATCTGTCTGTATGTCTAAGCGAACAGACAAAAGCGGCGACTTTGTTTGATACTAACACGGACTAGTAAAAAAAGAAGGACTCCGCGCCAACTAGACATTGTAGCTCCTCAGGTGCTCCACCTTGACACGCAACTTACGTCACACATTGACTTAATAAGTGCTCCAAATGACAGATATCCGATATCTGGTATCCATAAGTATCTCACTCACACATGCATAAATGTGGCTTCACGCTATAGTATGAAAGCGTGCCTTCTTTTTTACTAGTCCGTGGATACTAAGTAAAGATTCTATTCTATTAACAAGTACATTGGCTATTAGGCAGAGTATTTGCCGTTAGAAGGCGTCGGGACAAACAGACGACACCGGTCACCGGACACCGGATTAGCGCGGGGCGTCGATAATCGATGCGAAGCGGCCGTCGGCCTTGCCGGTAACCTACTAGGTTCGCTTCACGTTTTTAAACCCCACAAAGAGGGATGTTATAAATTTCGCATCTGTCTGTCTGTGTGTTCGAGACCTATTGTTCTTAGAGTTGACTAAATGGCCTATTAGGTGACCCTGTCCTGTACGCTGAGTTGTGAGTTCGATCCCCAGGACATTGTGTGATGAATGCTTGGATTCGTTCTGTGTCTGGGTGTTAATATCTAATATTCAAGCATATATTTGTGATACCACTGTTGGATATGATATCCGTTACTCAACTGCTTAAGCTATTTGTCTCAGAGAAGAAGATGAAAGGTAAATAAGCGAGTGAGGTGTTTAAGGACAGTGACGCAGGCGCTTGAATCTCTCTACCTTCCCCATCCAGGGAAATGGAGTGAAGTTACATACATATACATTATCACGCCCGTAGCCCCAAAGGGGTAGGCAGAGTCAAAGGGGCAAATAGCCCCCTTAACCACAATCAGCCGAAAAATAAAGTTAGTTTAGAGAAATTAAGTAAATAGGTAATACTAATAATATAAGACTAAAGAGTTTGTTTGTTTGTTTGCTTAACGCGCTAATCTCAGGAACTGCTGGTCCGATTTGAAAAAAAAATCTGTGTTAGATAGCCCATTTATCGAGGAAGGCTAAGGCTATATATCAACCATAAACGCGGGTGAAACCGCGGACACAACAAGTAGATAATCTATACTTATAATAAATATGTAGAGAGGTCAATTCTGTACATGAAATATATTTTCAAAATAACTATCAGGGGGTGATTAGTGATCGATACTGATGCCAAAAATGCAATCAGTAAAATTTTTGTCTGTCTGTCTGTCTGTATGTTCCTTATAGAAACAAAAACTACTCGATGGATTTTAACCAAACTTGGTACAATTATTCTTCATACTCCTGGGCAGGTTATAGTATACTTTTCATCACGCTACAATCAATAGGAGCAGAGTAGTGAAGGGAAATGTTGGGAAAACGGGAGTAGTTACTCCATTTTTTAAGCTTCCGTCGCGTGTGCAGCCTTAATGGTTAAAGTTACATAGAAATCATGTATGACGGAAATAGTCTTTATAATATTAACCATAAACGCGGGTGAGACCGCTGGCACAGCTAGTATAAAATATATTTTGCTGCCCTTCAGGGTACCGTCTCTAGCGCCCGCCATCTTAGCCACTACTGACAAGACCAAACCAAATTACTCGATACTATCGTCCTAATACCGATTATGTAAGCACCAAAAGGTGTCCTAATCGATAATGATCGAGGTCATTGTTCTAGAAGCCCTTCAAGCTCGGTTCACGCTACTTGTAAACAAACATTTTTTGTTGAAACTCTGGTTGTGTCAAAGGATAATGACGTCATGGAAGTTGAAACAATGGAGTTTTATCGCCCGATACAAATGTTTGTGATGCGACATGGTCAGTTGTTTCGAACCATCTTAACGTAGTTTATAACAATCGCTGCTTCTGTCTGGTCGCCTAGATCTTTTGAAATTTTGTATGTATATATAGTTTAAAATGCAATGTAAACTATATTTAGAATGTACCACCTCTTACTATACTGTGGTGACGTGCAATAAATAATTTGAATTTGAATTGAATTGAAGTACGCGAGGGATTTTGATGCGGTTTTCACCAAATAGATACTTAGTTATTCAAGACGAAGGTTTATCTTATACGTAGGTATTTACTTTATATTGTTTTGTGCTTTTGCTCCTTAGAATACCAATTTAAAAAATGTTTGAAGAATTGACCTTCAAATAAAAATCGCATAAAACTTTTGAAATACGTAAAGTGCTCACATCAAACAGCCAACAGCCTTCGAGATCCGGCTTCCTGATTCGAATAAATAGATTAAGAAATGCGAGAGAAGAAAAAATCAATTAATTATACCGTCGACAGATTAAAAAAGCCAACTGGCCGTATAAAATTCTAAGGGATGCCAATAAAAAAGCGAAACACAATGAAAAAAATAAATTTCGAAAAAAGAACTCCCAGCTGCCATGTTACGCGGCGCGTGCGAGCGAGAGCGCGTCAACTGCGCTTGGTGTAAGTGCGAGAGGGAGGGGGATAGGGATTAAAAATGGAAGTTGGCGGAGGATTAATTTTATTCCCGTATTAAATGCGTATTGGACTTTAAATCTAATAGGTTGCGAGTCGTTAATTTTGTTTGTAGGTTTATAGTGGTTTTATCTGAAGCGTTGGATGCAGTTATTTATGTCAAAGGCCAGGAATGAATCACACTTTGTAGGTGGACTATGGACATAGAGTAACATCATACTTTATACACGTATATATACAGTATAATGCAAATGAGGGGAAGAAACCTTTTCGCACGCTTTTCAGCATCGCTGTAATAAGTTACAATTTTATTTTGTTGTCAGTCAATAGGCAAGATGACAAAACAAAACTGTTTAGTCCGTCAATTAGATTGTAAAAAAAATATTAAACACATTGTTTTAGTTTTTTGTCAAACAAACATTGACGAAGATACAATGCATTTAAGTTGCGCGTGACGTCACACTTTCGTACAATTTTTACTGAACAGTGACGTCGCAAGCCCCCACTCCAAAACTTTGATGCTCTTTATCTTTGTGTTTTTTTGTTAATTTGATAAAGCGAAAAATATGTGTCTAGTATTTTTGTATAATATAACTGACGGACCAAATAGAATTATAAGTAGTTTTTTAATACAATCATCATCCCTATTCAAATATTAAAGTCAAATAAAAATAACAAATTATGTAATGACTTAGAAATATTTTAAACATACATTATCTCCGTATTTCGGCACTTTAGATATTTGGCCCTGTTAAACATTTATATTATAATGGAGCAAAGAAGTTTTTTCGTTCGAATCTTAGACGCTATGAGGCTAGTTTTAAACGTTATTTCAGGACTAAATGCTCCAATTCCCGCTAAATGCTATAGATTAGTTAAACATTTATCCGGACAAAGTTACAGGGGTGATGTGAGAAGCTACATAAATGTGCAACAAAGATGTCACTAGCCTATTGCGCTTGCAACAGAAGAGTCCTTGTCAATCGGCCGTTGTGGACCCAAAAGGGATAAAGTTACTTCCTAAAGAATAAAAAAAATAAAGAGTGAACATCCTCCTTATTACCCTACATCTTGATGTTATGTATAAGTTAATAAATAAATAAATATCCACCTATCATTAGACGTCGCCTGATAAATTTAACAAGTAAGTAAAGTATAGGTGATGCAGTATTTTTATTTGCAGATTGTGGATTAAAATAAAAACTCTAACTAAGAAGTTAAATAAAAAAATAAAAAGCTCAATAAAACTTTTTACTTGGCAATAGCAAATATATTTATTTAAAAGCCGTAAACGCGCGAGTGAAATAGTAGAAAAAAAATATATTTTTATGTGGTCAAGATGATAGAAAATTTCATGCGAAATAAGTTATATCAATTGATTTTATTGAGTTATTTTATAAAAACTTCAATGAACTAATTTTTTATAAGCTGTTGTCTGCTTTTTTTCACGCAAAATTCGTCCTGTCTGTTAACTTATCCCAAATTCAATTTTTAGCCGTTAATTCAAATAGGTATACATATGTTTTAAGGTAGAAACTTTTTTAATCATAATTTTAGTAGGATTGCAAATTTTGTCCAGTGGTTTCCAACATTTTTGAATCTGAGGACATTGATTTAACTATTATTATTGGCAATATGGTTGAAAATAAACTATACCAATTGATTTCAAATAACCATAAGTAATCTATAAAATAGAATTTTTATGTACCAGTGATATAGACTATATGTGTACTTCCACCGGACATAGACCTATGTGTATAGTTTGTTTGTGAATTTTATAGACGCTAAAGGAAATCGTGACCCTAAAAGCTAGCCAGTTTATTCAAAGGAAAACCCCACATGCGAAACGAAACAATGTCTGTTTGTCACGTTTATTTCCTCACAAAAGTCATCCTCGCTATTTTTACCTCACAACGGCCGGTCGCGTCATTTTTTTACGCATACATAAACGTAAAAAACTAAATAATCCGCAAAAGGGTTGTTCGCGTAAGGAGCTGCGATATTTTTTACGGGTCCTTCAGGTAGGGCCCAAAATACATCTATTTGACGGTTATTGTTTATTTGAAAACGGTAGGGAGAGAATAATGTATGAATCACATCCGTTTTGATGAAAGAAAATGTGCGACTGTGTACCTACTTGGTACGATACATAACTGTCAATAATCATCTTCCTAGCGTTATGTTCCGTGCTTAGACGGGGTCCGCTTAGACCATGATCCAGGATTTAGCGAATCTGGTAGTTACATTGAAGCGACTGCCGATCTGACCAATCACCAAGTGATATAACTCCAATAACAAGTCAGTGGTAGTAGCAGAAGTTAAAAGCATACGTCACTAGGGATTGTCAGTAGCATTTTTTAGCTGGCCCATGGTTCTTAGTAAAAGTATCAAAAAAGGACTGAATTTCTGGCATTGAATAGATGTTTTTAAAATTAAGATGTTCTAATTTGTCTGGGTGGGTACTTGTGGCACCTTCTTTGATTTTTTTATCTTTATATATACAAAGTCGCCTCTTCAGTCTGTTCGCTTAGATCTTTTAAACTACACAAGGGATGTTGATGTGGTTTTCACCGATTGATAGAGTGATTCAAGAGGAAGGTTTATATGTATAATTTCATATTGTTTTTTGCTTACCGCGGGAAGCGAGAGCGGGTCGCTAATTATTTATAAAATACAAAAAATAACTATCAATAACATTCATCCACACATTTCCCTGTTGTGCACAGTCGGAAAATATCCGCCATTACACCACACCTGTCAAGTTTTCCCGCGAAATTCTACCGCAGTTTAGAAATCGAAAGCCCATTCTTGTTCATGCACGCGGAAACTGTGGTCCCACTAGTGTTGGTTTCCGAACGCACTCCATTTTTAGAGCGAGGGGTACTAATCCGGCCTCTTCGGAGAAAAACTCCCCTTTGATTTCAGAACGCGGGTTCTATTTTTGAAAAATGCAACATGGGAGTTTCTTTGTAAGGGTACCTATTGGAGTAACCAAGCAGAAAAAGCTATTTACTATTAACGGTTTTTTACAATAGTTGATTTCGTAATAGAATATGCATCGAACTGATATAAGTATCTAGCCAATATAATCATATTTAATTATTGTTATGTAATGTGCCATTATACCTTTGCTATGTAAGTCGTCTGATGAAATGTAACACAGTTTATTCAATGCATATTTTATTAAAGAATCAGATAATTGAGTCGGACTCAGTTAGAGTTTTTTTTGCGTATACTTTTTATTGCTTACAGCAGGGCAAAAACTTATTTTTGTCTTTTAACATGATCATTATATGCACGAAAAATACTTCTATAATTTTTCGAAAATATTTACCATGTAAATTACGTGAAAATAACCATCATCCTTTCTGGTATAGTTTTTTAAAAATAAACAGCCTAGGGAAGAGACTAGACGTGAAGTTTAGTTAGTTAAACAACCTCCTCTGTAGTGGTAGTTCTCTGAGGAAGCAAGTGAAGGAGTAACTGAAGGAAAGTGGATGAGTGTAGCCTTGGTAATTTTCAGTTTAAGCAATTTTTTTGAAATTTAGTTATATAGAACTCCCAAAAAATAACCTCTCGCGTCTAAAAAACAAACCACACACGAAACAAAGGGTGCCATCAAACTCGAACTCAGCATTAATTAGAGCGACTAACAAGCAACGACTTCCGATTCCCGGGTAGCATGGCAACTGGGGAGGTGGGGAGGTGGGGAAATGGGGAAACGGGGAAACTGGGAGCTAAGCCGCTTACCGGGGTGGGCGGGCTGTTTTGATTATTTCGAAGGATGTCTTCTTGCTACGTAAATTATGCAGTGCCTCAGTTGTTTTGGTTGCGCCAGTTGTCGGCGGTTGTAAATTGCGTTTCGTTTCTTTGCGATGTCTGTTAGACGGCGGATGAATAATTAATGCGTTCACTAAGTGTTTTGAAATCTAAGATATACAGCTCTTAAGAGTGTGACGTCTTGCGATTTAGGTTTTTGTAGGTTGTCGATTTGACGATCTTTGCTTTCTATGATCATATACAAACTGATGAGGTCTCGTTATATCTATGGCGCAGTAAAAGGCAGAATCATGGTGATAGATAAACTCTAATCTTTACCTCGAGGTCAATGACTAGATGCTCCAAAATAAGCATAAAAGATAAGAATATGCTGATGCTGTAGATACTAGATGACAAGAGAAAAACGTAAATTTGCTTAAAAATATCCTAGTACAAATGACACGTTCATCAGACGAACATTTGCCCTCTCGGGATTCGAATCCACAGTTCAAAGATTCGGTGTCAGGGTCTGCAACCGAATAAAATAACCAGTCGATTGTAGGTATCACAAATTTGGACCAGTTTCAAACTCATTACAATCTATGGTTCATTTAATACAACCATAACAATAAATATCAGTATTCTCAAAATTTCACAGGTTCATTTCATACGAAAACAATATTATCAGTATTCTCAAAATTTCACTGTCTCCCGATAAAAAATAATCGAAGTGATGCAATATGAACCGATACTCTTATTTTAATTTTAAAAATGTCTTCAAATGAGTCACAATCAGCTCGGTCCAACGATCCAACATTTCGTTAACGGAGCGATATAATGAATCGTTTCAGTTATATCTGTAATTAATTTCCGAGGAAAGGTTAAGTTTGCTTCCAGGGCGCCAGGGCCGGGTTTAGCACTACTGGGGCCCTGGGCGAGATTTACACTATTTAAACATACACGATATCACGTCTGTTATCTACAAAGAGGTCAATGTTCAAGAAGCTAGAAGCTCTATTAACTGTTTTTAAAAAATGAAAAGAAGTTGGTTACATATATACATAACATCACGCCCATAATCAAGCCCATAACAGCAGGCCCCTTAAACCACATTCAGCCAAAAATAAAACTGGGCTGGGTTAGATGAAACATTGTGAAAAAGTAGTGACAAGTAGGAAGCTTGTCGCCTACACAATCACATACCCAAAACCCGATATACCATTAGTCGCCTTTTACGACATGCTAGGCAAGAACACAGTTGGCAAATTCTTTTTAAACCCCAGAACAACGTGGGACAAAATAAGTTGGTTAATATGGAAAATTGTGATAAATAGTAACTAGTGGCTAGCTTGTCGCTTACATACACAATTATAAACCCAGTACGGCATTTGCCTTTAAGGTAAGGAACACAGTTGTCATATTATTTTAAAATCTGACCAACATGGGACAAGACAATCTACTTTAATAGAAAAAAAATGTGTAAACAAATATTTGCAGTCTTTCGGGGCCCTTTGAGGACCTTTTTGGGGGTCCCTGGGCATAGGCCCCGCATGACCTCAAAGCCGGCACCGTTAATAACTCTGTCAACAACAGTATACTCGATATATGTATATTGTGCCAGTTTCACCACGCTTTTGAAATCGCCTCGACTGATATGGTTGACTTTTGGACTTTTGCAGTTCCGTATAATATATTTTTTGATTTCAGTGTTACGTCCCATTGGGACGAAACTGTTGTGGGACGAAACACTGACCGACCCCCGTATTGTATCAACAAGACACTTTTCAAAGGACGAACAGACAGCAATCGTTCGTCAATCTGTCTGTCTGTTTGTCTCACGTATGAATCGTATTAAATAGATAGGTGAAATATTTGAAGCTGCCCCTTCGACTCTGCCTACCCCTTCGGGGATCGTGGGCGTGATGTTATGTATGTATGTATGAAATATTTATTTAATACCAGCTCATATTCAGGGTGTTATAATTTGTATGTATATATATATTTACTTTGTTTATTTGCGCAAGACTGCCGAACTGTATCTACTGTTTTGTTTGTATGTTATATTCTGTAATTGTTTTCATGCGATAAAGCATCTATTATATTACCTATCTATCCTATTTATCTAAATATTAGTTAGGTATTCTACATATATGTTTCTTTTACCAAAATAGGACGTTCTCGCTCAATTTTGTCCGTTCTAAGTACCTCCTATAGTTTCATAGTTGGCGGCCATCTTGGAAAACAATCTTTGGTCCTGGAATATTAATAGCGCCCCTAAGCCCGGCAGACCCTATGCCCGGCGAGTCAACAGATTACGAATTTAAGACTCCTATCTGTGTGTTGTGTAAGCGATCTTAACTCGGAATGTGTTCAAATATCGTTGAAGATGGAATATATAATAGCAATGCAGAAGACATATGACTTTGTAGAGAAACTTTTAAGCTGTTCGGCTCACGAATTAGGAAATACCTATAATTTCGTCAAAGTCATGACATAATATAGATGCTGGAGACGTAATCGAGCAATTTAATGGAGCAATTGAAAAATGGCTATTATTAGACGTCTAAATATATCCGAAATATCCGACGACATCACATACATTGACCTGACTTCGAGCTAAGTAGCTAAAACACTTGTGTTACGGATATCAGAATCAACAGTGGTATTACAAATATATACTTAAATATTAGATATTAACACCCACACAGAACAAACACAAGTATTCATCACACGAACGTGTTTGTCCTGGGCGGGGATCGATCCCACAACTCTTAGCGCATAGGGCAGGGTCACTACCGAATGCGCCATCGAGCCAGTCAAATATTTCTCTATTAGCTAAAAAAGATTAGTACCTAGCGTGTTTTGAACCTACAACAATTAGTTTGAGAGTCACGGCCACGAACCACTCGACCAAGTAGGAATCGTTAGTATATTAAATTATGAATTTAGTGCATTGTTTGCGAGTCTATTTTTCATAATTTTCCTAATTTTTTTTCTTAAAAAGTGTATTTTTGTAAGGACAAAATATTAGGACGAAATTGCCAGTTACAGGGTAAAATATATTATCCTCAGTAATTGCGGGTAATTACTGAAATAACTTATCTACTTCATTCACACTTAGCATAAGATCGAAATGCGATTATGTTAATAGATTGTAATTTAAGTTACTTATTTCGTAGTTAATCGGACGTCGAGCAGTAATTTGTTTACGAGTGTTATTTGGAGATTAAGAGAATCGTGTCTATAGGTCGATTCTATTCCTAAGCAAAGGTCCGCAGCAGTCCGCAAGAGTTAAGTCCGCGATTATATGAAAGCCACAGTAGTCCCTAAGAGTTAAGTCCGCGAAATATATGGAAGCTAGAACAAACTTTTAGTTTGTGAAAATAATTGGTCCGCGAAGAGTTATAATGTGGTCTACGAAAGGCCCTAAATTTGATCTGCGTAAGACCTGAAGACCCGAGAAATATATTCTTAACGAAAATAAATACTGTAATTATGTACAACAACAAAACAAAACACTTATGTAGCTGAGTCAATGCAAATATTTTTGCTAAGGTACTTATGTTTATCTGAATAATTAAAGTTATAGCATAACTTAACAGTAATCTTACTTTAAAAACACTTAAGTTTTAGATTTAAAATAAATCTCAAAAGTATTTTAACATTAAGTAAAACTTAACTGTTACAGTTAAAGTTACACCTATCAGTAATATTACCTCAAAGAAAACTTTATTGTAAAAGTTAAACAGTAATCTTACCATAAGGAAAACTTAGCTGTTACAGTTAAAGTTAAACTCAACGTTGATTTAACCTTAAGTAAAACTTAACTGTTAAAGTTAAACTTAACCGTAATCTAACCTTAAGTAAAAAACTAATGTTAAGTTAATGTTAATCTTATCAATAATCTTACCTTGTGGGAACCCGACGGCTTCGAGGCCGTGGTGCGTGAGGCCGAAGGGGCCGAGCCCGCCGAGCGGGCCCGGACCCATGCCCATGTGGTGTGCGCCGGAGTGGTGCGCGTACGGGTTCTGCGCGAGCGGCGACGGCTGCTTCAGGTAGTGGAAGTAGTGGTGCAGGGGCGTCGACGAGTGGTGGGCCTGCGGGCGAGGGAACTACAGTCGAGTTATTTTTTTTTACAATTAAATTGTATTCAGTCGAGGTATTTTTAGCAATATAAGTTCAATTAATGTTACATACATACATACATACATAACATCACGCCCATAATCCCCGAAGGGGTAGGCAGAGTCAAAGGGGCAGCATGACCCTTTAATCACATTCAGCCAAAAATAAAGTCGGGCTGGGTTAGATGGAAAATTCTGAAAAAGCAGTGACAAGCGGCTAACCTGTCGCCTACACAATCACACACCCTAAATCCGATATACCATTAGTCGCCTTTTACGACATGCTAGGTAAGAACCACAGTTGGCATATTTAAGTTCCAAACCAACATGGGACAGTGGGCTGAGTTGGATGGAAAGCTGTGAAAAAGGAATGACAAGTGGCTAGCTCGTCGCCTACTCAGTCACATACCCAAAAGCCCGTAAATCATTAGTCGCCTTTTACGACATGCTAGGCAAGAACCACAGTTGGCACATTCTTTTTTTTTGTCCCAGATCAACATGGGCAAAGTCCCAAACCAACATGAGACAAAATAATTATAATTAATTATTTTATTTTATTTACATACATAACATACATACATAACATCACGCCCACGATCCCCGAAGGGGTAGGCAGAGTCGAAGGGGCAGCAAGCCCCTTCAACCACATTCAGCCAAAAAGAAAGACGGGCTGGGTAAGATGGACAATTGTGAAAAAGCAGTGACAAGCGGCTAACCTGTCGCCTACACAATCACACACCCAAAATCCGATATACCATTAGTCGCCTTTTACGACATGCTAGGTAAGAACCACAGTTGGCATATTTAAGTTCCAAACCAACATCGGACAGTGGGCTGAGTTGGATGGAAAGCTGAGAAAAAGGAATGACAAGTGGCTAGCTCGTCGCCTACTCAGTCACATACCCAAAAGCCCGTAAACTATTAGTCGCCTCTTACGACATGCTAGGCAAGAACCACAGTTAGCACATTCTTTTTTTTTGTCCCAGATCAACATGGGCAAAGTCCTAAACCAACATGAGACAAAATAATTATAATTTATTATTTTATTTTATTTACAAATTAAATAGAGTCGTTTATTATGCAAAGTAACTTCACTCGAGATATTTTTTATATCTTAAAAGTGCCGAAGTTCGTCTAATAGAACTGTGAGCTAGGACTATTTTACATAGTTTAGCGTAATGCAAGTAGAGATTGTTAGCAATCCAAATTGGGATGTAATTTTTTTTTTACTAAAAAATGAGTCGCCTTAAGTGTAGGATGTTTCATTATCTTATTAATCCAAAGCAATTTTGTTGCGTAAGCGCATGTTTGTAGTGCCTTTAAAGTATTATTTGGCCTAAGACCATGCGCTCAAGTACAGTATAGATTTGTAATTCAATCAATTAGAAAGAATGACATTAACTGACTAACCCTTATATTAATATGTTATGGCCTTTGTGGAAGACATTGAAGTAATCGTCTAATTAAGACTTATTAATCGCTTCCATCAGTTATTTAAACCTAATTTGTTACAAAAGTTAAAGTTACCTGTGGGGCGGCCGGGCCAGTGGCGGTGGGCCCGGTGGCCGAGGCTGCATTGGTGAGCAGCGCCATGGCTGGAGACAGTCACCGCGCGAGCCGCCTGCGCGCGAGACTCGGCATGGCGGCGTGTTAGTGCGCGCCGGGGCTGGGTCTGTGCATGGCTGGGCCTGGCCTGGAACAACAGGGAATTGGTTATGATATAAACGTAACATTGCGCCTGTTACCCCGAAAGGGGTAGGCAGAGTCAAAGGGCAGCTAGCCCTTTAACTACTTCCAGTCAAATTAAACTGGGCTGGGTTAGATGGTAAATTGTGAAAAGTAGTGACAAGTGGTGGTCGTCACTTGCTCAATTTTTATTTTAGCTGTGTATAGTTCAAGGAGCTTGTAGCTCTTTGTTAAAAAAAAAAGATAAATTTGGATATACAATATTGATTAAGACGTTATTTTACGTTTTATTTAAATGCATGAAATTCACAATTTAAAATATGTATAGCGATAGTCCTTATCGGGTGAACAATGCATTCGTAAGTCTTGAAATAATTGCATTATCCTCATTTGACCGATGGCAAATTTTGATAAAAAAGATAGATAATATACAAATGTGCGATATTTTGTTACTCGGTGATATTTTAAACATATATCAAGTTGTGAAAAACAATCAAGTTTTGAAAAATTACAAATGCCTACCTAATATGACACCGCAGTTTTTGGATTTTAGAAGAAATTATCAATATCAATAATTATGTCACTAACTAACGTTTTTCCGCGGTTCCGACTCCGTGGAAATAGGTCTGTTAGAGAGATATAAAGAGCGACTCCACGGACCGTTCTGTGGGCTTTATCAATTCTTCCAAGTAACAAAGTGACCTTTGTAAAGGACCGGCTGTTGTGGAGGACATTATGGGAGGTCTATGTTCAAAAGTGGACAGTAGATTATGATAATACAACAGTGCATAGTATACGATAGTAGATGTTGATAATGTAAGTAAAATAGTGAAGGACAGACTACTTTTTAGTTAAAACATGGCTTCTATTTAACTTACGGCTTTCTAAATTTTATCATAAATGGTTATGTAGTGTGAAAGTTTAATAGACTCAGAGAACCTTCGTATTTTTGTAACAATAACTATATCATACTTATACATAACATTAACATGTTATGAATCCTCTTTTATAAAGTACAGGAATGAGGTAAGTAAAAAGTTTTGAATACACTGTTAAAGAGAGCATCGATTAAATAGTACTTTATAAGTTAAGTGCAATCGCTCACAAAAACGCACTGTCAAGCACGACATCGCAATTATCCACGGCTCGTAGTATAATATTCGAATAAACTCTCCATACAATTGAACGCACGTCAGCTCCAATTACAAGCAATGCCGATCGCGTTTTTTGCAACAATCATAAACTATTTTAAAATTACCCGTATGCTGGCAATTTTACGCGCCATTGCAACATTGGCTGCCAAAAAAAAACAAAAGTCAAACGCGCAGAACGCCTTCCAAATTTGAAGTTTGAATGGACGTTCCATTCGTTACAATTCGGATTGCAAAATTCGATGCCCCTTTTTTTTGGTTGTAGAGGTACGTGTTTACAGACATTTTGTCACGTTTGTTTTTTTTGGCGGGTGTTACCTGAGATTTCTTTGCCAATTCGAGGGGCTATGATCTCCGAACGTTGTGAAAAAAAATGACGAGTAATATCGTAGTGATGACGTTTGTGGATGTTTAAAGGAATGTACATGATAGTCAGCTATGCACAATAACTTTAAGAATAAAACCTTTTTTATTCCTCAAGCCCAAACTTTAAAAAAGATTATGCAAATAAATGTTTTATCTATAAGATCAAAAATGAACTGCAATTTTTTTTGCTAAATCTCCGAAATTGAATTCAAGTTATCATAATATTGCGTTAAATCTAAGTACGCTATGAAAAAATTTGTAAATAACCAGACAAGAATTTAGATTAAAACCGTAAAGTAACTAAAAACTCAAAGTTACAGAATATAAGACTAACTGCGTACTCTTTAGACTCTGATAGTGAATTTAAATTTTAGATTTACAAGAAATAATTTAACAGATACTTATCATATGATTTGTTTTCGTTACTTGATTTCATGAAGCATAAAGTTTAAATTAAGTTTTTTATGAGTAAAATATGTAGGTATTTCTTAGTTAAGTATAATACAACATTTCTGGAATTAATATTTATAATTTTGCAATATAAAGACGTAGATGCTACAAGCTAATCTTTAGGTACTTTACTCATATTTTATACGCAAAAGAAATGCTGTGTCTGTTACGTTATCACGCCAAGAAGTTTTATTAAAAGTTTCAACCTTAAAAAAGACGTAAATAGATTTATTAATTATCATGTGAAAATTAAATTGTCAATACATCAGCTTCTTTTCCTTTTATGGTGCAATTTACTCATATCAGGTATGCATGCCTTTGGGTGATAGTATAGTCTTAAGCTTATATATAAAAATATGTACTTTCTTTAACTGTTACCTATAATGTGTCCATAGACAAATAAAATAAAAATACAAATGAAAATTTCAACCAGGTTCGGAAATCCTATACCTACATTTAAACAACTATGGATGTATGACCATAATCCACTATGTCGAGTTCGCGTATCTAAAGGTCCCATCAAGACTGTGCAGCTTTAGTTTAATAACCAAATTCATGAAATCCAGGATCATAGACCATGCGGTCCTGTTTTACAATGGAAACTGTAGAAATATGATGCACTGATAAACAAACGATTCAAGGTGTAGATATACAAATCGGTTGATAACGATACGACTCATTTCAAAATATCTACTTATTTTCTTGTCAAACTATACTTCATTTTGTACTTGTGCTTCACACACCTGACAACTTATTCAACCGAAGACAAGTTTTTTTTCAAAAAAAAAAAATTGTCACCCTTCGCTAATAGCCGTCTCGTTCCCAGAAACCGCATTTTGGTACTTCCCTCGATGCACCTTGATTCTGTCAACAAGAGATTATCCAAAACCCGAGATATTACCTTCAGATATCCTTAGATATCCACAACACAACCAATTCATTGAAATAACAATCTTATTTCAACGGAATAAAACACATTATCGCTTGGATGATTGGAGAAGGATTTTCGGTAGAGCGACTTTTCTGCGATTTTTGGCGGCAAAAATTTTGAAAAGGCGTTCAATTGTGTAACCGTACGTCTAGTTCTTTTCCCTTTTTCTTCGTAGCGGCGGTTTTGAAGTATTTTCGAGTCAGTACTCCATTTACCTGTAGAAATGCGTATTTAATTTGATGCAGCCATTTTTTATCGTCAAAGAGACTAGGTAGGTACGTCTAACTATTTTATTAGCTAGTTCCTGCATTTGTAAAGTTTCTTACATTTTCGTGGAAATCTTCTTAAACTGCACTAACTTCACTTCATTTTCCTAGCTGAGTTAGACAGAGGGAACCGAGCATCGATGACACGGTCCTACACACCTCACTCGCTTCTTTGACGATCATAACTTCTTGAATATCACATAGGCACATGTAGAAATATTAAGTAAGAAACTCGGAGTAAACAAGTGCTTATTGCACGATTATTTATCTCACGACTATCCGAAATAATATAGGCTGCGGAATTTAAATCAAAACGCAAGACATTATAGCAAGTGGTCCTTTAAAAGACATTTGCAAGGTTGGCTAACCTTAAGTGATACCTTTAGTGTCACAAATGTCCATAGGCTATACTTATTAATCACCTTCAGAAGCTTAAAAAAAGGAACGGGAGATAATTATAATGATATAAAATCAAATCATATCAATTCGTGTTAAAAATATCAGTGAAATTATACCTAATATCCCGGACATAATTTTGTTTGCGGATGAGTAATCACTAGGATAGACCTACTTTAATATAAACAAACCTCGTAGGTTTAGTTGTATCGACAAAATAAGTACAATAATGATAAAGGCTGCTTGGTTTAGCTAATGTAATTGGATTTAACAAGAGATTTTGTCATAACTTTATGTTATACTCGACCTAACTCTGCATTTTGCATTTCAAATCACAATATTCAGAACCCATATTAAAAGTCGTGTCCGTATACATTTTCTTTTCATACAGCCAACGCAAAAAAAAAAGGAAATCCACATTTTACGACCCGAAAAGCGATGAAAAGGCTCTATCCCACAGCCACTGCAGCGTTCCAAATTCAAACATCTCCGACGCACGTCCCGCCAATTTGTCACTGACAGCCACCGCTGCCAACTGCGCAAACACAACGAATAATTATACCAGAGGGCGCGAATGTTTGCGCGCGAACAATATGGCGTGTTTGCGGACCGATATTATTTATGGCGTTCATTGCCGGGCAAATAGTTTTAGGGAGTTATTGACACTATCTTTTAAGGGTGTTAAATGGGAGTTTTTTTTTGGACTGCTTTTGCGGTGATTTTTTAAATCGCGTTAAAACACAATTTTTTTCATCATGTTGGTCTGGCATTTAAAAATAATGTGCCAACTGTGTTCCTTGCCTAACATGTCGTAAAATGTTGGCTAAATGTAGTATATGGAACTTGTTGTTCCTTGCCTCTTTAGACTCTGTCTACCCCTTCGAGGATTACGGGCGTGATGATATGTAGATAAAATACTGTTTCTTTCCAATAATCATAGGTGATCAGTACTGATATACTACAAACAGAACGTTAAACACAAGATGTCAAAGAACAAAATATCGGACACTTTGTTCAATTCAATGGATGGATTTGTTTCATATCCTCGCCGTATGTGAAGCTAAGTTCAGACTTGGATGATCAGATTATATTCTAAGACGCCCGTTTCTTGGCTTTAAGTTAATGAATTCAAGAATATAGCGTATGTCTGGAAAATATACACTGAAAGTCTGAATAAATTTCGAAGTAGGTAGTTATGGGCTAGCTTTCATTCTAACTACATAAGTAGGTCCCAGACTCATTGAAAAGGGAATAAAAAGCACCTTCAAGATATGGGTGACCAAACTAGTAAGCACTTTGTCTTTATGTACTAGTCCACGTTATAAATTTAAGTTTATGGTTGATATTATATAGATAGCCTATAGCCTTCCTCGATAAATGGGCTATCTAACACTGAAATATTACTTCAAATAGGACCAGTGGTTCCTGAGATTACCGCATTCAAGCTAACAAACAAACAAACTCTTCAGTTTTATAATATTAGTAAGTATAGATACATATAATCACGCCTGCAATTCCCGAAGATGTAAGCTGGAGCAATGTGCTGAAACTATATTTAAGTAGTCAAAAAAAGTTAGATGGACAAATAAATGAGAGAGATTATGGGCGTGATGTTATGTTATGTTATGTAAGCTTTTGTAATGGCATTTATTTTGAATGTGCGCCCCTTAGACACCGTTAAAATATGTATAAACTAAATCAAAACTATATAAGTCACCTAACTGACTAAAATTCGAAGCCAACATTTTAGGAGAACAATCCCAAAAATTTGCAACAGTCTCCCATCACCCATATTTGCAAACACCTCACTTCACAAAGACCCATTGAAACCAACACAAAAAGTGCCGACAGGCTGTGGTGACGACAAATGGCACGAAATTTGGGAAAAAACACAACAGGGCCATAGAAATAGTTAATAGAGTGACGCAGACCGAGGAATCGCGCACAATGAGGGCCAGGGAACAATTATCACGCCCGATGTTGGGGTCTTTGTGAGCAAGGGTTAGGGCAGAAAAAATCGGCAGTGCGGTCCGTTGTCTGCGGAATGGTAGATATTTTAGATTTTCAGTTGGCAGTTCTGGTTATGTCATAACCGGGCTCGCTAAATCTAGGCTAATTAATAATTGAAGATGAACACAGTTTTAGAGGACCTTGATTAGGAACGGGACATAACACTGGGCAGATAATAATCATTTGGTACCTAGTTATTATAGGTACCAGTTGAATAATACTGTTTGTTTAATAGAATAGTCAGTTCTATGTCTCATTCCATATCGATAAGAGTCTTTGTCTACTTTCATTTTTTTTAGATAACACGACTTTACCACATTTGTACCTTTTTTCACCATTGTCAACTCATTATATGCACGTCATTAAAGCCGCTATCATTTTATGTAAAGACCATAATGAGTTTAATATTTTATAAAGTAAAAAGCCTTCCTTTATTCGAAAGATATTGCCTACAAAAGCAATCTTCTATCATATGCAACTTTAAATAAGTAACTGGTCAAAGTTTTAAGAATTTAAAGGGGGCAGACTACATTTTTATAATTTGCGAAGACTCAATGAGGTTGAGTAGGAATTCTCAGAATTGTCACGTTTAGCTATCTCAAATTTAAACCTTCAACTTTAGAAGTATTCCCTAAATACTATCTTCAGGGAATACTTCAAAAGTTGAAGGTACGCTTACGCTTTATGATACATATTAAATTCTAAATCATCCCTATTATATTGTAAATTAATAAAATTATATAATTCTAAGAATATACCAAGACATTTCAATTGTTTTTAAAATACTAGATTATGTAAGCAAGTTAAGAAAAAATACGCAAATTTCACAGACAAATTCACGATGTATTGTGACAAATACATGTAATTTGGGATGTGGGAGCAACACCTGAGCATGCACAGAGAATGTTTCAAAGCCCAACGTCTCTTTTACAAAAGAAACATATTAGAAGCACCGTCAAATATTTATTTTGTAACAGAAAAAATATAATTTGTTATTGGACACGCACGCTTAGGCCGAAGGGGCAACATCCGCCATTGTGCCCAGTGACAGTTCTCCAAATACAGTTGGCAGTATCGGAGTTGTTTTTTTCGAACGTTCAAAATTGGAACGTCTCTATTTCGAATTTCAAATGGAGGCGGCATTGTTGCATGTCTTTGCCATAGTTTCGAAGGTACACAGAAAACTCAATGACTCATGCACGTGTTTAAAATTTCCCAAAATATTTTTCTTTATTTAGAGTTTTGGAAAATGTAATAGGGTAGTAGACACTACCAATAGTGTTAACGTACTTTTTATCAAAATGCAATGCTTAGCAATATTTCTTGTGTAGAAGAGGAGAATAAGGAAGTGGGGCAAAACTATTTAACATTACATAATCAACTGACTAATTATTAAATGTTTTCATAGCATATAAAAAACAAAACTTGCAAATAATTGAAATCGCTGAAATATTTAAGGTTTAAAATCTCAAATCACTTTAATACAGTGTCATCCATTAATTCCTGTTTTTGTTTTAAAAAACAATTGCATTAAAGCAATGCTAAGTGTAAAAGTAAGTACAACTTTCTTTTCTATTAGGTAGTTACTTCTATCACCGAGCTATTAAGTGCTATCTTTATCAATAGATAACATTCAGGACAAACATATTAACGTGAAAAAATCAGCGGAAGACGAGACAGAACAGAGTTCCTTAACTTTTCAAACGTCATCAACATCAAATCTCTTAATTATCACAACACATTACAAAATCGTTCCTATTTTGATTTCTGTTTGAAAAGCATCAAATTTCCCATCAAAATCCCATAGCTCGCTCATTACAAGTGCATATCGGCGCACTTTCGCATCCATTGCTCGCGTAATGAGGGTATCGGGTTACCGCGCCCCTAGGGAGCCAGCGAGGGGTGGCTAATTGTTTAGTTCCTCCAGGGATTTCAGAAGTCCTCTTCAATGGATCTTAATAGCTAATACATTAATAATAATGTGCCACAGATTTAAAAAAATGTGTGTCCTATACAGGACAAACTTAATATTTCTAAATGTCAAATGAAGAGGCGAGTGAGGTGAGTAAGGATCGTGCCATATGGCGTTCGGCTCTCTCTGCCCCGCTAGGGCAATGGCGCGAAGTTTAGTTAGTTAGTTAGTCAATTCTGTGTCTGTTTATTGGTCTTTCAGTTCCCCTTTTTACGGCGATCGGGCATCAAGCTGGATTTATAATTGAATACCTACCTATACCTAGACTATCCGACAATTACAACGATACCTACTTACTGCAAAGAAGATGAGACCTACAAACAGGTCGGTTCAGTGTTCACATCTTTGTGTTTGATTTTAAAGTAGCATAGAAACCATTTTATCTAGTTTTATCAAATAAGATACAAAGGGATTTATCAACAGAAGGGCTAAACGTCGCACAAAAAAAAATAAGAAAGGTGTACTTTTTATCTCGGATAAATTTATAGCTTTCGCGGGACACGAATTCGGTCTCGAATTCCTCACGAACAAAACCGCGGGACTAATGTTAGTATTTCACATGAGTTGACTCTCCTACTGTTATCCTAGTTTTTACTTCCCTTGTTTAATCTATGTTTTTTTCGTGACCAGAATCTGTACCAAATCTGGCCGGCACATTAATTGTACCACTCCCCTCGGCTCCGTCGCTCCCGCGGGAGCCCCAAATGGCCGTGTTGGCAAATACCGTAACCCGATCTGATTGGTCGCTAATACGTCTTATTGTTTCACCCGCAGCGGGTATTGGTGAGATTTGATTACGATCGTTTACACTCTATGGCTTCTTAGAGACTATGGTACTGTGGCTTAGGCATTGTGAGTATACAGCCAATAGAAACATACTACCTAATAGGGAATATAGATAAAAATTTTAGCAATTTCATGAATTTATCGGAAAAGCGTAATAATTTAATACTAAATGAAATGAAATAAAAATAGTCTGGCAATATCTAGCAGTTTTAAAGGCAATATTTAGCCATCTCCCTGATGTAAGCGTATTGCTTAGCCTGTAAAACTATCTTTAGAGATCATCACACATCTTTAGAGATGTCAATTTGGTATGTAAATAATATCCACTCAAACAAAAAGTTAAGTGATGATATAGAAAGCACTGGTACAGAAAAAAATTAATGCAAGGATGTAAAAAAGAACACCTTTCATGTCTCGCAATCAATTTGCCGCCAAAAATTCCCACAAACCTAATAACAAAATTACCAATCTAAAGATTGGTATCGCGTCAGGGCTTCGTATTCATCGGCTTGTCAATTTATATCACATTTTCATCTAGTAAACAACATTTGAGAAGCTAATTTGTTCTTAATTTAGGTCTGTTTGCGGTACATCAACATGCGGTATTTTTATAATGTCATATACCTAAGTACTGCTTTTTTAAAATTAAGTAATGATTAAGTAGATAAATAATAGTTTTATCATTTTCGTGAATACCTTAGCTAGCATAAGTGGGCCGTTGTTTATTTAAAAAAAGGAATTAAAACTATTCTGTATTGTGAGGATTTAGATGAATGTTTTTTTTTTTCAATAGGGCAAAGGAATTTACAAACCGTATATTTTTCTCATATTACCTACCAAAAAAGTTTAGGGCTCTATAGAATTCCGTTAGTATATAATTATTATGCAGTTAAAACCGCTTGATGTGAAATTGGAAGTCATATTGATAATACAAAACAAACATACTTTAACTCCGATTTTACGTTATTTATTCATTTCTTATATAAAAAACATTCTATTCATTCTATTCTATTGTATTCTTAAATTCTGTTTATATTCTACTCATCACAATCAATAACAAAAAAATCTAATTGTGTTTTTTTAACAGAGCTAGACGTTTATTTTTTTTTAATCACACTATAATTAATAAATTCGCTTGCTCACCCCGAAACCAATTTGCTGCCAAAAAACGTCCCCACAGACGATAATAATAATAACAAAATTAGCAATCATAAGATTGTCATCGCAATACGGTTTCCTATTCACGGGCGTATCAATTTATTTCACATTTTCAATCGGCGCTCGCGTGTCTGCACAATGGCCGCACGCCGCCATTGTTCGGGCAAAATTAATGTTGCAAATTGATAGTTTTCATTTTGCGATATGATATTACTGGGTTTAATCTTTCGATTGGTGTGTAATTTTGGTTAATGGTTTCGGTAAATGTGATTGGGGTTGTCGGTATCCCTTAAGACATTAATTTTAGATAAGTAGGAGAATTGTATTTTTTTGAGACGCAAAGACAAGGCGAGCGAAGATATAAAAAAAAATATTATGATTTTTTTTTATTCTATATTTAGTGATGAAAATAATGCTATACGGGGTTTTGTGTATGTGATTGTGTAGGCGACGAGCTAGCCACTTGTTACTACTTTTTTACAATTTTCCACAACTTGTTACTACTTTTTTACTTTTTTAAAATTACAAACCTAGTTTTTGTGCCTAACCATTCGGGGATTTTAGGCGTGATGTTATGTATGTATGTATATTTTATTTAAAAAAAAACGTTTATGAATTGTAAAAGTTACTCGAATTATCTACTAGTTTCAGGTTTTTACAAATTTGTGTTACACTATTTCAAATAATCTAAGTAAGTAGTTGATAAACAATGTACCTATTTAGTCAAATAGCTAATCATTAATCAGTGATTACAAAATTTACAGTAGTTAATATAAGTATTAATTATATCATATAAAACATCAATTATTGGTAATTAAATAAATCGTGATGTTTAATTATTGTGGTGTCCAATCTTACTCAGATTATTGTATAACTGTAATATAGTCAGTCTAAATATTATTATTCTGGTTTGCAAATAAAATTAAAAAATCGTATTCGTAATGTTACCTACACAGGCAATGAAAACTGTGATTTCAAAAAACACCAGTTCATTAGTCCCCAAATTATGTAAAACCCCCAAATAATAATAAAGTCCGCGATTCAAGCGCATATTCCGCAAAAATCAAAACCGCTCCACGTATTTTATTACATTTTGTCCTTACCAATAAATTACCAGCAAGTAATATACGGCTACTGTAAGTCAACATTTGTTACGGCGGGACTACGCAACGTGGCCGGGTAAACAACCATTTAAAGAAAATCGATAGCTGAAGAGCGAGCGAGACGGCGGATTAAGTAGGTTGAAGAAAGAAAAGGACGGGCTTACAGGGGGGCCGTTACAAGGCGGGGCTTAACGCCCGCCTATGAAAAAGGACGTGGCGACCGGTCGCTGTACGAGCGAGCTGGATGGATAGAGGTCTCGTCGGCGGTGCACCGGAATTTCGAAGGCACATGTAAATAATGCAGAAGCCTGTATAAGAGGCATGAGCGCTATGGATGTATAAGCAAATCATTTATTAACTACATCAGAAATGGTTTATAATGAACACTGCTGCGGTCGGTTTGGCGAAGACGGGATTATAGGGCCTGTAGCTGACATGAGTTGAGGGGAATCACTTAATTATGTATGATCAGACGTCTACTTTCATGTGGTGACGTCACGAACTATCTAGCCTATGATATGTATAATCTTGGTAGAGTATAAAGGTTAATTAGAGATACAGTGCACAAACAGATTATAATTTAAATAGGTACTTAACTGAATTATTTTTATGAAAGTTTTGAGCTTAATATAACACGTATTAAACTAACATTATTATGAACGTATCTACAAGTTTGTGAAGACGGATAGATGTTAGGTACCAGTATTTCCATTATTTTGAAGACTACATTTACCTACTTAGATTAACACAATACAATGCAGAATAAACAAGAATTCAGTCTATTTACAAATTTAAATAACCTAAAGTACGAGTCAATTAGAAACAAAATAGCCTTGCCTTACAAATTAAATGTCACAAAGCGAAAATTTTGGAAAAATCTGAAAACTATCAGTGGAGAATATAGCAAATAGTTTTAAGACTGGTGATTATTTCACAAAATTTATTTACAACTAGCTGTGCCAGCGGTGTCACCCGCGTTTATGGTTAATATTATAAAGACTATTTCCGTCATACATGATTTCTATGTAACTTTAACCATTAAGGCTGCACACGCGACGGAAGCTTAAAAAATGGAGTAACTTCTCCCGTTTTCCCAACATTTCCCTTCACTACTCTGCTCCTATTGATTGTAGCGTGATGAAAAGTATACTATAACCTGCCCAGGAGTATGAAGAATAATTGTACCAAGTTTCGTTAAAATCCGTCGAGTAGTTTTTGTTTCTATAAGGAACATACAGACAGACAGACAGACAGAGAGACAAAAATTTTACTGATTGCATTTTTGACATCAGTATCGATCACTAATCACCCCCTGATAGTTATTTTGAAAATATATTTCATGTACAGAATTGACCTCTCTACAGATTTATTATAAGTATAGATTATTTGGAAACAATTTAGGACAAACAAAATAAACTGCGACGTCACAGCTTGGTACACTTAGTTAACTATTACTTAGGTAACGACTTCAGAGAAATCAGCAATCTAAAATGAAAATAGATATCATTCCATTTTAATAAAATTTTATTTTGAAATTACTTAGTTACCTTTGTATGATGTCGAAATGCAAATTATGAAATAGTTTATCATGTCAATTAAAGATAGACATATCGTATTAATTAGATGTAAGTTATTTTGACATAGTGTACCTAATATGTTCATAGATTTACATAATATTTGTTAAAACATGTCAACATGATATTTCCAGTAAATTTAATTAAAACTGTCGTCAGATTTGACTATGTCAAATAATCACAAGCTAAATTAATTTTACATTTGAAACATTTAGAAATACGAATGACATAAATAATTACAGCTAGGTATATTATTTATATACAACACATACTTATCTACATCTGTTATTACAACTAACACCAAATAAGCTTTTATAGCGATTTTATTAAACACAAATAATGCGAATGTTTTTATAAACACACTCGTGCGCCAATCAATAGCATATTAACGAAAAATATTTGTCATACACAAAATTGGTAGCTTTTAATATTGGCTTATTGTTGCATGTTATTTGTGATTTGTATCCTTTAAATTTTTGATTAATAAGGTTATTTAATTTGATCATAATTAGGGTAGCATACACAACGAAAAATACACCATTTTACGCAGGTAGTTTTAAAGAGTTATTTTAATAATAGTAAAAACTGAATTATTAACATAAAAAACGATACTTCCTGGTTTGGTGATAATTAATGCCATATCTACAGATCTATAAATATTATCATAGACGGATGTCAATACTAACACTATTAATCTCTTATTTACTATAATAATCACGGTAAGTAGGTATTTGATAATTCATCTCATCGATTTTACTTACTTATATCAATTTTCTATCTTATGAAAAACCCAAAAAAAAACACCTATTTCTGGTTTCAACATCTGCCCTTCAAGTCAATGAAATTTTATAATTATTGAGCCGAAATGTGCAAAAACAATAAGTAAGTACCAGTTTTTAAAAATGTACGAAGCACCTTTTTCAATTCATATAATTTTTTAGATTATGACACCTGACCTTACAAAAACAATGAAACGTAATATTTTTTGAGGCAGAATTATGTAAAAACAATTAAAATCCACGTATAAAATAGTTATGAAGCTGGCATCTTTTTCAATCATTTTCAAATTAAATCTTTTTCACATATATTTTAGGTTATTTATTCGTTTCCCGCCCACGCGCGCAGAGTATAAAATAGGTCCTTTCATATCGACACAATCCGCACGATTCGTTTGTCACTATCACGTATCGCATTCAAGCGACGCGAAACTGTTACTATAAATTAGCCTTTGTCAAAAACCTTTTTTTAAAAAGTCACGTAGAGGAAATGGTGAATTGATATTTCGATTGGGGAACTAAATTTCGTTGTGGATTAAGGTTTGCGTTTGGGAAAAAATATATATTGTTAGATTCATTGACTTTGCTATACGATGGTAGTTATTTAGTTTATAGATTGAATATTACTTAACACTTAACTTTTCAAGCTTATGGCTTCTACATTAAATATTATGTAAAATAACATTGTTAGGTACTTATTTTAATACCTAAGAAATAAAAATATTAATCTTTGCAAAGTTGACCTACAACAGTAAAATTAGGCTGTATGTAAATATTTTTTAATTGATATGATAGCAACACACATTTAGGTCAGGATTGCCGGAAGACATCCATTCGAGTCACTATCAAATTTAAAAAGATGACTACAGATAGACAACCTGTTTGAGGTCATATAAGTTCATACAAGTTCTTCAATTGACGAGGAACCAGTCTCATATACTCATTGTCTTAATTACCCGACGACCTCTGACGTCACAATATCGCTTTCAAAACAATAGACGCGTGATGACCACGAACCTTGAACTTGGCCATATCTCAGTTATCGTGACGTGATGATGACCTTTTAGATATTTGTGAGATGTTAATCTAATCGAGGCAAGTAAGCTTACAGAGGTGCGGTAAGATGTTAACGGTGGCAGCCGACTCATAGTTGACTGTGTGAGAACTGTTGCCGATAGTTGCTGAACGTTGGCGTCGATCTTATAATGTCGGATTGAGCTGGCGATTTTAGGCAACAGTTATCTATAATCGTCTTAACCTCAAGTCGTCAATAGTCGCCGAAAGTTGTCAATTGGCATTTCTCATTTTTTTATAAAAAAAATACAAACAGCACTTATTTTGACACATCTATCTGGACGTATTTTTTCGCTTAATTATGTAATCACTACAAATTCGAAAATAGAGGTAAAAGAGGAAACATTTATTTCATCTATAAAGTATACCTAAATAAAAAGTTACATTTTAACAGATAAACTAAACACTTACCTATTTTATAGAGAAGTGTCAAACTTATTTACAGAAAAAACATTTATATTTAGTCAGCATATCCACTCTAATAACAAAGATCTGTCTGCCCAAACTTCAAACCATAAATTTTACCGCGACCTTTTCACACAAAAGCTACATTTCACAAGCAGGCGTGGCAAACTAATCTACTAATTACTATTGCTACTATTATTACCGAAACGTGTCGAAGTGAGGAGCAATTATATTTTTTTTTGTCCGGGGAAGGGCGTATCGGCCCCCTGGGCAGGGCGTACCGCCATGCACATTATGTGGGCTGAACATCTGCCTCTATGGTGCGCCGAATTGTCTATGGATTGAAATGGGAGCTTTTGTTTTCTATGGACGGTTGTTTACGATATTTTTTGCTATTGTTCGTTTTGTGTGGAGTTTTATTTGTATTGCTTGTTATGTACAAGTGAGAGTGACTATGATACTAATGCTAACCATTTTCTTGCCGGTTCTTCTCGGTAGAATCAACGTTCCGAACCTGGCGGTAGAATATTTTTCTTGTATTATTATGACTATTCATAAGTGCTTTTGTGGAGCCTACATGAATAAAGATATTTCTATTTCTAATTTTTGTTTTTGTTTTCTTAAAAGTTAAGTCAAATAGGTATTTCTAATAAGCATACTAATTTAATTTATAGACAAAACTATGCAGTTCTAAAACCACAATTTTCTATTTAGCATCTTTTTTCACAAAACTACAATAGCTTATTTTATTTGATCAGTAGTTTTAATATGAACTAACTTACATTCTACCGTATACTGTATGTAAATATCAATAAAAACCAGATATAGTAAGTATATCTGGTTTCATTAGGTAGTCATTTAATTTTAAATTAAACATTTAGTGAATACCTACCTAATTGAAATGTTCATAGAATAAGCAAGTACTTCCAAATCTAAAATAAATAAAATACTCAATATAAATACTAAGTGACGGAAAGGCATACATAAAAACAAATTTTATTAACATCCGCGACTACAATACGAATATCCTGTTCATCACACAAAAAATCGCCTCCATCAGTATTCGAACCCGAAACCTCGCCACGTTTCCAACCACTACACCAGGATATTAGCCAATTATAAATATACACTTATATAAGCGCACATTGTAATTTATCATTAACACAAACGTAGGTAGAGATTAGTTTATTATCTTACGCGTACATCCGATATGACAGATAAAGCAAATCCTTTGTAATTTCACCACTGATTTGTTTTATTAGTGTTGTAAGTTCGCCTTAGATTTTTGTCAATATTGACAGCTTAATACTGGTTAACTGCAATCCGAAAAGTGATAGTCTAATCGGAATAGTCTAGATAGTATCTATGTTGTTAAGTGGTAAATCAGTAATTGAACAAATGCTTTTCTACATACATACACATCCTCACGCCCATTACCCCCGAAGGGGTAGGCAGAGTCAAACGGGCAACGAACCCCCTTAACCATCTTCAGCCAAAAAATAAAACGGGGCTGGGTTAGATCGAAAATTGTGACGAAGAAGTGACAAGTGGCTACACAATCACAAATCGAATAGACAGTGCACTATTAATCGGATTTTACTAAATGCTAGACAAGACAAACATTAGGACATTCAATTGCATCTCAGATCAACATTGAACAGGACTCTTTTTTCGGTGACCCTGCCCCATGCGCCAAGAATTGCGGATTCGATCCCCACCTACGACAAAAATTCGTGTGATGAATACTTGTGTTTGTTCTGTGTCTGGGTGTTAATATTCTATATTTAAGTATATATTTGTAATACCACAGTTGATTCTGATATCCGTAACACAAGTGCTTATGCTACTTACCTCGGAGTCAGATCAATGTGTGATATTTATTTATTTATTAAACCTGAGGAAAACATTGGGAACAGCACAAACAGCCAATCCACATGCATACTTATATAGAAAGCTGAAGAGTTCATGTCTTCTCCAGTACCCAAGCGGCGCCAGGCACAAACAGCTTGTATTCTCTCAATGTTATTTAAAAGTAATGGCGTCAAAACCAAATTAGATACCAAACATCCAAGCAGGTTTCCTATACCTCTCGACATGGCGCCGGAATTGAATTAAACAAGACCGAGGCGTTGAATGAAAACCCGCGTAACCTGGTAGCAACAAAGAAACCGCCTCGTCAGCATACCTGAGGGCAGCGGCTCCCAAACTGTGCGACCCCAAGCGCAGCGGGGGTTCTAGTCGGACACAGTAGCTTTAGGTAGTAGGGTTATGATGTAATGTCTTAGAGAAAAGTTTAGAGAAATAAAAATTCTAACCATAGCATCACAAGTCATTTTGGATTGTATTATGTATATATTCAAAAATATTGAATCATTTCCTAAAAAGTCAAATACTCATAGTTTTAATACGAGAAATAAACACAAACTTGCTGTTCGAAATCATAGACTCCAAAAAAGTGGTAATTCATTTATTTGTCTATATATTAAAATGTTCAATAAACTACTACAAAGTATTTTAACATTACCCCTACATAGATTCAAATTATGCATTAAATCAGTTTAGTGAGTAAGGGCTATTACAAGATCGAAGAATTCCTCAATGACAAAGATTTATGGTTAACTTCATAATGAATTGTTCATCTGCAGTGATATTTAGTCTTAAGTGTAGATTAATTAAGTTTACAAAATTGTATAATTGGCATTTAAAAGAGTAACTTTCGAGTTTCTTGCCGGTTTCTTCTCGATAGATTCTACCTTCCGAACCGGTGGTAGTATTATTTATTCTTTTTTTGTATATTGACTATTTATAAGTGCTTTCTTGAAGCCTATATAAATAAAGATATTTAGAATTTAAATTTCAATTTGAATCAAACACTTACGGCGTGAAAGAAGAGAAGGACATGTGAAAGAAGAGAAGAGAGGAAGGACATGTGACAAAGAGAGTGATGAGTATGAATATTAGTGGATGGAGAGGAAGAGGAAGGCCAAATAAGAGATGGATGGATTGTGTGATAGATGATATGAGTAAAATGGAAGTGGATAGCTTGATGACGGCTGACCGGGACGTATGAAAGAAGAAGACATGCTGCGCCGACCTCAGATGAACTGGGAGAAGGGCAAGAGGATGATGACTTACGGCGTGAAACGGTAAAGTATCACGTAGTCATAGAAGATCGACGTAGTGTTCAATTTTACTGATAAGTTTCACTCGGTAGGTAAGAGTTCCAGATACTTAATCCTTGCAGGATCGGGGATGAACTTGGGTTACGTCTGGTGTTGCAAATGGTCTTAGGCAACGGTACTGCCTACTGTCAGACAAATTAGACTGAATATTTTCTTGGCTAGGTGTTGTTAAAAGAGCATATTGCTCCATGGACTCTGCCATTTTGGATTTGTAACATAATTTCTTATTCTTGGACGGGCTGTTTGGCTTCGAAACTAAATGACCAGGTTCAAATCCCATCGCGGTTTTTGTACAGTTCGTTTGTTGTATTGAAACAGTTTGAGCACCACTACATCAGCCAATTAGTGCGCGTGAGTCCAAGCTTACAAGCCGCCTATATGGACGGACGGACAGACGCACACAAATTCGATAATGATCGCGCTTTGATACTGAGTACAGAGTACTGTGATGACCTCGCGCTGAATGCTGAGTGCCTAAACACAAATTATATTTGTAGAGGCGGTCCGGTATTTATAGCTCGTTTCTGATCTGAGTTTCTGAATTGAGAAGAACATCCTCAGGCCCGCAATCTCCGAAGACTTAGGTAGTTAAGGTGCAATTATTATAACTGGTACTTTCAGATAAGAATAAATTAGGTTACAAGGCAAACTGTGAAAATACTGTGTCATGTAGCTAGCTGGTATTCTTTAGAAAGAAAACAAAGAAATAAATAAGAATAATAAGAATAAGAATAAGAATAGTTTATTTGAAAAATAATAAATAAATAAATTTTCAGACAGACACACCTATTCCCTAGTTCCAGTAAGTTTATAAGCTTGTGCTATGGATACTAGGCGAACGGATAGACTTACTTAAATAAGTTTATAAACATCCATGATTCGAGTACAAATGTCCATGTTCATTACACGAAACATTTGCCCCTAGCGGGATTCGAACTCGCGACCCTTGGTTTCGTGGCCAGGGTCTCTGACCACTCGACCAACGGGCCACATTTAGTCAAAAATAGAACTAAGCTGGGTTAGATGGAAAATTGTGAATAAGTTGTGACAAGTGGCTAGCGCGGCGTTTACACAATCATATACCCAAACCCCGATATACCATTAGTCGCCTTTTACGACATGCTAGGCAAGAAACACAGTTTCCAGTTACATTATTTTAAGTCCCAGGCCAACATGGGACTGAAAACAATTCAGTACAAGATTTAAACGCAGAAAGCAATGTGTTTCAACTGACAACATTTTTTAATTAGCAAATAAAATTATACGTACTAAATACCTATCATAAAATAAAATAGCGTTACATATTAATAATCGTTATCAATAATGATTTATCTGTTTTCATTTCGTTCCACGCTTGCTTCACACTGATATCAATTTATGGCGATAACGAATTTGGTACTAAGATAGCTCCAACCTGCGATTTTAGTAGATATAATGAGATTTGTTAATTTTAACTTTAGACTCCATGTCCCATGTTGGTCTGGGACATAAAACGAATGTACTAAACAAGGACTAGTAAAAAAAGAAGGAAACACGCCACTTATAAGACGTTGAAGCTCCTCAGGTGCTCTAATTTGACACGTAACTTACGTCACACGTTGATATAATAAGTGCTCCAAATGACAGATATCCGATATCTGGTATCCATAATATCTCACTCACACATGCATAAACGTGGCTTCACGTCATAGTTGACAGCGTGGAGTCCTTCTTTCTTTACTAGTCCGTGGTAATAAATATGTTCTTTGCATGCACAGCATATCTTAAGAGGTAACTAATAAATAAATAAATCCTACTGATTTTTATTTGGTGGTTGTCAAAATCTGTAAAATAAACTAATCAATAGGTCTTGTTAATCCACCGAGTATTAAAACGTAATAATTACAAACGTCTATTTGGAGATTTATACATTACTCATATTCTCCCACGGAAAAATAAACGAATAAACGTTATTCTGCTACTTAGGTCAAATCAACTTTAAGCTAAAATATCCATTCAGCCGTGTACCTAAGCATAAATAACAAACACAGACATTAAAATTTATAATACGGGCAATATTGTTACCCAAACATACCTACCCCTGTTTTCTGTTCATTAGACAATACACCAAAGAAGCATGATGCCCATACATTTAATTGGCCTCATTAGCAGAGGGCGCCCTCTACAAACAGACAGACACGCGGATAATTGGCCGGAGGAAGATTTAATCGCACTAATAGTTTAAAGGAGCCGAGCGGAGTGGGGTGTGTTGCCAATAAAAAAAATTGTCGAATTCATACTTTATTTTCATGTTGGTGTGAGACTTAACAGAATGTAACAACAGTTCCTTGATTAGGCGACTAATGGTGTATTGGGTAATAGATCTGTTATGTAGGCGACGAGCTAGCCACTTGTCACCACTTTCCATCTGGTTAAAAGTGGCTCAAGTGACGTTGTGATAGTGTGTAGGCATGGAGGATGCATCCCGGAGTTTTTATGTGTATACCTCAGCCGTTACCATCTTGGCCGGAGAGGGGGTCTCCTGATACAGAGGTCCCTGGGAGTCCCGCATAACCATCTCATCCCCCCCGGGCTAGGTGGTATGCGTAACGCATTTCTCCGAGTGAAAAAAAAAAGAAAAAAGTGTGTAGGTATTAATTACCATTGTTGGTTAGTTTTTTTTTCTCCAGACTGACACACCAATTGCCTAGTTCCAAACTAAGCATGTATGATTGTACTATGGATACTAGGTGAACGAATAGACATACTAAAATACGTTTATAAACATCCATGACTCGAGTACAAATGTCCATGTTCATCACACGAAAAACCCTAGGGATTCGGACCCGCGGCCCTTGGCCAGGGTCTCTGACCAGTCGACCAACGTGCCTGTCTATTTTCAAATTTTGGTTATGTAGTTATTTTGGTATTTTGCAAGTGTGGCTGAAATTAACTCATCTATATTTTCTCTCTTTACATTATTCTCAGGACAAGCCACAAATAAAATATTTTGTTAACTCACGGGACTTCGATATTTAAACAAATTTTATGTTAAAGTTTGACGTTTTGATTATGTAATTTCAGTACCTACGTGGAATGACGCACAGTTCAAAAGTTCTGCGGACATTTTTTTTCAAAAATATTATCCATTGAAAAAGTAACATCAATGGATAATTTCTCAAGACTTTTAGTGCAACTAGTCTATACAATACATATAATAAATGAAAAGAGTTTGTTTGTGCTAATCAGAAACCATCGGACGTTAAATCGGACATTAAAAAAAAACTTTTTTGTATTACGATTCCTTTAGAAACGAGATAGGAGCTTATCCGTTTGTATAGGAATCCTTTAGGCTGTCTAATATCTACGTGAATACGTGAATAAAGTCGCGAGCGGCCCCTAGTTTGTATTAAGGCACAGTTTTGAATAGTCGAATACTTCTGAATGCATTTTTTGTCTATACCTTTTAAAACTACAAAACATATTTTAGCTAACAAGCACCAATCCCGCCATACCATTTTTCAATCATCAATTACTAAAAACAGCATCAAAGGCATACAGCCATGATACAGCCAAAGAGAATTACTATGCTCTGATCCTCCTTTGTAACGCATAATTGACGTTATCTATCGTCGTTAATTTCACAAAACGGACCAACGCATAGGTTCTGTACAGCCTAATTAGTTCGTGTATACACGCTTTTGTGCCTGTTAAGCAAAATTCAAATGTGTGTAATTGAAATAGAGTTGAGATTTGTAAGGTAGTAGTAACTAGGTTTGCGTTTCAACATATCGATAGAATTAAGTAGGAATTATATTTTTATTTGAATATGTCTGGGTATAAGAGGCAGAGCGAATACTTAATTTATGGGCTGCATTTGAATCATGCAGTATGTAATAATTGTGTTTTAGTACTCGCTCGCTACTAGTTGTATGCTATAGATAGATAATATTATATTAAGTAGATGTAGTGTTAGTTACGACTAATAAAATCTGCTTGGATCATGCGAATTGTTTTTCGAATCATTTCTTTGCGTCAAAATGATGAATATTATTTTAAAGTTATAAAAAAAAGTTGCACATTTCTTCAAACTAGGATGTATTCTTACTTTTAGTTAGTATTATTATTTATAATACTATAAAAACATTATTATAAAATGTGTTAAGCATTTTTCGCGTGAAAAAGTAACAAATATCCTCAAAAATATGTTCGCTTTTTTATTATTAGCGTGGTTGATGACATTTGTGTAATTAAAATGAAATTATAGTGAAAAGATCATCAGTGCCAAAGCAGCAAAAAAATTTTGCACTCAATTAAAAAGCTATTTAGTTACAATTAAATAATACGCTCATAAAAACCTGTGCCAGTGAACATTTACAATAATGACTTCAAATTGTTATCGATAAATAGCTTTCCCATCACTAGAACTCGCCAAACTTAATAAACAATGTCGTAACTCGATTAAAAAACGCATCAATCTAATTATATCGGTATCTGACAACGATGCTATCACATACAGATGTACAGTCGGACACAAAATATTAATTCGCAATAAATATCGGTTTCAATAATGCCTTATCTTGTAGGTTATTCCCTAATAATATTATAAACGCGAAAGTTTGTAAGTATCAATGGATGTTTGTTACTCTTTCACGCAAAAACTACTGAATGGATTTTAATGAAACTTTACAATAATATAGCTTATATACACCCGAATAACATATAGGCTATGATTTATCGATGTACCACGCGAACAAAGCCGCGGGCAGAAGCTAGTACTTAATATATGTTTGTAAACGTATCTTATGAGGTGAGAGACAGCTTAAGGGTATGTGTTTATTAAAGATGTGTTCATTTCCATATCATCATATCATACGAAAACAAGTCAAGATTCAAACACTTACACAATGTCAATTATGATTCATAATCTACTGTTTCTAAAATATATATGAAACGAAACATGAAATCTAGCAAAGCCGCGGGAATAAACTAGTTTATAAAATTATAAAGACCAGTGTTGTAAGAGCGATTTTACAATAATACAAAGTACATTTCATGCAAAAAAAAACATTGTTAGCAAAAGCTTTTAAATTAATGTTTTTATTGCAATTACTTGCTTTTTTGCACGTAGCAAGAAGTCGCGGGAAAAGTCTATATTATTGATATAATAGCAGATTTAAAGGTAATGTTAATATACTAAGCTATCATATGTTAGTCTAGCGCTTGAAAATGATGTACTCAACTGTGTTCCTTGCCTAGCATGTCGTATATGGCAACTTAAGTTGTACTGGATATTGGGTTTCTAATATCACCTAGTAGGTTAAGCTAATAAGGGTCAAGCTAGCCACTGGACACTATTTCACAATTTCCTATCAACCTAAGTCTATTTCAAGTATATTTGATTAAATTAAATTAAAAAAAATGTCATACAATTCGATTTCATACACATACACATACACACATCACGCCCATATTCCCAATGACAGCAGACCCCTAACCACAATATTCGATTTATATTCATGTATATTTGATCGATTTTATATAAACTAACTAACTAAAACCTAACTGAACTTCACGCCACTTCCCTAGCGGGGTAGCCAGAGAGAACCGAACGCCATATGGCACGATCCTTACACACCTCACTCGCCTCTTAACATTCATAATCCTTTTCATACAAGCTCTACGGTTTTTATGACTCCTAACATCACCTTCTGTTAATACACGACCAATCTGGTTGTGGTAGGTGAGCCTGGGCCTTCCGCGGCTCCTACATCCTTCCACTTTCGCATTGTATACCTGTTTAGTCAATCTTTCCACATGTCCGAACCACCGGAGCATGCCTCTTCTTAGCTTGACTCCGACGCTGTCTTTCAGATTTTATATTTGACTTAAAACGGTTAAAATAACATTTTAATAATTAGTAAACTCTACTAACCCCTTTAAGGGATCATAATCTACCTTATCTAAATTTTATTTAAGGCTGAAAGTAATAGAAAAAGCTGAAATCATCCTCAGTGAGGATTGCGCACGTCACAATGTGTACATAAATGTAGAACATTATCTAATAACATTAATAAATCGAGTTTTCGTGCACGAGTGTATACACTTTATCAGCAATTTCAGTAATTACGATAACGAACGGATCCGCGGGACACGAGTAATTCGGGTGTATTGTCAGATTAGCACTCTTCAGTATTAGCCTGCTTAAACATGATCCGCTATTGCAGCTTGCCCTATCTGGAAATCACTACACTACAATAAATGTAGATATACATTAATAGCGTAGAGCTTATATGAAACGATTATGAATGTTATGAAAGCGAGTGGGGTGTAAGGACCGTGCCGTATGGCGATCGGTTCTCTCTGCCTCCCCGTTAGGAAAATGGCGTGAAGTTTTAGATATTAATGATGACTGATTTCTTAATCTAACGGAGAAATAAAATTAAATATTGTTGACTGGCTTGATGGAGCATTTGGTAGTGACCCTGCCCTATGCGCCAAGAGTTGTGGGTTCGATCCCTACCCAGGATAAACATTCGTGTGATGAATACTTGTGTTGGTTCTGTGTCTGGGTGTTAATATCCAATATTTAAGTATATATTTGTAATACCACTGTTGATTCTGATATCCGTCATACAAGTGCTTGAGCTACTTACCTCGGAGTCAGATCAATGTATGTGGTGTCGTGTGATATTACTCTTATTGTTTTTTACTCATACCATCAAGCCGGCAATCCCCGAAGGAGTTGACAAAGTTCAAAGAGCAGCAAGGTCCTTAAACCATTTTTAGGCAAATAAGTATACGATCGGGTTGGGTAAGAATATAAAGAACGGAATTATCGATAAGTCATAAGTAAGGCTAGCTCGTCGCCAATAAAATCATATACCCCACCCAGTACAGCATTAGTCGCTTTTTCCGACATGCTAGGCAGGAACATTATTTTTGAGTCCCAAACCAACATGGGACAGCCCTAGCGATTTTTTTAAATCCACAGGGAAACAAAACCCTGAGATAGGATGGGGGGGGGGGTGGGGGGGTTGAACCAGGCAATTTTTAGATCATGGTTACAAATCAAAGTTGTTTTAATTTGCATGTTTCATCACGATGTTTTCCCTCACCGCCACCATTTGAAAAATACGTGCCCGGGTTTGAACCCGCACTCCTCGGTTAAGAGGTACGTGTCCTTACCACTGAGCTACCACCAAACAAAGCATTATATATGTAAGTATACTTATATTAACTACGGATATACTAAACAACGGATAAATTATGGCAAATTTTTAATAGTTAAATAAAAGCTAAAATTACATAATGATTTTTCCATGCCAGTCAATTTTCTTAAGAGATTATTAATAAAAAAGGAAAATAAACGCTTATAAGCCTAGATATCCAATAAATATAGTTGACCTAACGTAAATCATACCTATTTTATGATAACCTGGAATTATTAGTCCGTTAAAAAAAATATTATTGAGTAAACCGCTATTAATATAATATATTTTTTTCAATACCATCTTTGATTTGTTTCACAACTTAATATATGGTATGTTTAATAAAATAAATAAATTCTCCAGACTGACACACCAATTCCCTAGTTCAAAACTAAGCTTATGTTTGTGCTATGAATACCAGGTGAACGCAAGGACATACTTAAATACGTTCATTACTCGAGTACAAATCTCCATGTTCATCACACGAAACATTTGCCCCTAGCGATTTGAACCCGCGACCCTCGGTTTCGTGGCCAGGGTCTCTGACCACTCGACCAAGTCCACGGGCCAGTCAGTTTAGTGTTTATAATGGTACTTGTGCATTGCAATTCACCTATCACGAAGTTATAATTTGTTCGAAGGGAATTGCTGCTTTTGATAAGAACTACCCAAATTTAACTATTATGTCCTTAATGGCTTTTTTGTATAGCAGCATAATTTCAAATACCCTATTCACTTTCACCATAAAAATCGTCATCACCCACTTGGGAGAGATGAGAGCCAAAACACGCCCCCCAGCAAAGTGGTGTAAGTCAAAGATCGTAAATTTGCGTTAGGGGCGTAGAGGCCACGCCTAGGGGTGGCATAGACAATGTAGACACGTTGCGACCCTGTTTATGGTTATTTGGAAAGGTTTATTATGCTTCTGAATAGTTTTTCGTGCTGTATTCGAGATTGGGATATTTTTTATATATTTTTCGCTTTTTACGTTGAAGTGGATTTTTATAATATACCTATATACAATAAAATTGCCAAAAGAAAATAACTTCATTCTATGAGTTTTTGTGAGATATTTGTTTTATTATTTTTATCTGTTTACCTACCTATTTACTTATATTGCGATTGTTTTTATACTATATTTTTCTCAATATTAAAAAAACAATTATAGTTATGGAATTTATAGATGGTATTTTGTTTTTGAGTTTTGTTTCGAATGGAAACAGACATTTTGTCTCAGTGATAACATTTTTATAATATCTGATTCAAAAATTAAACTCACCTAAGTAATTAATACAAAATACAAAAAACTGAATTAAGTATGGCATTTTGGCTGTTAAAATGGATTTAAGAAAAAAAAAATATTCTCATATACATTATATTCTATAAATACTCATGTATTAATTTTTTTCACATCTTTATATACCATACGCCGATGTCCTATTTGGGTCAAAAAGTGCCTAGTGACGTCATCGCTGGCACAAATATTACGTAACACCATCATATGTATTTAGTTAATAAGTAATCCCGTTATAAAGTCATTAGCTAATATGTTTATTTATACATTTCGGAAGCAATAAAAATGTGTGTTAATTAAAAGTTGTATTAAGTTTTTTTAATTGAATTGTTTGTTTGACTGTCGCAACATATCTTAATTACAATAACAAACATTTTAAAGGAAAAATTGTTAACCATTGCGTCTCTTAAACATTACTACAGGGACAACCAATAGTTAACTAATTCATTGCAGATCGATATAGTAAAAAAAAAAAAACCAAATCTTTGGAAACTACATTTGTTCAACTTGAATTATTATTTTCCGAATGACCCACCACTATAATGTATTAATCAAAATAATGATTAAAAAAGAAGAATGCAACTGTTGTTCAAAAGATGTCTGTGCAAAATTGTAAAAATATAAAACAGAAAACTTTGCACGTGTCCGTCCCGCAGAATTGAAAGACCATAAAATGTAAATTACATACTAATCAATATTTCACACCCTCTAAAAGCGCATTCAATGACACCCCCCGTCCGTGTGCGCCGTTATAAATTATTATTGAATGTAAAATGTTTCAGAGGGCGCGATGGCTCTATTGCGACATAAAAACTCTTTTTATTGTTTGTCTATGTACGAAATGCAACGCCTTTGTTCGCTTGGACAATGGATTTAAAAATAAAAACGTCACATAGATGTCGGAAAGTAAATGCTTTGTATGTGTGGTTATTATAAAGCGACATCAAATGTTTTTTAGATTCTTAGACGATATTTCGTAGCACAAATTGAATTTAAATCAAGTCTTCGATACTAATCTCTACTAGTCTTACTTGTTATAACCACTATACCTAATAAGATATAAATATACATTCATACATGTCCTTTATATATTTTAACAAATATTTTTCTTTCCAGATGTTGCAAGTAGGTATTGCATTTTATGTGGATAAATTGGTTAGATGTAGCTATCATAGTTTTGTTTCAATGTGTAAAACAAAATAATAATTAAAATATATGTACCATCTCGCCATGAATAGAATTGTTTTACGTCTCGAAAATTTCTGTTTTTTTTCTCAAAAACAGCATTTCAATTTACACTGCAGACAGTGTCTTTGCTAACTACTATTGCATAACTTTTTACAATTCGTAATTACTATTTAGATAACTCAAAAAACATACTAACTTAAAGCCGTTGAAAAGAGAAAAAAATCAAAACATTGTTAAAAATCGGCCAGTGCTTAATATATTACACTTTATTTTTTTATTTATTAAGTTAGGAAAAATAAGTTTTTCCTGTATTAATCTACTTTTGATTGATAATTTGTACAGTGTAAATTAATCATTGATTACGAGCGGCGATATCACGCGGGTGTTATCACGGACATTAGAGATAGGCCTAAAGTTGCGCGCAGAGAATTAAAAAATAAGATTTATTTTTAAATAACTACACCTATGTTAGCCAAATTAAAAGTTTTCATTGAAATTACACGTCTTTTGTTTTATTTTAGTGTTTGTGTGGATTTCGTTGTGGTTTTTGATTGATATGTAATAATAACATTGCTGCTTTTTAAGCTCATAAAATGCGTGTACTTATTATTAAAAAAAATACTTATAAGTTGATTAAAAGCTACATACTTTAACACTGTCTAATTTTGTTTTTTTTTTTTATATTTTTATTTTTTCCCTCTTCAAACATTTTTATGCCGGTAGTGATTTTGTCTTGGATTAAGTATGACTTAATAATCAAGGAGTTACAAATTTATTCATTATTTTACAATAGATAGTCATTCTCTTTGTAGGTGTATTCATTCGAGGGTATCCACAAAACTTTTACTCAGATTGACAATAACAATGTCACGATTTTGACATTTACCTATTAATAATAAATTTGCACACGTGTACTATTTCGTCGTCTAGAAATGGGTTATCTAGATAGATATGTTGAAGAATT